>NHNW01000012.1:600000-935347 GCA_002786025.1 Zasmidium citrigriseum | reverse complement strand
CGATAAGTATAGGCGCTTAGGTATATACTAGTTAGCGTACTAGTTAGCGTACTAGTCTATCTTTACTAATATCGATTATAGATTAAAAGCACCTTATCTAAACGTATAGTAGCGATCCAATTAAATAATAGAAGGCTATTAAACCTAAGTTTCCTCGGGTAGCTTAATTAGCCTAAGATATCCTTATAGTACCTAGAGCTAGAGTAGCCGTCGAGCGCCTTTTTAGCGTAGCTAGATATTAATACCGTTATAACCGTAACTATACTAGTGCCTTACTATCCGTATTAATAATAGCCTATACTACTCTTAATAACGATTAGCGAGAGCTCGAGGCTAAGTCTATAAGCCTCCTTAGTAATAATCTACTCTTTAACGACGACGAAGAGAAGGCTTAGGAGGAGTTCGAAAGCTAGTTATACGAAGCGTAGCGAATCCCCTAGGTATAGTCTAATCTACCGCCGAATAGACTATTATTAAGGACTCTTAAAAAGCGACCCGTTAGACGGCCTATTAGATGTAGATTAGGCGGACGGCCTAATCTATATATCCTTTAAAGTCCTCTTAATTAACCGCTAGATTAACCGCTAGATCTTTAGCGAGGCTATTACTATAATACGTCGATCCGACCTTTCTATTACCTTTAAGTACGGTCTTCTTAACTAGAAGCTCGCGGGCTATAAAAAAGTACTTTACGGTAGACTAGTATAACGACTAGTATAACGACTAGTATAGTAACTAGCACGAAAACTTATCTAATTGCTAAACGATTATTACTTAACAAAACGTAAGTCTATTAACGTTGCAAAAAGATATAGAGTATATCTAACTACTATATAAGGCTAAGAGTAGTAAAAAAAAAGGATACTATAGTATCTTTCTCTTAGCGACTCTTATTAGACGAAGGCGAGTAAATTAGGTTTAATAATAAGTATTAGGTAGGTTAGGAGAATATTAAAACGATAGATAAGGCTAAGAATAGTAAAAAGAAGGTCGTTGTAAGCTAGAGTCTCGCCGTCTTCCTTATCGGGTTAGAACTCGTTAGGCTTTACGCTTACTTAGCCTAGAACTACTACCTATATAGCGATACTAGTACTAGAGTAGCTATATCGCTCTTAGAGACTCCTTACCGCTAGGTTAGGCTAGCTCCGATTAGTAGAAGGCGAGGTTATTAGGTTTAATAATAGATATTTAGCTTAGTTAGTATATTAAAAAGGATAGATAAGGCTAAAGAGAGCGTAAAAAGATAGTACTTATAGAGCTTCTTTCGGATACGACCCTTCTTTCCCTCCTCGCCCTTATCTATAGTTAGGCGTAAAGCTTATAGGGGTTTACGCTTACTTAGCCTAGAACTACTACCTATATAGCGATACTAGTACTAGAGTAGCTACGCGCCCTTCTAAGACTCTACCCCCTACTATATTAGGCTACTAGGTCCTTTTATTAGTAGAAGGCGAGGTTGTTAGGTTTATATATATAGTAAATAGTAGTACTTAAATCGTTTAAGATCGTTAATCGTTTAAGATCGTTAATCGTTTAATTTACGTCGTTTCTATAGCCTTTAACTAGTACGGTAACTAGTACGGCTTCTAGCCTTTCTAGCCTTTCTATACTTCTAGCCTTTCCTATAGGAAGGGAAGAGATAGAAGGGATTTCCGTTACTTCCTACCTTTCTACCCTTCCTATAGGATACTATATTACTTCCCTTCCCTATAGGGAAGGGAACCTTCCCTTCCCTTAGTAAGGTCTAACCTCTTTATTACCTTTAGCGCCGCCGACTTATAGTAGGAATCCCTCGCTCGTTATATACTACGATTCGAAGAATAGTAGTAGCTACCTAGCTATAAGCGTATTAAGCTTACCCGCGAGAACCTTCGTAAGTACTCTTATATTATAGACGCCTATATTGTTCGGCGATTCTAGCTCTTCCTTAAGACGGTTATTAAGCCTAAGTTTAACGTCGTCGACTTCTAGTACCGTTTTAAATAGTAGAGCTATAGTAGCTACTATATCTACTATCTTCTTTAGTATAACTTTCCTAAGGGCTTTAATCTCGAAACTACTAAAGGTCGCGAGAGTTTTACCTATTAGTAAGGTACTTATATTACTACCCTTAACTCTCGACTAGGCTAACCCCTCGACTCTAAGGGCGCTACGATTTAAGCTAGCTCGGATCTTGAAAATAACTAAGAGAACCTCTTAGATATCGTTAATCGAGTCTAGAAGTATAAGTATAACGACTACTACTAGCGTAAGCGTAAGGGTACCGCCGCTAATACTCCTAATAAGTGTTAGTTCTATTTCCCTAGAGCCTATCGCTAGATAGTAGATATTAATTATAACTACTACTAGGCTTATTAGGGATTTACCGCCGCCTATAACGACTTATAGCTCGGTTACTTTATCCGCCTATTTACCTTCGCCTAGCGCGCTAATACTAATATCTTACTATATACGACTCTCTACGCTATCCTTAATTATATCGCTAAGTACTATAGTAAGAACGAGATAGCTAGCCTATTATACCGAGACCTAATAAGGGATATTTAACCGTATATTAATAGCTATAAACCCTTAATATCCCTTATAGCTAAGATACTTAACTCGCTTCTCGTAGAGAGGGACTAGCCCGCCTAGTAAGTTACGTATATAAATCTACGACTACCTCTCTAGAAGGGTACTCGAACTATCGTTACCCTAGATTACCGCCTAAAGTACTAATAATCCGCGGGCCTAGAGCTCGGTAAGGTAGTAAATATTAACCTTATAATAGAGGGTAACTATAAGGAGCGGGATCCTTAGTAGACTCGTCGCCCTAGTAAGTCGTTATTATAGAAATACCTCGACCGCCCTAAGGAGTTTAAGGGGGGTATCTTTATTCGAATACCTAATAGAGTATAACCTCTAGAGCTAGAGAAAACCCTTAAAGCTTCGTAGCGTTCGAGATAAGCGACTAATTAACTACTTCCCTCGGTACTCTTCTAATCGACGTAAGCCTAAGTCTTTTAACGACTTCTTACGAATAAGGATTTAGCTTTATTATCCGTTTCGTTAGCCGCTAGAATACTCCGCTAAGTACTCTTACTTCTTTCTAGACGATTAAGACGAGGTTAACCTATTTAATAACTAGCTAGATATAGTTACCTACTATTAAGCCTACTACGTTAACGAATAAGGAGAGTATATATATCCTAACGACTACTTAGCGGACTACCCTATTTAGGATAATAACCCTTTCTAAGAGAGACCTTAATAATAAGAAGGCGATCTAGCTAGCTTTTAAGTACTTCTTAGCGACTCTTAGAACCCTAGTATTCGTAATAAAGATCCTAATAATCTTAATAATCGTAAGGTAGATCGCGCGGCGGAATAGTAGCCTCGGATTAGTAAGTACGTTAAAGACTACTTGTCTATCTACGAGTACGACGACTAGTAGGCCTAACTAAAGATAGATTATAGCACCTTTATATAGGAAGTATAGTCGTAATCTATAGCTTAGTTCGACCGCCTTAACCCCTATTAGAAGTAGGGATTCGACCTTATTATTAACTACTTTAATAGATATCTCTAGTAGAAAGCTAAGCGTAGCCCTTAACTATCGTAGCTACTTCTTAATATAGACGGTCCGGATAGTATAGGCAAATCCTTTACGATTAAGATAATTTATACCTAGCTACTACGTAATATAGATACGGCTAGGTAACGCTACCTAGTCGCTACGGTTACAATAAATTAGGGTAACCTAGTTATCCGTATTACGCCTACTAGTACGGCCGCCTATAATATCGATAGCTTAACTATCTATACGGCTTTTAAGATTAGTATAGGTCGTAAGTAAGTACCCTTAACGGGCGTAAAGCTTAACGTATTATAGAATTCCTTCCGCTATGTCTAGTATATTATTATTAATAAGAAGTCGATAGTTAGCTTACGACTACTATACTTTATTAATTAGAGACTACGCTAGGTATTCCCGTTACGAATAGACTAGTTCTTCGGTAGCGCTAGTATCCTAATATTTAGCGATTTTAATTAACTTACGCTAGTTATAGATAAGCCCCTCTTCTATATATAGCCTACTACTCTAGAAGAGACTACTAGATAGACCGCTTACTTTATATTCGATAAGACTCTTATTCTTCGTACCCTTATCTATTAAGAGGGTATAGATCCTTAATAGGTTACCTTCCGAGATACTCTATCTACGTTATATACTAGCTAAGTCGAGCGAAAGTACTAGTAGATACTAGTAGGCCGTTATAAAGGTAGTCTTAGTATAAGCGAGATCTTAATATTCGTAGACGTAACTCGGCTCTTCTTTAATAAGGGAGATATTAAGGAGCTAAATTATACTCGATTAAAGGATATTAGCTACGCTATACTTAATATTAAGGCTATCTACGATAAGCTAGATATAGCTACTATTAATCTAGAGAAAGCGTATAACCTCGAGCCTTAACTTAAGATTTCTATTAGCTACTAGCTTATACTCCTTATAAACTTATAGACCGAGTATAGCCTTATTAATAGCCGTTAAGGTACTCTTTACGATATTATCTAGCCTCGTACCGCGATAGAGCCCTAGTAGGAGATACCTCTTTATCTCCTTATCGCGTTCGATAACCTTAAAGACGACGTACTCGAGCTATTTAGGGATTCTAATAGTCGTAAGATTCTACTAGTTTTCCCTATACGTCGTAATATTAATAGCTCTAATAGATAGCGGTAATAGTTTCTAGTAACCGTCTTATACGCTTTTACTATCTATAAAGCTTAGGGTATAATACTAGACCGTAGTATTATTAAACTTAGTCTAGAGTTTGCCTCTAGATTAATATATGTCGTAATATCTAGAGTTAAGACCTTAAAGGGTCTTATAATAGCTTACGTCGAGCTCTTAGGAAGGACGCCCGATATCTAGAGAATACCTTAAGGAGGCCCTCTACTATACGCTTCGGGTATACGATCGCTATAGGGATCTAGAGCCAACGTATAATAATATTATAGAGCTCCTCGTAGATATCTATAAGCGGCCTATCTCGTATAAGGCTTTCTAGTCTATAGCGAACGCTCTATAGCGGTAAGGTAGATACCTTATTATTAGTAGTAGATATAATAGTACTATTCGGCTATTTGTCGAACTACCGCCTCCGCGCCCGTTATTATAACTTTAAGATTAGCTATCCGAATTATAGCTACCGCTAAGCCTTAAAGAAGAACTATCTAAAGCGCTAATTAACTACTAAGATCCGACTAGTCTAATAGCCGAGATATAATATTAAGTATAGTAGCCGCCTTATAACTAGTAGCTATTCGATAGCGACGGAGACTAGTATATATTCGATAACTCTACTACTAATACTACCGTAAACTTCGACGAGTCTTAAGATAATAACGACGATAACGACGATAACGAGGAAGAGCGTACTAAGTCTTAGCTCGCTAATAATAAGTAGTAGCTTAAAGAGGAAGATATATATATTAATAAATAGCGCTATACTATTATCGCTCTATAGCTTCTAGCTATTAATACTAGATTACGTATTACTAAGGAATCTAGGACCTCTCTTCGAACTAAGTATAAGGATACTATTAGAGTCTATATTATACGGTAAACTCCTACCTATAAGCCTATTAGATCTTAAGCTAATTGCCCGTCGGTTATAGAATAATAATATCGATAGTATAGAGCGCCTTTATTAATATTTATAAACGCCCTAGATAATATAGATATATAGGAGGAAAGGCTTTAAACGATACTTTATATTCTATAATAAAGGTTTTATAGAGTATTCTATCTACTACTTATGTTCCTCTACTTCGGACTTCTTTACTAACGCTACTACGAGAATCTAAGTATATTATTCGGGTATCTTCTTACTTAAGATATCCTTAAATACTAGTTAGTATCGGCTCGCGCGTAAGATAGAGAGGCTAATTGTCGCTTACGTCCTCTAGTACCTAACCGTTAACGTACTCTACGTACTAGATATATATACGACTGTCTTAGTTCTTAGTATACGTATCTAAGGCTAGAACTACTAAATCCTCTACGTTATAGTTAGTACTAATTCTTAGATCCCTTAGATCTTTCTTCCCTACGCGGAAGTACTTAGTATAGAGGAAGCCTTTAGTACGATTACTAAACTTATATTCCTCGATCTTCCTCTAGACTACGTCGATACTTAAGGGCTATCGCTTACTCTCTTTATTAAGACCCTTATACTATAGGTCGCGGAGGAGGTCTTTAACGAAGTAGACGAATAGCTCTATCTATAGCTATAGCGTAGTAGGTAGTAGTAGCTCGTCTTAGTTCTCGTAGTTAACGAACTAGTAGTAGACGAGCTTATTATCGAGCTCGTAGACTTCTTCTAGTAGCGCCTCTATATTAGTATCGGGGTCGATAAATATCTTCTTACTTCGCGTTTAGCGCGGGCTCTATATATATAGGTCCTAGGTTCTATTTACGACCTACGCCTCTAAGCTTAAGCTCTCTAAATCTAGCTTAGTCTCGATTTAAGGATTATTAGCTTACCGCTAGTCCTCGAACTTAGCTCTCCGCGGTATACTCTTATATCCTAATATTATTTATAACTTCTCGTCCTTTATCTAGGTCTCTATAATTAGAACGCGTATATTAAATAGGAGGTAAGCGACTTCTTCTAGCTTATCTAGAAGAATATATTAGTATCTATCGTTTATACTTCGGGTTATAGTAGGACGTACCTAGTAGTAGTAAAGAGCTAGCGAATATATTAGGTCGTAGATTAGCGTAAGCGTCGTTCTATACTAATTTAGTATCGAATAGCTTCTTCTATATATTCGGGAAGACTTCGAATATAAGGAATAAGGTAAAAGCCTCCTAGATAGGACCTAAGGTCCTAATCTACTACTATATTAGCCGATCGCCTTTACGCTAGATATACTCCTTAATTGTACTATCCTTCTTATACGTAACCTTATCCTCTTAGAACGGCTTTAGAAGCTCGCCGTTAAGTATAGCTAGTTAACGTAATAGGTCCTAGATAATTATACGCTTCTACTCGTATTAGTAACCGCTATCGTTTAGTAATTAGAGGCGGTCTAAGTGCGAGCTCTTACTATCCTTATAGATTTAGCGGTAGATTTTTACTACTTTATTTTAGTTAGTAATCGGCTTAAGACCCTTTCGCGGCTTAGAGAGGTCGCTATTTAGCCGTAGATCGGTTATTCTTATAGTTAGTTTATATTATTATAGCGAATATAGTTATTAATTATTTACCCGTATACTAAAGAAATTCAATAGGTCCGTACGCGTTACTATACTAACTTTAACTTCGCGCCTTAGTTCCGCTTTTATATATCTAGTCTACTTTATAGGGAAGGAACCCTACTTTTATATAGATTCTTCGTCTAAGCTCCTTTACTTATTACTTAAAGAACTATAACTAAGCTTCGCTTCGCGCTCGAGCTTCTTTCTTTAATAACTACCGTCCGCGACGTATACGTATCTAGAAACTATACTATAGCTCTACCTATCGCCTTAGCGACTAGCTAAAAGTCTAATAGTATAAAGCGTCCTCTCTCCGCTATCTAGTTACTACTACTTATACTAGCTCGCGGCGCGCTTATATAATCGACTTAAGCGCTTACTATTACACCTAGCGTTACAACTATTAATAATCTAAAAGCCTATAGCTTTAACTAGCTTAAGGAGATTCGTAAGGCCCTTAAACTCCGAAGTCGAGTCCTTTAGACTAAAGATAATCTCGCTTAGATTCTCTACGACTATATAAATAAGCTAAAGAGCCCTCCTAGTAAGAAATAGCGCTATACCTTAAATACTACCTCTACTACTAATATTAGAGCCCCGATTCTATTCGATATCTCTAATCTATAGGTAAGATCTCCGATATATTTACGAGGTTTAAGCTATAACTAACTCTTTTCTAGGCCCTAACGCCGACTCCTAAGCTAGAGCTTATTTATAGTAACTTCCCTATTACCTAGTAGGAGGTATACTTTTTTTACTCTAGCTCTCTCGTTTCTCGTACTAATTGTTATAGGGCTAGATCTCTAGTTATAAATAGATCCGCGATAGCGCTCCTTACTACCTCCTAAAGATACTAGCCGAGATTACGAACCGTATCTTTAAGATAGCCTACGATAAGAATACTACCCTTACCTTCTACTCGTCTCTAAAAGTCTATACCCTTACGTCTATTTATAGCTATATACGGTAGTAATAGTAGGGATTTATACTAGCGCGAGTTAGTAGCCCTACTCGACTTTACTTTACGCTCGATATTCTAGTTCGTAAGAAAATAGGTAGAGAGGGTAGTACCTACTAGAATAAATACGGTAATACTAGTAACCCCTTCTATATTATCCCTCTTACTAATACTCGTAACGTCGTTACTAGCGGGATTCGGGAGTTTACTTTAGTTATCGAGAAGCCTAGCGAACTCTCGATATAGTCTCTTACCTAGATTACTAAGTTTAGCTATACTAACGACCTCGATTATATTACTCTCTATCCGAACTACCTGAGCTAGAAAGTCTTCCGTAACGCTATACTCGGTTAGACCCTCTACTAATACTATATCGAAATCGACTCTACGCTTAGAATCTTTACTAGTCCTAATACTAATCGTAATAAGGAGCTTTTTAAGACCTTCCTCGAGCGCCTTATCTAGTTTAGTTAGAGTCTAATAGCGAAGAGTAAATTCTCCGACGACGAGTTATAGAAATTAGTATACGAGTTTATAAAGAGTAAGGAGAGATTCGAGGGAGGAAAGTAGGTATATAGGGATACTTAGGAGTTCGCCCGTAAGACCTTATTAAAGAAATAGGGTATTAATCTTAGGATTCCTTTCGTCTACTAGTAGGACAATAAGTTAGGAGGAGTCTAATCCTTTCTTAGCCCTAATATAGTCTTAAGATAAGAAGGAGATAGAATATAGGCTTATCCTTAAGATATAGTAATTAAGTAAGCGAATAGCTTAAGACTTCTATAGATAAAAACGATAGGAATAGATTATATATATAAGATTTAACTCGTTTCGAAGAGTACGTTCACCTTCGAGATATATCTCTATTATTACTAATATTTAGATCTATTACGCTTCTAGTACTCGTTTAAGGTAGTTAGTAACGTAGGTATCTTCGATTTATTCTCTATATAAAGGGAGTATCTTTCTTATCGACTAGTATAACTCTATACGTCTTACGTAATAGTTTAGTATTAGCGGCGTTAATAAGAGGAAAATAGATAGACTTATTACGTCTCTTATATAGAGTATTATCCTCTAGATCCGAGTTATCCTTAAAGCTACTCTTATTCTCGCCGCCTACGTAAATATAACTCTTATAGTAAGGCTCGACGCGCTAGTTATATTACGCTTACTTACCTTAATCGAAGAGATCTAGGCTCTTAAGCTCTACGCTATCCTTATACTACGAGATTCTTTAGGCCTCCCTACTAACGATATAATCCCTAACGCCGATATACTCGTATCCTCTTATTATAACGTACTTTAGTAGATTGTAAAGAAACTATACCTAAGCTATCTCTATAGTCCTACTAGTAATAGTTACTATCCGCTAACTACTATACTATCTTCGAATACGTCTCCTACTCTCGCTATTCGAGGCTAGCTCTAAGTATACCCCTCCTCTAATACTAATTAATAACGACTAACCTCTTTAAGATTAGAGCTAACTACCTTACCGCTATAGTACCCCTAGAGATCCGAAACTAGATTATATAGTAATTAGAGACCGAGTATACGAAAATACGCTTAGACCTAGCTCGAGACCCTAAATTCTACTATATCTTTACTATCGATAAGAGACTATACTAAGATTACGCTAAAGATACTACTCGCCTAGCCTAACCTAGGGTTACTTTCTCGCTATACTATAGACTATAAGAAGTCCTTAACGGTAGCGATCGATTTAAGAACGCCTACCTAGGCGCCGCGAACGGATAAGAGCTTTTAACGAACCGCGATCTAGTAGGTCTCTTCGAAGGTAATCTTTATAGAGTAGCGATAAAGTTCTATAATATTAAGCGCCTCTCTCTTAATAGTATTCGTTAGTTAATAATACTCCCGTATAAGGCTAATATATAATATCGACTAAGCGGTTTTAGTAAATTAGAGAACTAAGAATTATTAGTAACGATATACTAAAATAGTACGGATATTAGGCTATACTTCGAGATTAACTCTACTCTTAGCTACTCTACTAGCGAGGAGAAGGCCTTTATTAGAAAACGCTTCGTATAGTTCTTAGAGAGAGTATTTAAGAGAGGAGAGGAGATCCGCGATAAGTTAAAGAGTAGTATCCGGGCCTAGATAAGCCTAGTAGATATATAGTCCGAGGCCTATACTCTAATTCGTAATAAGGCCTCCTTCGCTAGCGGTCGTATCTACTTCGTATTAGTATAGGAGTTAGCTATTAGCGACTTCTTACGTCTAAATAGCTTCGATTTCGTATTATAGAGGAAGTAGCGATAGAAGGAGATAGCTAACGTCTAAAAGGGTTAACTAGAGATATAGGATACTCTAGGGGATTAGGGGTTTAGATAAGGTTCGTATCGTAACTTAGGGTATATATCGTATCGTAGACTTTATACTAACTCTTTAGGTATAGAAATAATCTTAAACGTACGTTCTAATTATAGTAATCGTAATAACTTAACCTAATCTATCCTCGAGCGTTCTATCTTACCTATACTTCTATAGCTAGAGATAAGGCTATCTCTTATAGAAACCTATTATATTCGTAGACTTCGTACCCTTATCTTTAAAACTAGCCGTTAACCTCGATATTCTTCTAAGCCTACTAGTTTAACTATATACGCTTTCCGACGGCGAAGTTATTATAGAAGAAGGCCTATATATCCTAAAACGACTAACGCCCCTATAAGAATATAGCGCGATCTATAACTAAGTACTAGACTTTCTTCTAGATCTACCTAATAGTAAGTCTCTTATTCCTTAAGCTCGTACTAAAGCCCGCTAGCCGCTCTAGGAATTTAATAAATAGCTATTTATTATAGCTACTACGTCGTCGGCTATAGAAGACTAGCCTTATAGAGCTAATAGTAAAGTCTATATTAACTATAGTATCCCTATCTAGTAGAGGCGATACGATATAGCCCTTATCGTTCGTATATATCGCGTTTAGGCTAATAAATATCTATATAATCTTAGCTAGCGAGAAGAAGGACTAATTATTAAGATCTTTAAATACGATAACGACCTTCTTCTCGTTAATTATCTATTAGAACACCGTCTCGTTTATTCCGTAGTACCGCTTAAATAGTACCTCCTATATATTTATATCTCCGCTATAGCGCTTAGCGAAGGTAGTATTTCCTTAACCTATCTCTATATAGGTAGGAATATCTAGCGTAAAGTATACGTTTACCTATAGATTCTATAAGACGTAGTAGCGGAATCGCTAGCGAAGCTCCTTATAGATAAAACCTATCTTAAGAAGATAATTAGTACGAGGTAGGTATATATAGAGGACGATATTATTAAGGATTTCGTTAGGTATCGTAAGAAGGAGAGCGGAGAGGTTAGAGGTATATAGATCCTAACGTAAGGTTAGTAGTTTTTATTAAATAATAAAGGCGAGGACCTATAAGCTTCGCCTTCTTCCTAGCTCGCTCTACGATAAGGTCTTTAGCGTTTATCTCGTCGTACTTACGCTTAAGACCTCTAGACGGCGAGGAGCTAGAGATCGCTTTACTAAGCTTACGTAGGTATACTAAAGCTACGTTAGCTAGAGTAGACTTATCCTCGATATTACTACTATCTTTAATACTAAGCTAATTATATAGCGTCTATAGCTTATAGAGTAGTATAGACTTTAGATTAACGAGCTTCGTACTAGCGGGGTCGATATTAGCGAAAGGGTTTATAATCTATTATTCTATCTTTTTTAGTAGTATATTAGGTACGTTCTTTAGCGTAACCCTAACGTCTTCTAGATATTAATATTACTATAGGGGTATAGCGGTTAGCGATATTACGGGTAGGTTATCCTTAGGTAGATATAAAATAAAGAGTTAACGAGCCGTTAGTAGTAAATCTGCGATATTATATATAGCGAATATAAGACTTAGAGCTTAGCTTTAGAAGGAAGGAGTAAAGCTTAGTATAAAGTAAGGAGACGTTTATACGACTAACCCGACTATATATTACGACCTACCTATTAATAGTAACACTCCGTTTATCTCTTATACTTACTACTAAGGTACGACTAGTCGAGTTACTAATACTATACCCGGATCTATATCCTATATATTAAAGGTATAAACTTTAACCTAAGGAACTACTATTAAAATTTAGTCTAGATAATACTTACTAGTAATCGACTTACCGCTATATATCTATTATACGTCTATACCTCGAGACTATAGTTAACGCCTAGACGGACTAGCTCTAAAGGGTATTGAGTAGAGTAAGTTATTCTACGACTAGGACTCCTTATAAGGTAAGGCTAGCTTCTAGGCTTAATACCTACTCCTTTCTATCTTATACTAAATTAGCGTTTTAAAAAGGTAATAGACTCTATTCTACCTTTTAAGATTTATACGTATACTCTACCCTCTTCTTTAGTAAATCTCTATAGCCCTAGTAAAGTTCTATATACCTCGACTATCGTTTTTAATATAGATATATATAGCGACTATAACTACTTTTGCCCTTTTTACGTCCTTAGACTAGTCTATACTAACACCCTAAGCTTTTTAGATTAGCTAACGCTAACTTAAAGGCTAGCTCGAACTTAGATTACTCTATTATACTACGATACCTCTCCTAATTTCCCTCTACTATACGCTATAACTTCTCTACTATACCGCTAATCTATAATAGTAAGGGCTTATTTATAGTCCGAATATACCGCGCGATCTATATAATATTCCGTAGTAATAGGACTAGATTAAGATCGTCCTAGAGTATACTCCCTTAAATAAGATATAGCGAAAGGGTAAGTAGCGTATATACGATATAGATTCTAGGCGGTATAAGTAGAATATAATCCTCCTTTAAGATAACTATACGAATATTATCCCGCGAAGGTATCTATATATTAGTATCGCGTATAAGGTCTTACTAGTCTTAATTATATATATTAACGCCTAGTATCTATAGCTCTAGCCTACGTAATACTCGAAGCTAAGTACTATTAAAGATATCTATATAGGTACTAGAAAATATAAGTAAAGTAGTAAGTAGATTAAACTACTAGTACTCGTTAATATTAGACGGCTTTAATAGGGAGATCTTACTAACCTTGTCTCTCGTAGGGACTTACGCGTTTATAAGGGTTATGTACTAATAATATCGTACGAAATAAGGGCGATCGGTAATATCCTAAGAGTAGAGATAAGGACGTTAAGAGAGGGAGTCCTAATTAGCGAGGCTAACTATTACGTCTTAGCCTTAATACGTAAAGAAGGGTAGAGATAAGGACGTCTTTAGTCGTACTAGTTCTAAATAATTAACTCTTAGCTAAACGACTACGCGCGGAGAGGTTCTTTAGGTATATTTCGATAGTAACCCGCCTTAAGTCTCGGAATACTTCTCCCTATATAACGACTAGCTTATTAAAGACAAAGCCTATATCTAACTACTCCTCTATTTCTTAGCGGATAACGTATATATATATTAGATATATACTAGGTACTAGGCGTCGAAGGTCTAGGGAGCTAAGAAAAGTATACCTAGACGACGGCCTAATCGAGAAGGAACTAACTATCTAAAGGTAAATAAAATCTTAGAATCGAGAAGTACTATATAATCTAACGCTTAGCCTTATTAAAGTCCGAGAGTACGAACTCTACTATAGATAGGGGGTATTACGGGTCGTCTAGTAGAATAGGGATATCCTACTAAGTAGAATTAATACTAGATATTAAGGGATTAGGGCTCGACTAAGAGTTAGCTATAATATTAGTAGCGGCTAAGGTATTAGAAGTTCCTAAGGTCTAGCCTAAGGAGGTAGAAGAACTATTTTAAAGGGAGTCTTAGCTAGTATTATATTTAAGGTTAAGACGAGAACGTACGAGATTATTAGCGTCTACTCTAGCTAATAAGCCGTTCTCCCCTAGAATATTATCGATATCTCTTAACCCTCTATACTACTTACTAGGCTCTATAACGCCCTATATATCGTTATCGTTCTCGAGCCTAGAAGACGCTTTCCTAACCTTTAAGTTCTTAGGGTTCTTAGGCGGCGACGGTTTCTTAGGGTTCTTAGGTAGTAGTTTCTTAAGGTTCTTAAGCGGCTTTTCCTTAGGCTTCTAGGGTAGCGGCTAAGGGATATCGTTATTATCGCTCTCTATCTCGCCTAAGAGCCCTCTCGCGCTAGATATATAATCCTTTCGAGTAATAAACTACTTATCGTTAAACTCCTAATTAGCGCCTTTAGTATTAATACGTTTAAGCTCCTTATCCGTAATTCCTTACTAAGTATATAGATAGGGTTCTAAATCCCAATCCCTTAATCGCTAAATATATCTCTACGGTACTTACTATTTCTTATTCCTAAAAACCTTACTTTTCTCCCTAAACGTTATAATTAGCGGGGATAAAGAATCCTTCTAGCGAGAGCGGCGGATTTAATTAAGACGACGACGGGTTATTAGCTAATCGCTACTAGTACGAGTAGCGGTAAAGAGGAGATTAATATACCTATACTCCTAGCCGCTATCCTTAGGGGGCGGGAGCGAAGCTATAATAGGTAACGATATTAGCGCCCTATATTTTAGCGATAGCTAAGTAGGGAACTATTCTTACGATTTATACTATCTAATCTCTTCTTATATTACTCTTAGTCCTTATATATCTAGACGGTTTTTTTCTTAATCTCTTACTAGGTACGAGGGTCGTAGATAGTATTAAGTACTATATAATGTTTTAAATCGATCGAGTATAGGTAATAATAGAGAGTAGGTAGTAGTTACGCTTTATCCGCGGGATATAGTCGAGGTATTCGATAACAATCCTATTCGTCGCGCTAGAAAGACGGGAATAAAACTCGATACGAAATAGTATAGCTAAACTATATAGAGCTTAGTTAAAGTCGCGTAGTTTTAAGAGCGCTATCGAGGGTTCTATAGTAGTAATCGGATAGTAATAGCGGTAGTAGTAGTTATTAATAGCGGAAGAGACGATAAGGGGAAAACTATAGGAGTAGGGTAGATATTTACTAAATAGCGTAGGCCTTACGGGAGGTAGATATAATACTAGCTAACCTAATCTATATATAAGTACTTTATAGCTCTTCTTCTTCGACGCCGTATTATATTCTAGCCTAAAATAATAGGCTACTAACCTACTATAAATCTTATATTCCCCCTTAGCTAAGAAACCTATACGTAGACGATATAGGGAACTATCTATAAGATAGCGTCTACCTACTAGTATTAAGGCAAGTCTTATATATCCCGAGACTAGTTAAAAGCTATACTAACTTTATATAGTCCTTATCCGTATAAGCCTCGTAGATTATCTAGAGTATCTCGACGCCTTTAAAGAGGGCGAGCTTAGGGTAACCCTTATAGAAAGCCTTACTAACTATATAACTATTAGAGGTACGTTCGACGATATTAAGGGATAGGTAGCTAGAAAGATACGAGAATAGCGAGCTATATTATAATAATATACTACGAAAGCTAGCTTATAGTAAGACGCTAATAGCCGTAGGAAATAGGTTAACCTATCTAATATAGCTAACTAATAGGCTAGCGAATATAAGAACCTAATCCTAGAGATTAAGGAGAAGCGAGAGCGCTTAGAATAGTATAGTATACCTATAATAAGAATCTAAAGCGTTCGAAAAGAGAAGATAGCGAGAGGATATACTAGCTAGTATAATATAGGTATATATAATATAAGAAAGCCTATAATTACTTTTAACTAAGGACTCCGAGGGATACTAAACGAAGAAGAAAAGCGAAATAAGAGCGAGAGTTAAACTTCGAGAGTACTAATAATTACTATAACCTATAATCTCTACGCGAACTCTTATAAACCTATCGAGAATAGCTCCTAGCGCCGAGAATCCTACTTTTACTACTCTTAATCTACTCCTTAATATATACGAGCCCTAGGCGACTTGAAGTAAGTTATAAAGAAGTCTATAGCCTCTACCTAGATAGCTACCTTACTAGTAAACTAATACCTCGTTATTATAAACCTCGCTATCTATACCTCGAGTTACTAGAAGCTAAGACCTAGACGATTACGCTTTAAATCGTCGCCTAATACTAGAAGCCTCTTAAAGAAGACGAGTATTAAGAGCTTATATAGGGTACTATTTATACTCTAGAATACCTCTATCTCGCTAAAGTCTAGCTCGAAAGAAAGCTAGATCGTAGTCTTAGTATTAACTAGCGTAATAACCTCTATCGTAAGGTCCGGATTATATAGAGAGTAGTAGAAGATATTAAGTTTATAACCTAGGGTAACGACTTAGGTTAGCGAGAAGTATAACTACTAGGCAATTTCGGTAAGGCGTAGGACTACTATATTAGGCGGAGTACTAAAGTTATTAGGAATACCTAGTTACTATAGGAGTCGCTATACTCTTATATCTCTAGATAAGATATTTAGATATAAGTTATAGGACTAAGTACGACTAGAGAGTAATAAAGTAAGAGTAGGTTTAAGGCCTAAGGGAAGGTATCTATAGTAGGTATAGTAGAGGTTTTTATAGACTCTCTATACGGCGGAGATATCGTTAATATCTTCTATATAGATAAAGTCGAGAATAATCTTATTAAGTAATTTACTAGGTAGCCGAGATAGAGGCGAGCTCGCTAAGAGAGAGGGTAGAGCGAGGTTCTATAGGTAATCGTTAGTTAATAATAGCGGGTATAAAGAGAGGTAATAGAGGTACCGTTATATCGTCTACTAGATCTTACCTATAGCGGAGGTAGTACTTTAAATAGCGGTACTAGTAGAGTAATATAAGAACCTTAGATAGAGGTCGACGAAGAAGTAGTAATATCCTAGATCGAATTTATCTATTAGCGCCGTTAAGTATACTTAATACGATAATATATCGAAAGGCGAGGATATATAAGCGTTTAAGTTCGACGCTAAGAAGTAACGAAGAATAAAAAAGAGGATACTCGTAACGATAGCTATAACGGTAAGTAAGAGTAAGGGTAACGATAGGTAAGGTTTTCGAGTAAATTAAGACTTTTATATATATATTTACTTATAAATTAGGCGAAGCTCGGGAACTACTAATATACGCTCCTACTCTATTCCGCGATTTGTCTAAGAGGCTAGCGAGCTATAATAGTATATACGAGCTAGATTTAAGATAAATTTAGAAAGGAGGTTTATAAGGAGATTAATTTCTATTATATAACCTACTACTACTCTCTAGCGGCTTATAATAATACTACCCTACGTAGTAATAGAAGCACTTTCTAATACGTAAGAATAGGGTTACTAATTTATAGATATACTTAGTCCTCTAAAGATAAAGTTACTAGACTTTACTAGTAAGATATAGGGGTTAGATTATCGCTTTAACGGTTACTAACCTATACCTTAAGCGCCTAAACGTCCTTAATATTACGGGGCTTAACGCCTTTACTATCGAGGAACCTTATAATAGCCCGCTTATACTCTATATTAGTCTATACTTCGTCGTAGGCGAGAGTACGATCCTTTAATAAGGTAAGGGCTCTCTTAATCTTCGAAGTATACTCTTAGGGTAGCTCGCGACCTAGGGGATAGCTAAGATATAATACGTACGCTTCGCTAAGCGTAATATTAGCCTAGTTCTCGACCTAACCCTACTAACCGAGACGACGAAGGAGGTTAAGCTAAGCTAGCTATTTAAATATACTATTCTCGATAAGAGCTTTAAATAATTCCTTAAGAGCCTAGTAATAGTATAAGTCTCTAATCTCGAATACTCCGTCCTATATCTATTAGTCGAGCTAGGTAGTAGTAAGGATAATCTTCTTTAGATAGAATACGCTACTATCGATAGAGATAGGGGATCCGACCTAGAAGTCTTTACTATCTAGACCTAGTAGCTCCTTATCCTCGAAGTAGCTAGGATAGAGAGTCTTAAGACCGCCTAAGGGAGTATTAATAACGCGGATCTCCCTATTAGCTATTTAGATAAGGTCTTTAGAGAGGTTATTAAAACCTAATACCTTAGGTAACTTAATAGTACGCTCTATATATATACGATTATTTAGATATTACGTACTTAATAATACCTTAGTATAGTCGATATCCTCGCCTATAATATATTAGCCTAGTTTAAAAAGATAGGATAGATCGAATATACGGGTAAAGCTACGCGCCTTAGATAAAGTTACCTACTAAGATCTAGATAGTTTTATAGCGTTAGTACCTATAATAAGGGGATTAGTAATAGTACTAACTTCGAAGAGTAAATAAGACTTACTAAAGACTATCGTATTATATACGAGAGTAGTTAACGAAGTAGTAGTAGTATTATTAGTACTACTAGCCGTATTATAGGTATTAGAGGTAGCTTTTATAGCTAAAGAAGCTACGGGGGTCGTTAGCTACGATATAGACTAGCTATTACGAGTAGCCTTTAATAAACGACGAGCGCTAGCGACCTTAGCGACAGAGCGAGTAGGCGACGTCTTACTAGAGTAGCCCTTATTATTTTTAATACTAGCCTCCTACTCTATACTATACTTACGCTTCTTACTAGGAGACTTATTAAAGGTCTCGTCGTCGTTATCGTAGCTATCTATAGGCTAAGTACTACTACGAACCTACTTCTTTCCGCGCTTATAGTTAGTAGGTAGAGAGAAGTCGAGATCGCTAGAATCGATAATCGGGGTAATCGTATATTAGCTAATAGTAGAGGAAGAAGTTACTATAAATACTTAGTTAACGGTAGCGAGATCGAGGGGATAATCGACTAGCGGTAGGTAGTAGGGAGTACTACTTAGTAAAGGAGCTATAGTATAGTAGAGGATAATAAGCTTTAATAAAGGCGGTATCTATTATATAAATAGTACGTTAGTCGCTTTATAAATCTATTAGATTTCTAGCGTATAGCTTACGTTAAATCGTATTTAATCTAGGCGACGACGCCGAGGAGAGATAGGTAGTAGGTAGTAGGTTAATAATAAGGCGTAGAGAAAGAAGATTAGACTAACTTAAAGAGTAGCGAGATATCGTAAAAGTAAAGTAGATATATTAGGTTATAGAGTAAATAAGCGTATATACTATAATTCGTTAGCGATTAATTAGCGTAAACTCTATATTACGCGTAATTAAAAGACATAGTCTTTCTAAGTAGTATAAACTCGTTAAAGAGAGACTAGGCGAATCGATCTACTCTAGAAATATATCGAGTCCGCGGAATTACTAGCTATATAATAGTCTAGAAGAGAAGTATAAGACTATCTACCCGCTTTTTTTGTATATAAACTACTCTAAGAAGAGAATACTACGCCTACCCCTCGTTACTATAATAAAAATACGAGATCTAATCTAAGAGGAGATACTAATACCTCCTCGCTATAATTAAAGTATAAGATCTAATCTAAAGAAAAATACTAATCCCTCCTCGCTATAATAAAAGTATACGATCTAATTCGAAGGAAAATACTAATCCCTCCTCGCTACGATAAAAGAATAAGAGGCCGACTAGGTACTTAGTCTATAATAGATACGACCTTAACCGACGCGATCTCCTTCTCTACTACCTTAATCGTCTCTAAAGCTTACTTCGTTATTATCTATAGTACCTTAAAGCGACTAGAGTTAATCTAACCTATACGTAGCTCCTTAATCTTAATATAATTCTTCTACTCCGCTTCCTTATTAAATAACTCGACGATCTTAAGAAGGTAACTTATCGCCTTCTTCGTAGCGTTAACGACGCTAGCTAGTAGATTAATAGCCTAGCCGGATCCCTTTAATATAAAGAGATATCTAATAAAATAGTAAGGCGTATCGATACCGCCGAGTAGAAAGAGGACGGCTTAACCTAGGAGCTTATCTCTTTACCGCTAGCGCCTACCCGCGTAATTATTAAAGACTTTTAGATAGCGACTCTTAAGACTAGCCTTAAAACCTTCGCCCTAGCTACTATTATAACTAAGAGTATAGATAATAAGCGTTCTATATAGCGTATAGAATAAATCGCTACTAACTTTAATTACGTAGAGGAGGTTTAGAGTAGGCGACGTAGGAGGCTAAGGACAAGCTACTATAAATATTAGTAAAGAATAGAAGGGACTTAGTAGACCGTTATATATACTACTAGAGGAAGATTCTAAGATAGATTTAGAAGTCTAAGTACTAATAGACTTTATCTTTTTAGGGGGTAGTTAGAGGGACTTAGGAGCCGTATTAATAGGATCTTACCTACTTAATCCGTCGTAGCTATTATATCTCTCGAGATACTTATCGAAAATTTTTCGGAGGCGCTATTAATAGGTACTTAGCTAGCTACCGTTAGTACGAATAGCGAATTAACTAGTCTAAGTCTAATATCTACTAGGATATATATCGTTATTACCGAGTCTAGTTAGGCGTAGCTACTACTTAACGATAGACTACTTCGCGGTATTAAGATAGCGAGATACGTAGCGTAGGCGAAGGAAGAGACTAGTAGCTTCGTTATCGTAACGGAAGAAGCGAGTATAGATAGGGACGCGGTAGAGCGGACTAGAGAATTCGCTAATCTAGGTCTTAGTAACTTCGAGCTAAAGAATATTAGTATAATAAGAGAGGATTACTAGACTAACTAAACTAACCTAATACTCTTCTCTAATAGAGGAGTCGGTAATAGAGTCGCGATAGGCGATATCCTTAGCGAAGCTCTTACTATACTTACGCTTCTAAACGCGCGCGGGCTAGGTAGAGACGTTAGTCGTACTAGATATAATTTAGTTACTATAGTAGGCGTAGGCTATAACGAAGTAGCTATACGAAAGAGTTAGTAGAGTCTTTAAAAGAGGAGACGATAGGGCTTACTATAGTTAATAGTATATTTAGAGATAGTAATAGAAGAGAAAGTAGAAAGGTAAAGGTTAGTAATAGTAAGGGAGTAAAGGAAAAAGAAGACTTTTTATAGCGGACCTTCGCGGTAATAGCGGATAAAATACATATAACGACTCTCGGACGTCCTTAACGTTAGCGATAAATTTGTCGCTACGCGTAGCTTTAATCCTAGCCCGTATCTTTTAGCCTAGCCGACGCTAGATAGGGGTCTTCTAACGTTACTTCCTTATCGATTCTTAGAGGATCTAATATTATATAACTTACTACCTATCTATTATTAATCTAATATAGTAGAGAAGATAGATATACTATCTTTATATATAGTAGAGCTCGCTACGACTCCGAAATTATCTCTCTCTTTTACTACTACCTACGAAAACCTATAAATTAGTAACCCTACCCGCTAGTAGTAGGACGACTCTAGAACTACCGTTTCAATACCTATAAACCTACCTTTATACTCGATAGACGAGGACTAAGATAATAGCTATACTCTAGGACGATAGATCTAGTTTAAGTTTATACCTCCTCTACTACGCTCGTCCCTACTAGTAATAAGGGACTTTAGACTAAACTAGGAACTATTCGATAGCCTTACTAGTACTAATACGTAATATATAGAAGAAGTAGCCTAGGAGGGAGGGGAGATCTATACGGAAGCCCTATAAGTAGGCTACTTAGAGAGAGGCTCTAGCCTAGAGGCCGTAGTAGTAGATACTACTATCCTAACGTACGGCCTAGTTAGGTATACCTAAGACGCTACGGCTATAAGCGCTAATCTAGAAGACTATACTCTATATCCTCTACTACGCCCCGAAACTACTAATAAGACTATATAGTAAATATCTAACGAATTCTCTAATAGTATATCCCTACCTCCTTCTTAGGCGCTTCGTATATAGTCGGGTATAGACTAGTTACTTTAGCTAGATTTAGTATAGGTATAAAAGCTAGCTATTACGAAGCGCCTAAGGACAAAACGTACTAAAGTACCGTTTTCCCCTTCGCGACGCTAAGTTTTACAACGAAGAATCGCTCTTATAGAATAACGTACCCCTAGATTAAAAATCGAGTAAAAGTCTATTCTAGATTTTTAAGTAAAAGATACTTTAAAGAGATATAATTAGTACTATTCCTTTCGCGTCGCGACTTATATTCAAAAAACGTAAAAGTCGAAATTCCGTTTACGATAGTTAACTAACTACCCCTATCTACGATAATACGATAACCCTTACTCCCTAAATAAACTATACGAGGAGCCTCGTAGAGAGATTTAGAAATAGCGCGCGCTTTTCCTAAGTTAAAAAAGTCGTAGAAAGGTCCTCGTTCTAGAGGTAATTAGTAGCGGCTTATTTTTCGTACGTCTCTATTTCTACTCGTAACGCGATATTAGAGGGTATTAACTTACTAGAGTAATCCCTTCGGGACGCTAAGTAGTATCTCCTAGGAGAGTATCGCTTCTAAAATCTAAAGTAGAAGAGAGTATTCGAGGCTTAGAGATTTTAGCGGCTTTCGAGTATATTCGAAAGTCGTAAGATCTTACCGTAAAGTCGCTAAAGAACTTTAACCTCGTAATTCTAAAGCTAGCTCTTTCTCCCTCGGAGGTTTACGAAAGTATCGTCGATATCGAGTTTTACGAAGGGGAAAACGACTAAAGCTTATAGTTTGTCTTTAGACCCGCTACGCGGAAGCTACGAGTACCCGACCTACTACCTAGCTTCTATATAATAGCGCGGTCTAACATTAGAGATAGGTATATCCGATACTAATATACTTTCTAAACTTACGAAGTACGAGAGAATACTTCTCGGAAACGGCGAGACTATACCTCTCTAAGAAGATAGCGCCTAAGATATATATATAATATTACTAACGCTTTTAATCCGAGGTACTATTCGTAGTCCGTATACTCTAGAGCCGTTAAGTAGATACTTCTTAGAGTACTCGTTAGAGAGATTAGACTAGGAGATAGGAATAATAGCGCTCGGGGAGAATTACGATAAGAGACTATACGGACTCTATAAAGGAAGCTCTCCTCCTTTAATATATAATTAGCGTTAGATAACTATAATAGCTATCGTAGACGAAGGTAGTATAGACTTTAGACTCGACCTCTATAAAACTATACTAGAGGAAGATAAGGCGATAGAGAAGATTAATATTACGATAGGACAGTTAACGGCCTTAGAATTCAATAACGATATAGTAATTACGGCGGAACTATACGTAAATACTAATACTACTATAGGTAGGTATTACGATAGTAATATACCTATAAGCGCGAGCGAATTCGAAGAGGATAAGATACTTAAAAGAGAACTATAAGAGGAAGGAGACGCTATTTAAACCTATTATTAGATAAACTTAATAATAGCCTCTAAGACGAGTATAGGAATAATAACTATTAGCGACGAGGCCCGCTATAGTATCGATCTAGTTCTATCCTCGGATTTTAGAGATTCTAACGGATTAGCGATATTTATAGATAAACTAGAAAGTAGTAAGTTATTAGCGAAAGGCGTAAGACTCTCTCTAATTAGAATATAGCGGATACGGGCGCTAACGGTAAGGAGAATACTCTAGTACTAAATACTACGATAGTAGTAGCCTAAGATAACTTAATAATCGCTTAGGACCTAAAAGAGCGAGAAGTAGCTAGTAAGCCTATATATAATTCTCTTACCGAATCGTTATATTCTAATAGAGGTATAAAAAGTAGCGGTTAATATAAAAGGGTATTTAAGCCCTCCTATTCTATTACTAGAAGAGTACGGTAATAATACGGCGATATCTAAGTAGCTAGACTAAGAGTTAAATAGTAAGTTCTAGAATACTATTTTACTAGATAAAAGGTAATATTCTAACTACCGCTAGCTAAGACCTAACGCTCTAATACTACTATAGTCCCTAGCTAGCGTAAAAGTAATACGGATCGTAAGATATCTCTACGCTCGAGTTATAATAACTCTAATAATAAGCCGAGGTAAATATATAAAGGTTTCGATACGGATCTAGCGGTAATATATAAGGAAATAGATATATAAAGCACGCTATAGACTAAGCGGCTTCTAACGATAAGAGGATCGAGGAAGAGGAGTAGATTCTTAGGACGAGGTTAAATAGCTTAGCGAAAGGCCCGAGAGATTATAGTATAATAGTATTATAGATTATAGCCTTAATAACTCTACTCTTTATATATATACTTCTAACTAGTATACCTATACTATAAACACCTATCCTTACCCTACTTATCCTTATACTACTTTTTACCCGCTATAGTATACTTCCTATATATATAGCCCTTATCTAAATATAAAGAATATTTAACTACGCTATCTTCTCTAGCTATCTCCTTAATTAAGCTAATATAGGTGTATTTTATAAGCTCTTTACGAGTACTCCGTAAGCTAACGTCTAATAATACCTACTAGTACTCTAACTTAATCGAATACTATATACCTTCCGCTTCGGGTTAACGGAGATAGAGACGAGGCCCTTTAGGACTAGGACGCTTCGTTTACTCCCTCGGAACGTATCTTTCTAGCTCTATAGGCACTTTATAAGGGTCCCGACGAGTCTTACGTTTAGGAGATAATCGAGAAGCTAGAGTATAGGGCGGTATACTCGATAAAGGCGATAGTAGACTAAAATAATATTAATCTAGTAAAGAGTTAGCCTTAGGTAGTAGCGTAAAGAGTTACTCGAAATCGAAATAGCTATCGTAGAGAGGCCTTACTAGCTCCTTAAACGCTAATAGGAGTATCGGGGAAAGTAGGCTATAAGGTATTAATATTAAACTAACTACCCTATTAGTATACTTATAAGGACTATAGATAGCTAATTACTATTATGTAATCGACGAACTCTACGTCTAATATCTCCTCTACGATAAGTATTATATAGAGATTAGAAATAGCGATAGTAGCGAGTAGGTAGTAGGACGATTAGGAAGAATAGGCGAATATATAACTAAAGGTTACATTTTAAGTACTAGAAGGGGTATAAGTCGAGTCGAAGATTTAATTCGAGTAGACTTAATAAGGAGAGGGGTTATAGAGGCTACTAAGTCGAGTTAAGAATCTAACTTATTAGATATTAGCTAAAGTCTAGTTAATCTCTATACTTAAGCGGTAAATACTTTAATCGCTAAAATATCTATAATACTACCTTATCCGCTTAAAACACCTCTACTAAAGCGCCTACGGAAACTAGCGTATATTTATTACTAAGTTAGAGACTATTACCTAGCTTCCTATAAAGTATATTAGTAGCGTACGCGACCCTTCCCTACGACTAAGATACGCCTCCTAATAAGGGCTACGCGATAGAACGAGGCTATAGTCCGCGACGTATTAATAGATAGTAAGGACCTAAACGCCTTACTCTTTACTAACTTCTTCGAATAGAGTAATAGCTAGCTTAAGGAAGCTATACAAATAGTTAATAATATACTATACGGAGAATTAGGCGACTTAATAGAGAAGAAGGTAAACGGCGAGGGTCGATATCCTAGATAAGGTTAAGAGAACTAGAGAAAGCTCTAAAGGATCGAGGAAGCGATTATTACTACTAACTTATAGAGGGAATATCGACTACTTATACCGAGATAGTAGGGTAATAAACCTACCTAGTACTTAGCGGGTATACTCCTATTTAACGATAATAGTAACTATTAGGAGAATTTCGAGAATAATCCTTTCTATAAACTAGACTCGATATATAATATTATTAGAAAGTTAATACGATTTATCTTTAATAGAGAGGTAAAACGTATTAAGACTAAAGACGAAGACGACGGAATAGGTATAGGTAGAAGAGAGGCCCTCCGATTACCTACTAAAACCCCCTTAGCGTAACGAGGAGGATAAAAGCGAAGAGGTAGCGACTCTAGTATAGTAACTTCGACCTTTCTAAGAGAGAAGACCTCGAAGCGAAGCCTCGACGATATACTATATAGCCTACGTACTAATATACTATACTTTTTACTATAACTTCCGCTATTAGAGGATCGGCTACTTATAGTAGGTATATTAGATATTACTACTAAAGGTTACGACGAGATATTTACTATTACCCGAAGGAAACTACCTACCGCTCGATATATAGATATTCCGAATAAAGGTCTTATTAATATAGCTATATTCTACGCTAAAGCTCTAGGTAGGGACTCTTTACTAAAGCTATTTACTATAAGGGGAGATAATATAGGAGGCCTAACTAAGATAGAGGATAAAATAGAGTTAATAGGAGAGATTTAGGATATATAGAATAAGATAGATATTACTATCGTAGATAGCGTCGAATTCCTCGTAGGGCGTTTAGAGGAGGAATACGAAAAGATACTAGCTAAAATCCGCTATATCTCTAAGATAGATTAGAAGTAGAAGACCTAGGCGAATACTCTACCGCTAGTAATCGAGAGTACGCCTAGGAGTAGGGCTAATAATAGTAGAGTATCTAGAGAGTAGTAGAAAGAGACCTAAGGCTTATCGAAAGATAAAGATAGGGACTTAGAAATAAGAGAACGGAACCTAATAGAGTAGTTACTATCTATACTAGTTTTAACGATAACTATAATATTACCCGCGGTACTAAAGCCTATAAATTCTAGCCTAGAAGAGGTACTAACGAATCTAGAAGTATATATAGTAGAGAAGATAGTCGAGAAGGAACTTACGCTATAGGTATCCGCGAAAGTATTACTAGAGCCTAGAAACGGCGACGTATAGACGATTAAGAAGCGCTAGATAGATTAATAGCTACTTTCGCCGCCGTTAGGGATAACTATAGACTTTTAAGCGATAGTAACTACTACTAATTCTATACTAAGACGGATCTCTATAAGCCCGAAGATTACTAAAAAGGAGCCTATACTATAACTATCTATAAAGCTAGTAGAGGATACTACGACTATCGATCTTACTAAGGAACCTATACCGATACCGAAGACTATAGTATCTACTCTCTAAAAGAAAGCGGTTTACTATATAGTCGGGCTACCTAAAGACGAGGTAAACGCTAGGGTAAATCGACTAGGCTAAGCTAGTATCCTTATACTCGTACTATAAGAATTTCGAGACTACTTCGAGGTTATCGACTAGCTTTTATTAGATATATTCGAAGAAGAGGCCGCGGATATTATAGGTTATATCGCTAAGAATATTAAAGTAGCTTATATAAATCTAGATAAGTAGAAGCGATTCTATAACTTCTAGAACTTCGACCCCGAATAATATAACCCTCTTACGAAAGTATACTTTCCTAGTTAGAATCCTAAAAAGCTACTACTTATCTACTAAGCGTACGCTAACTCGCTTATTGTAAGGAGATTTAGGAGGGGCGTACCTATAACGATTAGAGGCCTAGTAATAGGACTAGGTAAGATAGCGCTAGGCTTAAGCGTAATCCGTATAATAGCTAATATATAAGCGTAATACTCGGATCTACGTCGTTATCCTACTTTTCTAATACGAGAGGACGATCTATAGCTAAAGAAAGACGTAGAAGCTTTTTAAGAATACGATCTCTATAAACTTTACGGACGAAAGCTTTATATAAAGGGTAGACCCTCGCTTATAGTCGTTCTAGTAGGGCTTAGATTAGACTAGTATATCGAGGCTATCGGACTAAAAGGTTACCTAGAACTTAGCTTTCTAGATTAGTCTAGTACTAAGGTTAAACGACTATACTTTATTATTATAAACGCTAATAAGCTAAGTAATAAGGCTCTAAAAGAATAGCTATATAATACTAGATACGTCTTCTACTATACCTAGAAGATTAGTAATAAGTACCTAGTATTTCTAGGATAGGATAAATTAGCTAAGATATAGAAGCCCGAGTTAATAAGTTCCTAGTAGAAGGCTAGTAAGATTCTAGTTACTAGACTACTAGAGTACGTAGGAACTAACGAAGATAAGAAGTATACTCTCCCTTAGTAGCGTAAGTTCTACCTTCTTACTAACGCTAAGATAATAATAAAAAACCTAAGCTATATAGATCGTAAGAGTATAACTATAGTAGAACTATATAAGTCTATAAAGTAGAAAGATAAGGAGTATTATCTCGATACCTACTAGTTACTAGTTATAATAGACGAGTTCTATACTACCGCTAGACCCGAGATAGAGGTTTAGAAGTTCTATAGCGGACTAACTAGATATCCTTTATTACTACCTTTAAGTAGTATATTAATATAAAAGCTAGGCTATCTTACGGCTCTCTTTCTAGCGATCGAATCGCGGTACTTCTCTAAAGTATATAATAGTAAAGCGCGAGAATAGCTATAGAAGCTAGTAACCTCTAAAGATTTTAATTTAGACGTATTTAAAGGTCTCGGAAAGGACGAAATAATTTAGGAGGTAGGTAAGAGTAGGAAGCGCGTATAGAAGGGTAAACTAGTCTAGAGAGACGAGTATAGCTAGAGATAGCGCGAATATCTACTCGAGTCCTCTTAGATAAAGATTTAACCCTCGGCTCGAATACTAGACAACTTCGTTAAGAATAAGACGATAAAGAAGATAGACGATACTACGAGTAATAAAGAGGAGTATAATATCGACGACGATATCTAAGAGATCCGCGCTCGAGAGGATAAGAGGTTAGGAATTACTAAGGATATTAAGAAGGCTATCGACGTATTCGCTAAATTCCTCTAGCCGAATATTATCTAGTAGAAAGTAGAGTAGTTATAGACGCTAACGTAAGATTTCGAAGGTTTACTAATAGTAGGGATACCCCCTTATATTTATTCCAATATTACTATTAACTTTAATAACGACTATATTACCTTACTCTCGAAGCGATAGATTAAGGGGATCCGTACCGCGAAGGAGAAGAACTAGGGTAAGTTTATAGGTTTTACGTACGAGATAAAGGTCTTTATAACGTACCCCTAGCTATCGAAGCTCTACGAAGACTAGGATATATACGACTACCTAAAACCGTTTAACGTAACCTAAGCGAACGATATCGTTAAGGTAGGAAAGGACTATATACTCTACTAGTATATAGGAGAGATATATAAGACGAAGCTAATAAGACTTCTACTAGTAATTATTACCGCTAAGCGCTCGTAAACTAACTTCGCTAGCTACCTAAATAAGATTATTATCGGCTACTTTAAGCTATACAATATAGTACTACTATACCTAGTAAGTTTAGCTAATTAAAATACCTCGCAAGTTATAAACTAACTTTCTCGTAGTACTTTATATAGTTAGTAAACAATAAAGTTTTCGATTATATCTAGCGTCTCGAGGATATCGTATACCTCTAATTAGACGTTAGCGTAACTTAGAAGGAGAGATAGGAAGCTAGAATAAAGGAGTTCTATACTATAATTAATAAGATAGAGGGCTATACTAACTTACCCTTTATTATATTAGCCGTAAGGAGTACGATTAGGACGGGTAAGAATCTAGCTCTAGTAGACTTAGTAATTCTAATCGATTATAAGTAGAACCCTAGCGTAATAGAATAGATTATATACCGAGTTCGCCGTAATAAGCTAACGTAGAGGGCGCTATAGATAGAGAGTTATCGGATTATATAGACTAGGAAAGAGTATCTATTCGTAGAGTTTATTACGGTAAGATATATAACGAAATAGTAACTTTTAGAGTCGGTAGCGAATATAGGGTTAGAAGATTAAAGAAGAGAAGATTAGGTATTAAGGTATATACTAGTAAAGAGGTAGTATAGTAGGATAGCAAGGTTTACCTAGAATAAAACGATATATATTATTTACTCGAAACTTTACGTAGGCTACCGAAGATAGATTTACCTACTACTAGATCTTAAAAACATATTAACACCTTAACCTAAACTTAACTACCTATAGGAAATATTAAAATACTAGAAAACGTACGTACGATATTAATAGTAGAATCGATACTCGGTCTCTAAGGGATATCCTTTATAACTAGAAGCTATAGGGATAAGACTATAGTAGTAGGTATTTACGACGCTATACCTCTTCTACTAATCGATTAGGCCTAGTAAGAGACTACCGATTTCTAGACCGTTATAACTCTAGTATTACTATAGTATATATAATACTAGTACCTAATTAGGTTCGATATATAATAGTAGGCTTTTAATATCTAAGTAAAAGCAAAAACCCGAAAGATATTTATAAAGGCGAGATAGTAAGAGGGTTACGTAGTAGTATATTTACGACGCCTTCGTACTTTAGGAGTAATACTAACGATTTTAAGACTAATCCCGATATATAGTATAGGCTAGACGAGATTATAGAGGTAGTAAGAAAGGGTTTCGATCTATTCCTTAGGAATATCTAGCTCGGTAAAGGACGATATCCTTATTACTTTAGAAATTACGAAGGGCTTAGATTTAGTATCGCTAGTATATACTAAGAGTTTCCTTTACTAAAGAAGGGATTTTACGATAGAGGTAAGTCTATAATTTAATCGATTAACAATACTTTAATATACTAACGATATCTAGGCTTACTAGGTAGAGACTAGGTAGTATTTAATAAGAATAGCGACTTTACGGGTATTATTACGTATATTAAGACTTTAGAGAAGAGGGAAATTAGAGAGTAATAACTTCGCGTATATCGTAACGTATACTAAGGGGTCTAGAGAATAGGGGATTAGTAAATACTAGGTATCTTTACTTTACCTTACCTATCTATATAGGTAGTATAGAAGTATTAAGATCTAAAGTCCGTAACCTACTTTATTTAGACAAACGCTATTCTATTATTCGGCTATTACTTTAGTAAGCGCTCTTACTCGAGACGCTAACTCTCCTCGTTCTTCGAGTATAGAGGCTAATAGCTAGAAACTACTTAAATAATATATAGGCTATTATAGTATAAACGTAGTAAGACCTAAACTCTATAACCTACTTTATTTAGACAAACGCTATTCTATTATTCGGCTATTACTTTAGTAAGCGCTCCTACTCGAGACGCTAACTCTCCTTCTTCTTCTCGTCGAGTAGATTATCCGTAATAATATATAATAGCTTAGCGAAGGCGCTAAGGATACTACGTATAAGATAGCCCTCCTTACTATCGAAGTAGTACTTATTACTATAATTAAGGAGACCTAGAGCGAACTCCTACTTGTTAAAGGATACGTTAAAGTCGTCGATAGGCTTATATTCGAAGAGCTAAACCTCCTACTCGCCTAGGACGATATACTCTATAGTAACGTATAATAAATATAGGTTACCGAAATACTTAATAGTATAGATATCGTCGGGTTATCTCTTATATAGAGGGAGATACTTGCCGTAGAAGTTATAGGCGGCGATACGTATAGCTAGGGCTTACTTCGCGACGAACGCCTCTTTAGCCTTACTCGGGAGGTTAGAGATAGTATCGATATCCTTATAGTCGAATCGGAAAGGGTAGCCGACGAGGTACTAGATAAAGGTTTTAACTTAATTAAATATAGTTATCTAAGAGTTATAGTAAGTATATAAGTAGGCACAATTAATCTTTACTAGCTAACCTTTAACTACTAAATAATCTTAAAGCGAATAACGATAGTACCTTATAAGACTCTATATAAGTAGTACTAAAGACTACGAGTACGTAGTTAAGGTACTAAAAGGCTTAGTCGACCGAGTAATAAAGAAAGACGAGGGAAGTATAGGAAGTATAGTAAGGAAAAGGATTAGCTAATAGGTACGAGCCTTAAGTTAAAGGAAGCTACGATTTAGTTACGTAGGATATAAAACTTAACTAATTTACGCTCCGCCGTAACTTTACCTTTATAGAGTACTACTATCTAGCTATACCTTAAAGGTATACTCCTTAGGATCTAATCGACGGGGACTTCTATAATAATACTCTAAGTAGAACCTAGGTATAGCGCTAGAGGGATACTAGTACTATAACTATAAAGTAACTAATATTTCTTAGATTAAGTAAGGCCTATCGATATAAATACTATTAGTATACTATACCGTAACGGAGTCTTTACGACGCTAGAATAGACCTAGACCTCTTCGGTAAACTATACTAGCGCCTACTAACTACTTAAACTTTGCCTTAACCTAGGCTATAACGAGACGTTCGATACTTAGATTCGCGGCGTAAATATAAACGAGACGAATAGTATTATTATCGCCGAGCTTAGTAAGCGTACGACTAGCTATAACGCCCTCGAGTTATACTACTTATTTACGCTAGGTAATACATTCTCGACTACTATAAGCCTAGCGCTCCTCTAGCGCGTAAGTATTCTATACGAAAAGGGTACTATATAAGGTATCGAGATTAAAGAGGTAGTTAAGATTAAGGTATATATCGTTAGTAGCGACTACTAAGAATAGTATAAGTTCTAGGTCTATAATATAGCTCTATAAGCCCTAAAGAGATACGCTTTAAAGTAGCTAAGATTACTTACCGAAGTCGAGATAGAATAATAAGTAGAGCGCTTCTTTAAGGGAGGGTATAAGGTAGAGAAGGAGGAGAGCGTACAGAGGTTCTTAGACGAGATATTAGGCGGTAAGACGGCTATAGTCGTAGATCTCCGCGTATCTCTATTCTAGATTATAAAGAAGTACTAAAGATCGTAGATAAGAGGTATCTCGACTCTAAGAAGTTAAGTAGAGCTTTTATAGTATATAAGATAGAGCGGATATTTACTATTATTCGATAAAGATTAGTATTCGAAAGCGAGGTAGTTTATAGTATAAAAGAGATAGGACGATAACTATAGTAGGCGAGGTAAATAGATATAAGCTATTAATTATACATACTCCTTATTTAAACTATAGACTAGTCTCGCTAAAGTTAGAGGGCTAAATATTGCTACTAATAGCGATAGAATAATATCTACCTTAAAGTATAGACTAGGTTAGAGACTATAGCGACAAACCTAAAGTCGGCGGTATAGGCGATTACTATAAACCTTTACCTATTATAAATTATAATACGATAGGGCAGTTCTATAGTTGTAAAGAGTATAAAAGTAAGGAGGTACCCTAAAGAGGAGTAGTAGAGAAAGTCTATAGATAGGCTATACTAGGTATAACGGGGCTTATAATACTAGGCTAGTAAAGACTAAGAGATTATTTAGAGACAAATTAGGCTAGGAAGGACGGTTTAAAATACACTATACTACTATAAGATATATACCTCGTATAAGGGTCGTTATAGGTCGAGAAAGTCTAAATCCGCTATCTAGTTAGCTAGTACTACCTTATACCTATTCTTCTTAATTACTATCGAAATAGTAGATACCGTCCTTCTCGTACTAATAATACTAAGTATAGAAGATCCTATTATTACGTTCCTATAGTCCTACGGGCTAAGTACTATACTTTATAAGCGCCCCTATCTAACGTATACCCTAACTACCGCTAGGTAACTAGTTAAACTTATTACTAAAGTTATTAGGGATCGGAGGGTTCGGAATACTAGCGCGCGGAATACTAGACGGGAGGTTAAGGTAATCGTATACGAGGATAGTCCTATTACTAGTATTCTTCTAGGTAAGGTAGTATCCAATAGTAACGTTATATAGAATACTAGAGGGATTAGAGAGCTCGACGATTACGACTTCAACCTTTAAAGTATTAGTAGATAATACGATAATAGGCGTAGCTATATACCTAACGGGTCTTATTTAGTAGCGTCTTAGTAACCTTAATACCTAGCTATAGTAGTAGCGCGTCTCTACCTTAGGTGTTCTACTTTTAGTTAGATTAATAAGGAGAATAAGTACGGGCTATTAAGATACTAGGAGGGTAAAGGATACTATAACGAATATAGGTAGTAGGATATACTAATTATAGTATAGAATTCGAAAGGCGAAGGAAGTTAAAGGTAGTAGGGTTACTATAGTCTTACCTTAGGTATTAGCTTATATAAGACGATAAGATAAAAGTATATATAATAAGTATCGACTTAAGATAAGTTAAGTTTAGTTAAATAGTAAAATATAGTAATAATGCTTTAGGTTACTCTAATATCGATATTCTTAACCTAAAAGTAGCTACGACCCCGAGTATCTTTAATATAAGTAATATATATTACGATAAAGGTAAATATTTTCCTATATAAGATCGAGATCGTTCTCCTAACCCTAATCGAAGAATATCCTCTATAATACTCTTAATATACTCGGCTCCGACTTATTATATCTATCGAGGGTTATAATAAGGTAAAAAAGATTATATAGAAATATATAAATCTCGCTAAGTAGTCTACTATTACGTATAGTAAAGCGTTAAAGAGCTACTAATCGCTCCTCTACTTCGACGTAGATATCGTAGAATAGATAAGACGATATCTAGATAACGTTATATAGTAGATCCGTATCGAAGGAGAATTAAATAGGTTTCGAAGACCTTATAGTAGCGAAGGGTTAAAGAGATATACGATTAATACGATCGCTAAATACTCTACCCTTAGCGAATATACTAGTAAACTCGGTTAGGCCGTCTAGGGTTAGATTATAGAAGTCGACGTAGATAGTATTATTTCGAGTACTATTCCGAGCTCTAGCTAGTAATAACTACTAGAACTCCGTAATCGGTCTACTAGCGTATCTAAAGCTTATAGAGTTAACGTAAAGGGATATATTTAATACTAGGTTAAATCTATACTAACCGAGGGTAAACTTAACTATAGCCTTTACGTCCTTATAGATACCTACTAGCTTATAATATTATACGATATAGTCGTCTATTTAAGAAAAGATATACTAGAAAACTTCCACCTAAAGCTCGCGTAGTAGTTATTAATAAGGCGAAGATATAGCTCGAGGATATAGAGGCTAGAGCGTTAGAGGAGCTACTACTATTATTAATTAGCGAGGTAGCTAGGAAGTAGTAAAGTAGTTACTAAAATAGAACTAATAAAGCCCGCTTCTACTATTAAGTAAGGTAATAACGTATGTTTTACTTAAGGGTAAATATATTAGAATAGTTACGAATTCTTAGAGTATCCGGATTAGAAGAGTTATAATAGTTTACTAGGATAGGGACGGGTAGGGACGAAAGAAGTATAGAGGAAAAGTTATAGGCGTACTACGATAGAAGAGACGAAATAATACCTTAAAGCTTATAATATTAAGATATTTAATATAAGAGTAATACTACCGATACGGGCGAGAATAAAAGATAAAAGATAATATACGATTTATATATACTATACTAGTTATATACTATAAGTAACCTAAGTAACGTCTAACGTCTAGTACCCCTATTCGTTCCTAACTAACTAACTAGAAGCCGAGAACGATCCTCGTACGTTAAAATAACTTATATAGCTACTTACTCTACTAATAGGTTATCCTTCCCTATTAACTATAACTTACCTCTATAGAGGTTATTATTAATCTATAGGAGTATACTATATATAGATAGTACGTTAAACGAAGGCGAGATAAACTTTAGGTAAAGCTTATCGCGTACGTAGAGTACGTTAAGTACTTTATAGTATAGTCTCGAGAGTCCGTCGTAGAATTAACCTAATACTAATAACTTAACTATAAGGGATATAGTTAAGGCTAGATCCTTCCGAAGCTTACGTAGTAGGATATAGTCGAACTTTAGTTTCGGAATAGGTTTACGCGGAAAAGCTTTCTATACCTAGTACGACGGCTTAAGACTAGTACTAAAGACGCCCTTACTAGAATTTATAAGAGCGAGAGCCGTAATAGTCGTAAAGGTCTAATACTCTAGGCGCTTAATAACGATATTAATCTAATTATAGTTCTCGCGAATACTCCTTAGAAATATCCTCTAGACGCGACTAATTAAATCTTCCCTACTAGATATTATAGTAGGTAGTAGTTAGAAATCGAGCTATAAGAAAAGATTTAGCGACCGTAGCTACTCTATTATATTCTATCGAAGCTAACGACGAGTAAATATAATTAAAAACTAATAAAGGTAGTAAAGAGATTTACTATAATAGGCGAAATTAATAATACGTTATACGATTTCTAGAGGTAGACGCGAGAAAGGATAAGGTAGTACTCGATCTTTATTAGGCTCCTCGAACGGCGTACTCTTAGTAGGTAGAGTAATATTATATTTGCTCCTATTACTAGCCGACTATAGATTTATTAGCTACTCGATAAGCTAAGAGGGAGGACGTACTACGCTAGTAAGAGTCGAATCTAACGTATCGGAATAGCTTTACTTTAAATATTTTAGCGAATTAGTAGGCTTCTAAGAATTGTTACTAGCGATATAACCTTCTAAATACTAAGTAGCTACGAAAGTATAGCGCTCGTTCGCGTTATTATCCCGAAGATCGAGAACTATATCTTCCTAACTCGTAAGGTTAATTGTAGTAGAAGCTCTTACTCCCTCCTCCGACTAGATTACGCGTAGCGGCTAAAGATAGCTAAGAAGATACTAATTCCGTAAGGAACGAATCTTATATACGTTAGCTATACGGGATAAGGCGACCTTTAAGTATATAGGTCTATAACTATCTACGACTATAGAGGGCTAAGACTTACTAGAGAGCTACTAGACCTTTAACTTCTTCGTAGGTCTATTATTCTACTTAAGATTATTTAAGCTTACTAGAATAGCGAGTTTAGAATCTACCCTCTCCTACTTACTCTATAACTTAGCCCCCCTTATTCTATCCTCGAAGCTAGCGTAAGGGACGCTCTTTAAGTCTAAATTAGAACTATCCTCTATAACGTATACCCTAAGAGCCTAGAATATAGATAGATATTCCGTAGAAGTTAACTTCCGTTTTATCGAGCTATATATAAAAGGTTAATTAGGATTATATTACGAGCTAACTTTATTCTATAGACGTTACGTATTAGCTATAGTAATATTAGATAATAGGTAAGATAACGAGCGAGAAGGCGCTACGGATACTTATAGAGCTCTACCTATTCGGTCTACTAGAAGCTTAGGGTACTTATAGAATAAGACTTATATATAGTTTATATTAGGATTGCTCTAGTATTTTCTAGGACCTAAAACTTCGAGTATATCTTCCTTACTTAGTTCGTAGACGAGCTAGAAAGATATATTAGTAGGCGGTATACTACTCTTAATATTAAACTAGTCTTTATTCTAATTAAAGCGGAGCTAAGCGTTATTCTAGATAACCTAGCTACTAATATTTCTAGTAGGGTACTTTCTAATAATATAGAGTAGCTCCGATAGCTACGTATTACTTAGGACCCTTTTCTTTAGAGCTAACGCCTTCGGGAGTAGAGCGACTACTAGGGGCGAAGGGCCTTTTATTCGTAAAAGCCGCTACTCTTACTACTACTTAGTCTCTAACTTAGAAACGCTAGGAGGGTATAGGTCGCTAATTAGAATAGCGGAAGGTATAGGGCGAGCTATTATCGATAAAGAATATCGATCTCTAGATAACTTAGAGAGTAGAGTAAAAGGTCGAGAGATATCCGTATTCGACTAATAGAGGAGAGAGGTAGCGTAGGTATTAGTTTTAGCTTCGATAGCGGCCTAGTACTATTAATTCGATACGGGTAAAGGATAAGCGGTATACCTAGAAGGCGGTTATTAATATAGCTTATCGAGGCGAGGAAGGCTATCTTATTCGGAATCTACTATATCGAAACGTTATACGTCGATTCGTATAGTAAAAGAATTAGTAAAATAAGGGTAATAGGAAGTAAAATCTTTCCCTACGTATATAAAAGAAAGGGAGAAGGTAGGGTCGGTAGGGTCGGGGTAGGAAGCTTTAGGACTATACCTTCCCTTAACGTAGACTAGCGAACTAACCTTAAGTATTTCCTATACTCCCGTATTCCTTACTACTTACTATAACCTAAACCGTACGAAACGTATAACGATAGCGAAGAAGCGAAAATAGGATAAGTTCCTCGTAATAAGACTAAGCAAATTAGTAATAACGGCTAATAAGTAGAAAGTCCTACGCTAAGGATATAAAGTCGTAACGAAAGACGAACTAAACGCGTATATCCTAGTAATATATAGCGATAAACTAGACGAGGGCCGAGTCTATTAAGTACTAAATATTACTAAAAGGGAGTAAGTAGTACATAGGAACGGCGAAACTAAGGTATACTAACGAAGGTATAGATACGAGGGTCTCTAGAAGCTTATTAAGTAAATAGGTACTAAAGAAGTACCCTAGTATCTACTTATAGACGAAGTAAAGAAGTTTTTAGGCGACGATATATAGTAATACTAGCTAAGAGTAGCTAGTATAAAGTACTACTTCGATACGGAGGTTAATAAGGCGGTAATATAAATAGAGACCTACCTAGCCTAGACGTCGACCTTTCCTACTCTAGTATATTTACTATAAACGTAAATAGGATTATACTAACTTAAGCTCTAGGACGGAGGACGCGTATATATATACGAATACCCTAATTAGTAGCTAATAGAGAATACGAAAGGTTACGAGCTAATAAAGGGTTTTATAGTAGAACTAACTACCGTCTACTTACTTCTCTACTACCTCTACCGAAAGGTACTTATATATATAGTAAAGAAGATATAGTCGAAGACGCGGAATTTAACCGATAGGAAAGAAGATAGTAGCGGCTATACTTATTATAATATAGATTAGATCGACTAGCTAGACGTAGAGCGGTAGAAGTAACTAGCTAAGGTACCGTAGAAAAAGAGTCCTATACGAAACCTAGACGATTTAAAGATAATTATCGCTACTAAAGCTACTAGAAACGAGTCGAACGAAGAGGAGGAATACGAAGAAGAGACCGACTATAAGGTATATCCTATATCTAGCGTATTCTATCCGGACTCGGTAAATCGGATTACGCGAGGGATAGACGATTTCGATAGCGTATTAGTAACGAATATCGACTATAACTAGGTTTAGGAGTAGATCCGCTAGAGGGCCGAAGAACTCCTAGAGCGAAACCCTTAGTAGATTATATAGGACGAAGGAGTAAAGCGGTATTAGGTAGAAGAGAGTAGGTAAGTAGAAGTACTCTTTAAGCTATATATAACTATACGGATAGATATAATAGTTATTATATACGACGGAAAAGGCGAGGAGGGTAAGTACGACGATACGTTCGGGCGTTAAGTAAGGTAATATAAAGGGGGTTAAGAGGCTATAATAGCTACGGATTAAAATAGTTTAAGGAGATATTGCTAGGTTAGAACTTACTATAATTAGGAGATTTAAAGGACAACTCTATTAATAAGATTGCTATAAAAATAAAGAGTATATAAATTTAATATCCTAGGAGCTATAAATCCGTATCTTTAATAACTATATATAATCTTACCCCTTCCGTTAATATATAGCTAATCTAAGGTATACTACCTCTATACGCGATTACTACCCTAAAGCGAAGAGATCTTATAGCGATTACTTAAAAAGATCCCGATTAAAGGCGTATTTACGGCCTACGTTATATAACCTATATAGAATAATTTCGCGGTATAAACGAACGATATTTTCGTATATACCTACGCCGAAGAGGTCGCGGTTAAACTTAGAGGTAAGACTAACGGCTTAACGAAAGTTCCTATAAATAGAATCTCCGCTTAAGGTTAATATCTCTATAGATAGGTAAATAGTAAACTATCGAAGAATTTCGATAAAGAGGACTCTATAGTCGTTAATTAGTATTTTAAATTTAGCCTAAAAGCTTAGTTAGCCGCTTCTAACTAGATCGTAGTAGGAGTACTAATCGATTAAAAGGAAGACGTCCGGAAACTTTAGCTTATTTATAAGGAATCTGTCTCGTATTTCCTATAGTTCGCTACGCTACGTCTAATACTAACGCCCCCTATCTACTAGCGCGGACTATCTCTTAAGTCCCCTAAAGATAAGCGCGAACTATAGGAAGAAGATAAAGTACTTATCTAGAAGTAAACGTAGTAGGCGGACAATTTACTTACTATTTACTAGAAGGCCGTTATAAAAATAGAACTTACGGAGTTAGTAGGCTTCCTTAATAAGAACGGTAAAGAAGAGTTCCTAGATATTACGTAGTAGAGGATAGGGGCGTAGTCTAGCTTTATTATTAAGGAATCGCTAGACTTCTAGGATATAAAAGATATTAACGTCTATAGGAATATCGCTAGTAATATAGCTAGCGAAGATATCGCTAATAAAGAGGCTAAGTAATAGGTACTACGAAACGGCCCTAATAACGGTCGTACGCTATAGAGGTCTATAAGAGAATAGTATCCGCTAACTACGGAGCTCCTTAAAGAAATAGGGCTAAATAGTATCCTTCGGAAGTCGAGCTAATATATAAAACATTATATATATTCGATCGAGGTAGGCTAGTATTATAGGGATCTAAAGAAGCCTTAGAGTAGAAGAATAGTAGAACGCGATAGTAGCCGTATTAAACTATAACCTATTAGCGCGAATACGAACAATTATCTCTAAAAGGCGACTAAAGAGCTTAATACTTATATTAATAGCGATTCGCTCGACTCGCTCGCTAGGCTAAAGCCTAGACTCTAAGTACTCGATATAATAATCGCGCGGAAGCTATCTATAGAGAACTATATACTAAGCGGGGATATAATCGAGGATATAGTTCTAGTACTTAACGAGCTCCTAAGGATATCTAGATAAAGGTTATTCTCGTTAACGTAGGGTTCTAGGTAGTCGTATATCGATAGTTAACGTATCGCTCGCGAGTCGAAGAAAAGGATATTATCTTCGCCTTATTTACTAAACTTCTTATCTAATAATCTAGGAGAGAAGTTATCTAGATTAAGGGTAAACTTCCTACTAAAGGTACTAGGCGTATTCGTAGGAATATAGAGGAATTGTATAAGAGCTATATACTAGGGCCCTAAAGGAGTAACGATATCCTTAGGTTTAAACGGTAGATTAAATAGACGGCCTTACTTAATCTTTTCTATAGCGTACTTTAGGAGGTAGGCTTAAAAGGTAATAGTAATATCCTTAAGTAGGCTTCCTTTATTTCTACCTAGTTATTACGAGACTTTTTATATTACTAATAGCTCTAGCCCCGCTAATATAACGGAAGTATAATAGTCTTATCTAAACCCCCTATACGACTATCGATAATATCGGCTACTACTCTTATATTAAGGTTTTAAAATTCTAAGCGGTACTTTCTACGTAACGCGGGAGTAATATACGCCTTATATAATATAAGAGTTATACTATCGTTCGATAAGGTAGAACGAGATACGAAGGGGTAGGGATCTATAGATCCTAAGACGACGAGTAAGAGGGGAGATAGGCGGTATTATCGTACTTATCCTAAGGATCGTATTAGCGTATAAGGTTTAAAAGATATAAGATAGGACGTACTAAGGCCGACTAATTATTAAAACCGAGAGACTATTATATATCCCCTCTTTACTTTAACCTCGTCTAAGGTAAGAAGTTCGACTAGTAAAAGTTACTAGCTTAGAGCGCGACGTACGTACTATTCTCCTTTAGATAGGCTCTCTTCTTTAGATAGGCTCTCTTCTTTAGATAGGCTCTCTTATTTAGATAGGCTCTCTTCTTTAGATAGGCTCTCTTCTTTAGATAGGCTCTCTTCTTTAGATAGGCTCTCTTCTTTAAATAGGCTCTCTTCTTTAGATAGGCTCTCTTCTTTAGATAGGCCCTCTTCTTTAAATACGGCCTCTTCTTTAAATACGGCCTCTTCTTTAAATACGGCCTCTTCTTTAAATACGGCCTCTTCTTTAAATACGGCCTCTTCTTTAAATACGGCCTCTTCTTTAAATAGGGTCTACTATATAAATAAGTCTTTTCTTCGGATAAATATCTTATTTAGATTAGGACTATCCTCTAAGAGGAAGGCCTTTTCTCTTTATAAGGCGTATAATAGTTCTTCGTATAAGAATAACTATAAGAAGAGTCTATCGTATACGTAAGCGATAAAAGAGAAAAATCGACGTATAGCTTAACCGTTTACTAGGGTTTTTAAAATCTTATACCTACTCTACGGGATTAGGAAAATCCGAGGTCTAGAACTTTATTAGTAAATTATACCGTAACTTCTAGATTAAGTATATCTTCTTTCCTATATACTTAATTCTATTTAATTTTATTATATTACTTAATATATAACTATTATTAGCTATTAGAAGTGTTATTAAGTAACTATACGTAACTAACTAGGCGTAATTTAGTCCCTTACTAACCTTACTATCGCTATAGAGCGCTAGTAGGCTTATTAACTACCTCGTTATTAGATAACTATCCTTTAAGAGCGTTTTTATTAAGGCTAGAGTAGCCGTAATATTCGCCTAGCGACTAGTATTAGTAGAAGGTATATAGATAAGATAAGGAAGAATATTATAGAGACTAGAGAGGTATATCTAGCTACTAGTTTAATAGCTAGCTAGCTACGCCTTCTTCTTCCTTCTAAGGAGTAGTCTTTAAAGATATACCTTAATAATAACCTTATAGCCTACTTCGATAAGATCCTCTAGTATATATACGACGAGTATAAGAAAGTAATTAGTAACGCTACGCTATATCGAATCTTAGCTAGTATAGGCTACATAAGGAAGAATACGATAAAGAAGGTAAGAGAAGCGAATCCTAAGGCCTACGCTCTCTTTAAGTTAAGGTAGTTAGATATACCTATAGATAGGGTTATCTATATAGATAAGAGCGTATCTAACGAACGTACTAGCTAGCGTAAATATAGATAGTCTTCGAGAGGTATTAACTATACTAAGAAGACGTCTATATACTACTCTAAACGATAGTCGATATTACTAGCTATAATAATAGATAGATACCTCGAGAGTACCCTTATATATTAAGAGTTAATTAATAGAGCTCGCTTTAAGGAGTAGTTTAAATTTACTATATTACTATAGCTAGAACTATACTCTATTATTATACTTAATAACGCGTCTATCTATAAGCGTAATAGATATATCGCTACCTTAGCCGCCTTCTATAGATACTAAGTTATCTATCTACTACCCTACTCGCTAGACTTTAACCCTATTAAGTAGTCGTTCTTAGTACTAAAGGTATAGATTAAGAAAAACTAGTTATTATATAAGGTATTTAAGACGTTTAGAGACTTCTTATAATACGCGATAATAGAGGTTAGTAGTAAGGACGCTAAGAAGTAGTTTTATTATAGTAGCTATAGGCTATAGGTTAGAGGGGCTTAGGGGGTTAGGCTTAAAGGGGGTATTAATATTAGGCTTTAGCTTTTAGAGGTTCTATATAACGTAATACTATACCGATTTTTATAATCTAAGTTAGCGGAGTATCTATTATATATATAGATTTATACTATATTAGACTAGTAATAAAAATATAATATAGTAGTACTATAGTAGGTACCTATTAATAGTAGAGTATATATAGCTTCCCTACTAAGACTCGATATTTTATTAACTTAAGACCCTTATACCTCCTAGAGTATAGGAAATTAATAGTCTAGTAGTTACGTATCTATATAGCTACTTTAGATTCTTAAAAAGCTTAATAACCTTTAATACCTAATTAACTACTACTACTACTAGTATATACTATAAAAATTATATATAGAAGATCTATTTACTTTATACTCTAATATATCTAAAGGACTAAGAAAAATATTAACCTAGTATTAAGTTATAACGTAGTAAGGGTAGTAAATCTAGCTAGCTTATAAGCTCTAAATATAAGCTTAGTTTAGATCGCCTTACTACTTTATATAACTCGATCTTTATAATACTAGACTATATATTATACTCTCTCGTATTATCCGCCCTTTAGCCTACTTACTATTTCTAGAGCTCTAAAGATACTTTTCTAATCTACTATAGGCTTAGGTCGTTAGGGTCGAAGGCTACCTTTATAGCCTATATATTACTACCCTTATACTTCTATTCTAGTCTCTTAGCTAGCTAGTAGAAGAATCGATCTTACTACTCCTTTATATTAGCTATAGATACCTACGAACTACGAGGTAGACTATCGCTACTAATAGCGCTAGTACTACTACTACCGTTACTATATTAGATACTATCGAGGACGTTAACTATCCTAACGTTAACTAGACCGCTACTATTAGTACCGTTTTAGCTACCTCTCGTTAATTAAGAGCTACTAGTAGTCTATAGATTCCTTATTATATTATAAGCTAGCTAGGTACTAAGTTAGGTACCTAGATTATAGATTAAGAGCTTACCCTTCCTTATACTAGTTACCTAGATAGTTAAGAGTTCTACTATAATAGAGTAATAGTATTTTGCTTAGTCTATATCCTAGAACTAATATATACCTTCCGCCTTACTATTATAGTAAGAAGGGTTAGTATAGCGCTATAATCGAATAAGTTAGAGCCGCTAGTTACTAGTACTATCTAGCTCTCGCTTAGCCGCTTTAATATCGTCTAGTACTTCCTTATTAGTAGTCCTTATAGTAGATCTAGGTACCTAGCCGCTCGCTCTTAGTATAGATCTTAATACTTAAAAGCTTAGAAGGTTACGCCTTCGTTAATTACTCGCTAGTATACGAAGATTATTCTTTTTCGGTTTAGGTAGCTACTCTACCTAGTAGATAACGTCTATAAAAAGATCCTTCTTACCCTTAGTATACTACTAAGCTAGCTACTTTATAGCTATTATCTAGTACTTATCGTCTAGGTAGCTAGTAAGTCCTATAGTAGGGGTATTACTCTTCCTTAGCTTTAAAAACCTATATAATATTATAAACCTAACTAGCCTATATTCCTTAATCTTATAGTCCTAGTTCTTAGCTACTTCCTTAGTAATAAAGTTATCTATCTATTACTAAAACTCCTTCTAAATAGTAGTATTAGTACTCTTAATATTAGAGTTATATATAGTACTAAGCTACTCTTACTTCTAATAGATATACTACTAAGATTTATAACGAAATATATCTTCTTTATTATAAAGACTACTTTCGCTTATTAATATACCTTTAGTCTCGTTTATAGGAGATCTACGCCTTCGCTTAACTACTATTATATCTTCCTATAAATATTACTTTTAGCTAGCCTATAATTACGTTAATAACTAAGATATAGAAACCTCTAAGGTTAGTTCTACGTCTAATATATCGATAGGCTCGCGATTCTACTAGGTATCTCTTATTAGTATATAACTATTATTAATATCCTCTTTTTCTTCGTCCTTATTATCTATAGGCTCCTTATTTTAGTACTTAAATAGCTTAAAAGGTAGTAACGAAGGTATATTAGGCTTAGGTTTAGGTTTAGGCTACTTCTTTAAAGAGCTACGATTTAATAGGTTATAAGGGTCGAGGGTACGTTCCGTTAGCTTATAAGTACGTATAGAGTAATAAATAAGGCTAGTATTTAATTACTCTACTATTATATAGACTATAGGTAGTATATTAAAGGAAAGAAGGTAGGTTAAAGGAATATTTTAGGACGCGCTAAACGCGTGTAGTCTAATTTTAGTGTATAGGCTACCTATTTAGGAACTCCGGAATTCGGTTAATCCTAGCCCGCGTTTTTCTTAATCCCGCGTAGAGGGCACGAACTTTTAAAAACCCTTGAATGCCTGTCGTCGACCACACAAACACAATTGCATTTGTCACATTCCAATCACATCCCAACGAAACTGCAGTCGGAGATGCAGTGGATTTGAACATGCGATCCGCTGGGCTCGCTTCAGCATCCAGGCTGATCGGCCCCGACGATCCTCACGAATCATGCAGACATGCCTGGCATCCGAAGAAAGAGGCCATATCCCTGCTCCCCACTGTCCCAAAGACTGGTTCGGATCTTTGCCGTCGGTCGCCTTCACCTTCCTCACGACGGTCCGATACAGCGTCAGCACGCAATGCCGGCTCTCTTGCCGAACGAACTCCTGTCACATCCAGCCTCTCGTTCCTCTCGTCACATGCCAGCGTGTGCTCCTCGTGCTCGAAGACTCACCTTGTTGGTGCTCTCGGCTGTTGCAACGAAGCGCGCTCGTGCTACGCCTGGGTCATTTGGTCTTTTTGAGATTGTCTCAAGCGGCATTCATCTTTTGATCACTTTGTTGATTATTGTATTGCTTCTCTTTCGTCTTGTCGGAGCCCGCCGCCTTCCTTGGCGCTAGAGGCAGTCTCTGCAAAACTTCGTATGATTATGGAGCTCAAGATAGGACTGCGTTTCGTCTCAAAAGTGTGAGGAGGACGTTTCGTTGATGTGACTCTATTTTTCTCTCTGCTCATCACAACACTGTCGAACGTTTGAATTTGGAGAAACAGGCACGCGATATCTGGAAGTACCGAAAACATCACCAAGAATATCAAGAAGATCAGCTTCTCAACAAGATGTGCAAGGAAGTCTCCCGCGACTTCCTCAAAGCGCTTCCAAAATGCGAGCATCACATGCACCTGGAAGGAGCGTTAACACCAGCCGTGCTCTTCAAACTGGCAACCAAGAACAACATCACCTTACCAAGCGACGATCCGGCCTTTGCCTCTCCAGATGCATTGCAACAACGATACCAAAAGTTCACCTCGCTGGACGACTTCCTTCACTATTACTACATCGGCATGAGCGTCCTCATCACAGCATCCGACTTCGAAGCTCTTGCAAACGACTATTTCGAGCACGCAGCGGCAGATGGAGTAGTCCACGCAGAGGTCTTCTTCGATCCACAAGCACATCTGTCTCGTGGTGTGTCATACGATACGGTCCTGACAGGCTTCAATGCCGCTCGAGAGAAAGCCAAGCAGGAGTTCGGCATCACGAGCGAATTGATCTGCTGCTTCTTGCGACACCTTCCGGCCCCGGAGTGTGAGGCTACCTTCAACCTTGAGGAGGTCCAGACCAGTTACAAGCGAGGTGAGTGTCCAGCAGACCAATTTCCCTTGCTACGGCATCCGCGGGAAACGACCATAGTTCGCCAACTGCCAGCCCAGAGACAGCATCAGGCTATCCCCATGAGATTCTTTCGTCCTGACAAACAGCTTAGGTGATGTGATCGGTATTGGTCTCGACTCCAGCGAGAGCGGCTTTCCTCCCTCGCTCTTCCAGACCCTGTACTCTGGCGCAAAGTCGCTGGGGTTGAAGCGTACAGCACACGCTGGCGAAGAAGGGCCGGCCAAGTTTATCGAGGACTCCTTGAACCTTCTCGACGTGGAGAGGATCGATCACGGTATACGACTCGCAGAGGACCCGGAGTTACTGGAGCGTGTAGCCCAGCAAGGGACGCTACTGTCCGTCTGTCCGATTAGCAACGTCTTGCTGCGGTGTGTGTCTAAGGTGGCAGAGTTGCCCATCAGGAAGTTCCTCGATGCTGGCGTGCGGTTCTCGATCAATAGCGATGATCCGGCTTATGTATGTCTTCCTCTATGTCCGTCTCTGCTCTTCGACTCGTACATTGCTGACCTGTGGGCCTTATCAGTTCGGCAACAACTACATCCTCGACAATTACTGTGCAGTGCAGGTAAGTCCGTCCCCTTTTTCAGCTCGCACAAGACCAGCCAAGCACGTCGCGTCAGGCCCTTTCATCCATTCAACGTTCCACACCGCCCATCGGCACTCGCGGTCGGGGTCAAAGGTCTTTCGGGATCCATCATCGTCGGCCACTCCGACTTATCAATCCATCTCCTTTAATTCTAGACACACAACCCTAACACACATCTTAAATCCGTAGGACGCCTTCAACCTCAGCCGCGCCGAATGGAAACAAGTTTGCGAGAACAGTATACGAGGCAGCTGGTGCAGCGAGACGAGAAAGGAGGAGATGCTGGCCCAGCTGAAGGTCGTGCTCGAGGGTTGATTGAATGAGTCTGCAGATCCAAAGAAAGCAAGACAGGAACGAATGGGCAGGAGAGAAGCAGACAGTGCAAACGGCGAGAAATGCCATTGATAGCAACACGAGGAGGGTGAAAACCCTCGCCAAGTTTATCCGGCCATACAAGAGGCCCCGTTCGATTTTGGCACCTGCATCAATACGAGACCCCAGCTCCCAAGAAAAGGAACCGCGTGCTGCGGCTCAGACGCACGGTGTGGGAAAAACCAAGAAGGCAAAATCCACCTTGTGGACATTTTGGTCGTTTGTGTGTCTCTTGTTTCTCGCAGTAGTTCATGTTCCTTCCTTTCTGCTTGCATGCTGCAAGTCGGGTCAGGCAGCCATTCCTCCATCCTCCTTCTCTCTTCAGACGAAGGGATTGCAGGCGTTTGCTTGGCAGCATAAAGGCGACTGACCTCGTCTGGCCTACCGTACGTAAGGTGCAGCAGCAGCAGCATCGAAATGGAAAAAGCAACTCCAGACGCGCGTCCATAGCGTGGACATGCTATATCGAAAGAGGAAGACGAGCACATTGTTCCCGCGTGGTTGGTGGTTGGGAGGCTGGGCAACTATTGGAACTCTCTGTACGTCCGTACTCCTCTGCCTGAGGCGCTCTTGCTTCGCTCGCTAAACAACTGTATCGTACATTCTTGGATTGGTGGGAGTGCATGCTTGCGGTTTGGGGATACGCAATCTCTCTTGGTCCTCCTTCTCTTCTTCGTCTCGCTCTTCGCTCTCGCACAGTCGATATCACAAACGCTGAAATCAGACAACTCGCTGCCCGTTCGCCGAAAATACACAAAACTCCCGCTCCCATTGAACAAAGCACACGCACTTTTTCGCCTTTCCCTCGCCCACAAAATGCAGGTCGTCACAGAGTCGTAGATTCTGCCATTGCTGACTGATCTGTTCGATTTTCCTTTCCCACGCCCAATAGATTAAGGAGAGTCGTTATGTTCAAAGCCGTTTCCTTCCCGCAATGCATGCCGTAGGGATTGTATCTTCTTCGTCGTTCATCAAAGAGGCCGTTGCAGATTACAAGAAATCGCAGTTCGCATATGTCCAGAAAACAAGGTACTTATTCGCAAGGTGTCTCTTTCGCTTGATCGCGGGAGGATTAAAGATTCGGCGCCCGCTCGACCAGGCCCGGCCAGGGACGTTCAGGTTGCGCTGCGCTCGAGGTAGATGGTGACAGGCGGCTAGAATGGAGGGTGTTGATGTTGTTGGTAGTTTGAGGGACCTGCCTCGGATGGATCGTTTGAAGGAGTCCTGGAATATTCGCTTAGCGTCTGGTCCAGGCCTCATGTCCAAATTGGTTGTGGTGTTACGAACCCGCCGCCTCGAAAGCCGCTCAAGGAGTAGCCGTAGAACTGATCATCTTGTCCTGTGAATGATTGTGGAGGAAAGCCTGGTGAAGGCATCGCCCCCCAGCTTTGCGTTCCGTATGTGAAGCCCGATTGGGAGATGGGGACTTCGAGATAGGGTGATTGGGTGGCCTGCGCCTGTGCCTGTGCCGCGGTGCTGTGCAATGGGGAAGGTGCGAACGCCGGGCTCAAGTTTCCAATGCTCGTGTAGTTCAACGTCTCGGGGTTGACACTGTACATTCTCGCTTCCTGCTTGAAGCCTCCTTGTGAATTCTCTGCCATCCTGCTTCTGAAGTTGATCGCCATCTGTCGTGGAAATTGCATGAGGGATGCAATCTCGATGGAGTTTTGATCCATCGCTCGTTGGGACTGCATCGCGTCTGTGACATTGATGATCGTTTCCAGTGGGGCCAGAGCTATTCTTGCACAGAACGCAGAGCCGAAGTCCGGATATAACGGCTCGAGGGCAAGAGATGTTGCGTAAAGGTATGCCAGGGTCAGCATCGCAGGTCCTTGACCACCTTGCCGTTGCAACAACAAGACTGGTACCCAGAAGAGCCACTTCCTCAAGAGGTAGAGGTGACTGAACTGCTCATCTGGTGTTTGAGCCGGTGCCGACGCCTGCAGACGCTGCATGTATTGGAGCAGTTGACCTATCCAATACGCCTCAGACTCATGCCCGCCCAGAAATCTTTGCAACTGTTGGAGAGATTGGATCGCGTTCCCTAGAATCGAATGTCGTTCCGGCTCTGGCACTGCTGTCTGGCGGGCTGAACCATATGGGCCGACAATCAGGTCTTCGTCGTTAATGTATTCGGCGAATATCGATTCGTGTTTCCAAGACTGCATCGCTGAAAGGACGGACTGAATACCTGCGCGGAGAGAGGACCAGCTTCGCCTGAGAAGTGTTAGCTGGGTCTAGAAGTGTAGGATTTCGACGTACCAGTCTGTGGCTTGCCAAAGCAAGAGAAGGGATGCGGCCAAGACCGCGTCTGCGTTAGCATGTGAGAAGCTCCCAATGGCTTCATGCAGGCCGCGTAGTGCAATCGTGCCATGTTGAATGTGGAGATTCCTAGTCTCATTGGAAGAGCGGCTCCAGGCCAGATGGTTCGCCGAGAATGAGAGCAGCGCGTGCATAACGTATGGATAGGAAGCAGCGATACTCAGGAACTTGGGCACCTTTTGTGTCCATATTGTGAGGTTGGTGGTGCCTTTGAGCATGAGATCGTTCGAAATCGAGGACAGATGGTGGATCAATCGGAGCTCGTTCTTCGAGTACTCGTGTGTCTGCGGCGGTGGGAATACTTGGAGCCCGGGATAGGGAAAGCTACCCGTCTGCTGCCAGAGATCTATCCGACTCTCGGTACTCGGGGTGAACACCAGCGGCGGTTGCTCTGGACTTGACTGGCCCTCTACATCTGATCCAACACTCTCCATGTAGTCGCATCGTACCTGGTGCTTAGTGCAGTTGCGGCTGTAGGAGGATTAGCCTGATCAAGTGAAATCGGAACAGTCAAGACTCACCATTGCGGGAAGGTTTCGTCGCAGCGAATATGTCGTCGTTTGCAAGTCTTGCAGCCTTTACGGCTTTTCGTGTGGCTTCGTCGAGAGGGTCCAGTGCCTTGGCCTGCCATCTCGTCGAGCAGTGCCCCGGTGAGGAAAGACTAGATAGCCGAGCGGTTCCTTGGTGGAGATCGACGTTGGTGTTCAGTGTGTCCAGGCACAGCGTGGAGACTGGAGAGCTGAAGGATGCTAAGCCTGGCTCTGGCGTCGTTGGGGGGAAGTTGGTTCGAGAGCAGCGAGGCGTAGTCGTCGAAAGCGAGTGTGAGGGATATAGGCCGGACGAGTAGCGAGGAAAGCGAAAGGCGTGAGCGAATGTGGAGTGACCAAGCGAGTGAATGCAATACCCTTCCAAACTCTGCACCCGATGGAGAACGATCGGGAAGCTCTATGTACTGGCAGCAAGCAGCAGCGTGCGAGGCAGCTGAGCTAATAACACGTCGGGCAGACAGGTCGATCGAAGAGTGGTAACGTGCCTGACGAGGAAAGATGCAGTCGCAGACCTCGAAATAGAAGAGCGCTGGGCCAAACTCAAAGGGGTGCTAGGCGGGCAGACGCACCCTGTTCCCTCCTCGTGTTATGACATCTTTTTGCAGCCGAAGGCACCTGGTCGCCATCCAGTGCAAGTGCGGAAAAGAAGCTTTCGCCGTGCGCACACCCACCTCGCCGTCAGCAGCGCTTGGGGCACTCACTAGCTGACGGATGGCCAGACGGAGCCTGGTCTGCAGCCGTCTGGCAGAGCGTGCCTGTGCCTGAGCCTGTGCAGGTGGCTGTCCATGCGACATGTGCACGCTACTACCGATCTTCTTCCACCGCCGGACGGGCCATGGCATGGCAGGCTGCACGCCCGCCTGGAGTGACGGGGCCGCCTGCCACCACCACCCAGCAATGGCAGTCTTGATTAGTCGTCCAGATCTGCAGGCCCTCGCTGGGAAAGGGCCCGCGAGCAGCAGGCCAGAGTCAAGTCCGCGGGCATCCTGTTCGGCTCGCCGTGTCCCACAACGAGGCTGAGCACGGTCAGCATCCGACGGCGACCGGGCACAGGTGCGGTGGCCGCCAGACAGCCATCGTGCCCTCAGTCCGGCGGGCAGCCAGCAGCGCGGCGAGATCTGGGTGCTGTGGCTGTCTCTCGTGGTTGTGTGCACTGGTGGTGGACGTTGCAGAAGTCTCCCAGACCGCGGATGCGCTTCGCGGGCGCCTTGCCGGAGTGGGCTGGTAGCCGCTCTATTTTGGGCCTGTTAACGTCGCCCCAGGGAAATCGGGCAGAAGGCGATTCATGCGCTGCTACTCGCTGCGTGGCCAGTAGTGTCGTGTGTCGTCCTCTACCTGGTCTGCCAGCGCTCCGCGCGCCGCGAGGAACGTCGCCGGCGGCGGCACCGCCTAGCCGGCCACCTTTTGCGCTGGGCAGAAACCACGAGCTGCTGCTATTCTACACCTCCAAAGGCGTCTCCACGCCAAACGCCTGTTGCAGCGCCGGCGCGGATGTTGCACGGTAGATTCAGATGCGATAGATGCGGCAGGCCCGCCGGTGCGGCCACTACTGCTGCTCGCGTGGGAGCACTACGCTTCTGGGAACTTTCACTGACACTGCATAACGGCTTGGCGGCGACCGTTTGCTGTAACGACGCCTCTGCCCTACATCCATACCCCCCGCCCGTGAGCGTGGCGGCCTGTCGTCGTCGTGCCCATTCGTCTGGATACACATGGTTGCCTTGGTGAGCAAGCATCCTGCCGTGGAAGATCCGGATCACGCCTCCCGTCAGACGCTGTTCTGGACGCGGAGACTCGACCTGTCGAGCAGCGTTCAATGGAGTAATCGCCACGCCAGCGGCTGAGCGCATCGAGGGATGGATGGCTGGCACGGGTCGTGGTAACGGTGCCGCTCCGTGACGTCGAACAAGCAGGAAGCTCGCTGTGTGACCGAGGAGGGAGCGGCGACCAGCGCATCGACTTCTGAGACAACCAACTTACTTTTGGCGGTCGACACCCAGATAGATACCGTATTCTCGACGATCTGCTTCCAGTAGTCCTCGCGCGCGCCGCCGTGAAGAGCAGCCCCGGGGACGCACGAAAACCGCCTCCGGCAAGTGACTACAAAAGATTCACTCAACCGTTGCCACTAGTCCCGACACAGCCTCGAGCGAACCTCTGCTCGCGCTCAAAATAGCTCTCGCTGCATGCGCGCTCGTCTAGCGGGAAGGATTTCCACGCCAGCGGACGTTAATCACCTGCATATGAGACCACAGCAAAGACCCATCGCCAGCGCCCGGCCTGCCGACCGTGTGTTTTTACAAAGAGAGACCCCTCCGGAGCATCGAGTGGCCGAAGAATGTGACATCCATGCTGCTTGGCGCTGCCGAGCGTTTCTTCACCTCCACCACCGCCGCCGACCACCCTTGTCTCCGGAAGGCCCTGTGGCGCTAACGCCCTATAGCGAACGCATGGGTATATTTTTTTAATCGGCCACGCTGACAGTCCGATGACTACGCAAACGCTGGAGTACTCATCTTTAATGCTCCTTGTGACTGATGACCGCGCGTCCAGCTGCTGTAACTATCTACTATTGATCACGCTCCACTAGTCGCGATCCTCTGGAGTGTCGAAAACACAAGAGGCTTCAATATCCGCAGATCGACAGTGCATCGCGCTGCAGGGTCCTTCTGAATCCACTGTGGGTTCTCCGAGGAGCATGATGCCATCACTAAACCGCACTTCATCTACATCATCCACCTTCTTTCTGCGGCACAGTTCGGCTCAAACAAAACCTCCAGACTAAGACGGGGCTTTCGCTCTTCACGGCATCGGCACCCGATATCTCGTGCACCGGTGGATCTGGTCACCATCTCAAATGTCATCCACCTCGCTGGCTACAACCGAAGTTATTCGCGACTAGCCGAGCAACTTGAAGATGAGATTGAGGGCATCCCGGTTGACCCGAGTACGAGACCGAGCAGTGCGAAAAGTTATGATTGTTTCTGGCAATTGCCCTACTACTCCTCTCCTAGCCTGCCACCAGGGACATGGGATAGAACAATAATGTCCTTGCGACATGGCCAGGGTCCGCTAGAAAAAATGCGCTTCAAAGTTTCTCGCTTTCAGGACCAGATGTGCCGGACAGGGTGACACTGCACTGCTGTCAGCGGATCCCTGGCGACATCTCGCCAGCGAGTCGCATCACTTTCTTGTGGCGGCAATCGCAGCACAGCCTCAGTCCTTTCTCGGAGATCAGCGAAGGAAGTCTGGTCCTACTGTTCCTGCATAGGAAATATCCTATTGCTTCCCTGACAGGACGAGTCATCCCACCTCGTACATGCTACATCAAATATTGGATAGTCCAAATGGAGGAGTCAGTAGCTGGTTGAGGGCACACTTTTGTTTGCTACGTTGCACCGAAAGTGAGGCGGTGCTAGCTGCATATCGCCACCGAAGGGTTTAACACACCGACTCCCTACTGATCAGACGAGCAGCATGGTCTCGCGGAGACCCTTCCAAGCCGGTACTTGGGAAAAGCCCGCTCCTTCGTCTACACTTGCACAAACGGTCGCGACGCTCCACTTGCCCGATGGGCGAATCGTCGCTCGCAGCAGACCGCTCACGTAAAGGAAGTCCAATCAACAGTCAACAATCAAATACCACTTTATTGTGGACACAGAAGTGATGCAGGCCAAGAACATCGTGCATACAGCCTATGCTACAAGCAGACCGATGCCCAAAGACGTCCAGCACAAAACCGTGTTAGAGTTGTTCGATCAATTAACTTTCGCCCGTTGCAGCCAGCGGCGGCATCCTTCCTCGCTTCCAGTCTGCGGGCTTCGCGCACGTTGATTGAGTGTTTATCCGAGAGAGCTCTATGCTAACCTCGGCCAAGCTCCAACTCTATCGCACCGCACGGCGACCAGGATGGTGAGGTATGCCGTCGTTGATGCGGATACACACCGCACGTGGCATTGACGAACATGGCGGCCTCGACTTCCTCATGGCAGGCCATTGCCTCCCGCAAGCAGCAGGAGCGAGCCTCACGCATCCCGCGAGAGTGGCTGCTTAGAGAGCCAGCCTCCTCGTACGCGGCGAACTCTCTCGACATTCCTCGTCAATGCGGCCTTCTCACCGAGCAAGAGCTCAAGATCACGGAGAACTACGATGCCACTGGTCTTCTGGCTGAGCTCGCCAAAGGCTCCTTGAAGAGCGAGCAGGTCGTGACCGCCTTCTGCAAACGAGCCGCCATTGCCCAGCAGGTCTCGAACTGCTTGACCGAGATCTTCTTCGACGATGCCGTTGCTCGTGCCAAAGAGCTCGACGCCCAGCTTCAAAAGACTGGCAAGCCAACGGGACCGCTCCATGGCCTTCCAATCAGTCTCAAAGACACGTTCAAAGTGCGTGGCTACGACAGCTCGGTAGGCGTCGCGGGCCTATGCTTCAAACCTGCAGCCACCAACTCGGCGCTCGTGGATCAACTCTTGTCTCTGGGGGCCGTGCTTTACTGCAAGACGAACGTACCGTTGACGATGATGGCACTGGACTCGCATAACAACGTATTTGGGCGTACGATCAATCCAGCTCAGCCCAAATTAACCGCGGGTGGAAGCTCAGGTGGCGAGGGAGCATTGCTGGCGTTCAGAGGATCTATTCTGGGTGTGGGGACAGACGTTGGCGGTAGGAAAGCCGTTGGCAAGACCATTCGTATGAGACTGAGCGTGGGCTGACTATCGTAACTTGCCCAATAGGTTCCATTCGCATACCAGCCGCCTGCAATAACCTCTACGGCGTCAAACCATCCCACGGTCGCGTGCCCTACGCCGGCCAAGAGGGCGGTGTGAAGCCAGGAAGCAGCAAGATTGGAATAGAAGCAACGGCAGGGCCTCTAGCAACAAGCACCAGAGACTGCACGATGTTTCTGCAAGCCATTGCCAACGGCGATCCCGAGTCGTTCGACCCCGATGTATTTGCGCAGGGCTGGGACCAGCAAGCGCTACTCAATACGAAGCAGAAGCCACTTCGTGTTGGTATCGTCCGGACAGACGGGCACGTCAAGCCCCTACCGCCAATCGAAACGCTCATGGAGCAAGTCGCTCAGACCCTTCGCGCACGTGCCATTGAGGTCGTTGACGTCGATATCTCGCCAATCCTGTCCAAGTGCTTGAAGACCTTCAACGGCATCGTATCCGTTAATGGGTCCAATGATTGGTTCGACCTTATGGCTACTACAGGAGAGCCACTTTCTCCGTGGTTGCAGGGTCGCTTAACACGTCGACCGCAGAAATCTGTGGATGAGGTACGAAAGCTGCAGGCGGATAGGACCGAATTGCAAACTGCCTTCCTCCAGGTCTGGAAGGAAAGCGGTGGCTACTGGCTCACCGACGCAAGCGAAGCCCAAATCGGCGACAGAACCCTCGATGCTCTGATCTGCCCCGTAGCACCGCACCCCATCCCACCAATCGACAGATGGAACACGGCAAACTACACGGGTTGCTTCAACCTCCTCGACGTCCCCAGCGGTGTGGTCCCCGTCCGTCGATTCCAGAACGAAGATCTCGAGGGCCAATTGCCGACAGACAAGCCATTGAACGGCTGGGACAAGATCAACAGGGAGCTATGGACCAAAGTCGACAAGAAGATCTACTTGGACAGTCCTTTGAGTGTGCAAGTGGTGACACCTCGTTTGACCGAGCGGAGGCTCGTCGAGGCAATGGGTCTCATCGACGCTGCGTTGCAACCTCTTCGCACTACCGGGGGAAGGGAAAGCAAGTTGTAACGTGACGATGTCTTCGGCAGGTGCCGTTAGAGCGTGCAGAACGACTACGACCAGGTGATCTTCATCAGAACTGCTCGGCAAACCTCCTCAGCACATGCTGCTAAGGAACTCAAGAAAGCAATATGGCGTCTGTACGGCAAGTTCCATTCCTACGCACGTGCGGAATACGACATCACATCGGCCACCTCCACAATCTATTCAAAGAGAGGTAAAAGAGACGATCATAGCCTCATCAAAGCTTCCCCATCCAATTATATGCCTACATGCTTTTTTATTTTTTGATTCGAAGCCGTCTCAAACGCCGGCACCCAGTCACCTATTTCTCCGTTGTCTCACCCCCATTGACTTTAGCCTCGAGGTTGGCCACGATATGCGACCCAGCGTCGGGGGCACTCTGTGGCGCGCCATTGAGCTGGTGCTTCTGCTCGCCGAGATCTGGTCCGCCGACATCCAGATTCTGGGTATTGGAACGCTTGGGTCGGAACGGCACGGGCGTAGTGGGCCTGCTAGACAAGAACTACGATTATAATTAGCATCGCAGCCATTGGCATTGATTTACCATCAATTGCCGGGGTTTGCCGGGTCACGGCATTGCTCAACTCACCGATGATGCTGCTCCAAGCAAAGCGAACAGAGACGACTGGACCACGTCTTCGTGGATGCCGACGCCCCAGACCTTTTGGTGCGAGTTCGATGCTGTACATTCGATGTATGTGGCGGCTTGTGTGTCGCGGCCTTTTCCTACTTGTCTCTCGATGGCATGCTCTTTGTAGTCTGCGATGTCGATGTCGATGCCGAGATTGTTCAGGGCGTTGGCCAGAGCAGAGAGAGCACCATTTCCAATGCCCTCGACTCGGTGCTCCTGGCCGTCGATTTCGATGACACCCTTGAATTTTCTGCGCAGGTTTCTGTTTGAGGCGCTCTTGCCTGCCTCGGCAGGTGGAGCTGGGGAGGATGATCGATCTGTTGTGATGTCGTAGTCGATCAGGGCGAAGCGTGGGTTGCGGTTCAGATGGTAAGACTCCACGAACAAGTCCTTGATCTCGTTTGCTAACAGCTCGCGGCCCAGCATGTCAGTCTCCCGTTGCACAATCTTGGAGAAGGCGACTTGGAGACCACGAGGGAGATCCAATTCCAAGGTACGCTTAATGATCCATGCAACACCTCCCTTTCCGGACTGGCTATTGACACGAATGACCGCTTCGTATGTTCTGCCGATATCTTGTGGATCAAGAGGGAGATATGGCACAACCCATGGATCCTCAGGACCGGCGTTCTGGGCATCTCGTACATTGAAGCCCTTCTTGATCGCGTCTTGATGCGATCCAGAAAATGCGCATACAACCAGAGATCCTCCGTATGGTGCGCGTTGATGGACTGGAATCTTGTTGCTCTTCTCGACAACGTCAATCACGCTGTTGAGGTCGGAGAAGTCGATTCCTGGGTGGATGCCCTGGGTATAAAGGTTCAGAGCCAAAGTGACCAGGTCGACATTGCCAGTTCGCTCGCCATTGCCGAACAGAGTTCCTTCTACTCTGTCTGCGCCAGCCATTTGTGCCAACTCTGCTGCAGCCACGGCGCATCCTCTGTCGTTGTGTGGATGTAAGGATACTGAAATCTTCTCGCGCTCCGTGATGTTCTTGCAGAAGTATTCGATCTGATCAGCGTACACATTGGGCGTGGACATCTCGACTGTAGCGGGCAGGTTGAAAATGATAGGTCTCTCCTTCGTAGGTTCCCACGCGGCCTTTACAGCCTCGCATATCTCAATCACGAACTCTGGGTCTGTGTCCGAGAATGTCTCCGGCGAGAACTCGTAGCACCATTCCTCCACACCAGAGTTCGGGTCGTCCTTGGTGATCGATCGGGCGTATTTCGTGCATTCCACAGCCAGGGCCTTGGATTGCTCATTGTTCATGTTGAACACAATCTGCTGGAAGCACGGACTCGTCGCAAGGTAAAGATGTAGAATCGCCTTCTTGGCGCCCTTCAAGCTGTCCACTGTCCGTCGAATGAGCTCTTTCCGGCAAGGCGACAAGACCTGAATCCACACATCATCCGGCACAATGCCCGGCGTCGTCACCAGTCTCCGCGTGAAGTCGTAGTCCGTGGCTCCCGAGGAAGGGTATGAGACTTCAATCTCTTTGTATCCCAGCTTCACCAGCATCTGAAAGTACCTCCACTTCTGCTCCCCGTCCATGGGGTCTACCAGGGACTGGTTGCCATCTCTTAGGTCTGTCGCTAGCCATCTGGGGACTTTGTCGAGGCTCTTGGAGGGCCACTGTCGGTCGGGCAAGTTCAGCGGTTTGAACTTGCGGTATTTTTTCGAGGGGTCTTTGAGCCTTGGAGGGAGTGTCAGTCTATGCGACTGGTGGTGGTACATTCCACTTACATAGGCATCTTGAACTCGGTCTCGGCGGCGTCTGTCTTGTCTCGCGTGCGCGGGTGGGTTGAAGAAGGCTGACTACAATGCGCAGTCAGAGATTAAAGAGATTGAATGAGTGGGCAGTGTTTTGTCGGGGGTATATATGAGCAATGAGTGAAGTTCTGAGTCAATGCGAAAAAAGAGATCGGCCCTGGGCAAGCAATGTGGGGTTGCGGGGATGATGCAGTTTCATGGCGATCTTAAACAACTCTACAGACACGAATGAAAGGCGTTCTGCCTATGAAACACTACCTATTGCACCAGATTGCCCTACGTGGTGTTTAGATACCCATGATCAGATGTTGCACTCCATACCATCAGCGCTTTACGCCTTTCGACGAACATGTGAAGTGTTTCGAAGCCAATGGCGCTGTCCCGCTTCTATCCGACTCCCGAAGTACAAGCACATATGATCCCCAAAAGGTATGCATGAACGAAGCTCGTTCATAGTCAATAAGATTGGCAGAGATCTTCATCATAGCTTTGAGTCTTGCTTCAGTCTCACCACGCCCTATGAGTAGATTAGCTTTTGGTTCGTAAGGTTCCATCATAAAATAGACTCACCTCCTGGACACAACTCGCAACCAACTTGCCGTCTCTTGTGAAGATCTTCTGGAAGACCAATCCTCGTCCATCGCCAGACCATGGAGTCTCTGATTCGGCCAATAGCCACTCATCTGCACGGAACCCTCTTGGGTCGTGGAAATAGATTGTATGGTCCAGCGAAACCATCATGCCAATCTCAGGTCTCTTCTCCTTCAGTCCAACAATCTCGCCATTCTTGATCTCCAATGATTTCAACTGATTAACGAGGTCGTCATCCATTCCTTCAATACGCTTGAGTGTTTCCAAGTCCATCTTCTTCAGCTTCTCTAAAACATCCCGCGTCATCGTCTGCTTGCCACCCGAAGCCTCCTTGTTCTGCGAGACCTGGCTATATCGCCATAGCTTGTGTGTCCGAGATACCGTGCCAATGAAATACGAGTCCGACATATACGCCAGCGCGGACAGATGTGCCTCGTGTCCGCCTTCTTCACTAATCTTTCCCCGAGCTCGGATCCACTGACGCGTGCGTTTCTCGTGAGGATTGGGAGAGTCGTTGTTGTATATGTCCACTCGCTGAGTGACAAAAGGCGATTTGGCACCCCGATATATATCCACCGTGTCCATGTCAATCGGTGCAGGCACCTCTGGCATCTTAGCCTGATGTTGAACAAGTTGCTTTCCGCCAGCTCCCTCCCGCACAAAGCTCAACGTGGTAGTGAAGATTGGAGCACCGCGTTGTCTGGCCTGTACTGTTCTTGTCGCGAACGAACGCCCTTCTCTTACGTGCTCCACATGGTAGATGATGGGTATCTCAGAATTGCCATTCAGGACGAAGTAGCAGTGCATGGAATGGACTGCAAAGTTCTGCGGAACCGTCTTCTGCGCAGCAGCAAGACATTGCGCGATCACGGCCCCTCCGTAGATTCCACGAGCTCCTGGCGGATGCCATAGCGGTCGAGTGTTCGTGAAGAGATTCGGGTCGACGTCGTTCAAGTGTGTCAGCTCCAGCACATCCTCAATTGGGGCCTTGTCCTTGGAGGCAGGAGGCGGTTTGATCAGCGTAGGCTTCGACATGCTTGTTCCTCGGAAGTGTAGAGAATGTTTGGAAAAGGTTGGTGAATGATGAGAAATGAATGCTCCCTTACTCGTCCATGTCTACGTCCGTATGCCCAGTCGTATGTTCAGGTTCTCGGAAATCATTCGCGTATTGCAGTCGGCGTGACCTTGAGAGTTCCTCCGATTAGCCGAGGCATTGACTTCCGACCCGGCGTCCGTGCGCCTTCACGTGAAGATGCACTTGCTTCCATCCAGGCACCTCGCTTAATCAAGTTCTATCATCGTCTGGCGGGAATACATGCACTTTATACAGGTCAAGCACTTGCATGACGCAGCCTTTGGCGCAGGAACCACGCGCCACCTCAGGCAAGTAGCTGATCACATCAGTTGCTGTCACGACTTTGAATACCTAGGTAGAGACAGATATGCGAAGGCGATCAAGCGAGGCCTATCTGGACCAACACCCATGCAATTGCACCAACAACCATGCAGCCAAGACGAGGATCCTCCGTTTCGCGCGGCCGTGTCTACAGTATGGAACTGATTGAGATGCGAGAGTTCAGGTCCGTCCTTTCTTATGTGCAAAATTGACCAATATGTCTTGCCCGCCAGGTCTTTCTCATCAATACGATGACTCGAAGGCGTGCCATGAGGACACTGCTCGGTTACGTTCTGGCCCCAAGCAGCTCCAGCGGTCAAAGGCAATGGACGGCCACGAGCTGAAGGGTCAATCTCATTTGGCCATCCCAGGGGCACGCAAGAAGGGCGCCCGCCAGCACGAGAAGGAGCTGATGATGGCAAAGCGGGCTCAGATTGCTGAGCATTCAAGATCTTTGCTGCAGAGCGCGCTCCCAGACTCAGATGAGCTCGACACTCAGATGTTTGCCGATTTCTTCGACACCTACGTCCCTGTACACCTCTCCCCGTGGCGACAGATGACCTACCTGCGCGCGATCGCTGAGAAGGTCCCAGAGACGGCGTTGCTCAAGCAAGCCAAAAGGACAATGGGCCTAGCACACGTGGGAGCCTTGAGCCGCAACGAGCGGATTCGCCTGGAGAGCCGCGTCGCATATGGGCGTCTGCTGGGAATGCTGAACTTCTTCTTGAGCTTGTCTGGCACCTGCACGACAGATCGTGATAACTTTCGCGCCATCCTCTCCACCATGGCTCTGATGACTTACGTCAAGGATTCTGTCCGGCAGTCGTGCGATGACGATGAGGATGATAGTTGGGTCGTTCATCTGGAGGCAGCACAGCATCTCCTCGTGATCAGAGGTCCTAGGAACCTGAATGCTCAAACGACACCAGACAAGGGGCTAATCCGTCACGTCTGTCACAACAGTTTCCTCCTCGCAGTGGCAAAACGCAAGGCGTGGACCATACCTTCCAGCTGGCTCCGGATCGACTCCAGAGGAATGCCCGAGCTGATTCAGGTCTTTCGTGGATTGCCGACCATTCTCGAGCACACCGATCGTGCATTGTCGTCGGGAGGCTCAGTATCGGAGCTGCTCGACTATACCTCACGGTTACATCTGATGGCACATCATGCTATTGGTCTATTCCCTGACATCGAGGAACCTTCATGCTGGGGAGTGAATCAGATTCGACGGTTGAGAACCGATTCACCAGAAAAGTCCGTCGTGATGGCGAAGTCGTCAGTCTTCCCTCAGTTGTACGCTCCCATGTCTGAGGTCAGCGCCAACAGGCTCGGGCTGACGGCAATCTTGCTACTCGTGGCCCAGTGTACCATCCTCCGCATCTGGCATCTGTGTGAAGAGACCACAATGCTGGTGCCGAACGAGTTTCGGCGGCATGTTGAGCAGGACGTTGACAGGCTCGCTCGTCGACTCTGCAAGCTTGTCTTGTCGTTCTTGGAGATGGATCGCGTAGTGTCTGCGTTCATCATGCGGCTGTGCCTCCAACTGGCGTACAATGTCTTCGAGCAACAAGGTACAGCTGCTGAAATGGACTGGTGTCGTGCTCTCTTGATTGCCAATCAGACCAGACTGGACCGCATTCGTCAGAACAATGTCTCTACTCTCTGCAAGATAGGTGATACTTTCCCAGGGATTGCAGAAGCCGGTCGTTACACTGCCGAGTTCGATCGTCGAGCCTTTGTCGTGAAGTCTGAAAGACACACGGGCAGAGGAGCGGACGAGCATGAGTCCTGTACCCACGACCGAAGCTGATGGCAAGCGTGAAGGGCACCCCAGGGGTTTGTGAGATAGGTCCCAGCACCAGGAAGACACTCCAAGGGCCCTTTCAATTGCTCCACTACTCATGGCGGTCATTATGCGAAGAGAGATAACTGGACCCGTGTATCCCAATCTACATATCAATCTTTGAGACCCTCTGCAACATATCCGCCTTCCGTCGCCTCTAGACGATATTCTCATAACTCGACAACAATCTTCTCTCCGCTGACATGCCCATCACGGACCTCGAATGCCGCTTGCATGCTCTCCAGCCCCTTTCCAACGACCTTGGGCTTGGGTAGACACTTCAGCTTGCCAGAAACCAGTCCATCGGCCACGAAGTTTTCCCACAGCGGAAAGCTGAATTCGCCAACCCCCAACACGAACCGCGCCTTAACTTTGTCTGGCATCTCGCCCGGTGGCTTGGTGTTGGCGACTATCCCACCTCCAAGCTTCTCTAGGATGGGCAGCACGACTTCGAAAGACTCTGGCACGCCGATTGCGTTGAACATGCCGACGAACTCATCCTGGCCGACTGCGTTTGCGATGTCTTCCGCCACGGTGCTCGACTTGTAGTCAAAGACCTCGCTGGCACCACACTCGCGGCAAAGGTCGAAGTTTTGAGGGCTGCAGGTTGCGAGGACACGATAGCCGGCATTAGCAGCGAGCTGGATGGCCGCGGCACCGACTGAGGACGATCCACCGTACACGACGACGACTTTGCCCAGACTCGTGGGCTCGGTACCAATGATGGGGAGATTCAAGTTCAGATGAGAAGTCTGGTAGAAGCCCGCAGCGGCGGTGTCGAGAGCCAGCGGCAACACCACACCATAAGTGTACGCAATATGATCCGGCAAGATCGCAGCATTCCGCGCAGGCACCCTTGAGTACAAGCTAAACGCCCCATCGGCGGCCTCGCCCGTCAAGAATTGCCATGCGTGGGCGATGACCCGATCACCCTTTCGAAAGCGAGTGACTTGTGATCCGACGGCGAAGACCTCTCCTGCGAGGTCATGACCGAGGACGGTGGGATATGTCTTGATCTGGAAGCCGGCTGCTTGTGCTGGGTCGATGGTGTTGATGGACACGGCGAAGTTCCTGACGATGATGTCGTTGTCTCCTGGAATGGGGATAGGGCTGTCTGCGATGCGGAGGGGGAGGTTTGGGCCGTCGATGAAGGCAGATTTGTTGGATGCCATGGTAAACGGGCAGCTTGACGGCTTCTTGTAACTCTTTCCGCAAGATGGCAGATTTTTTGTTGAGGACTTGTGCGAGGATTACAGTTCAAGTGGTGGTCAATGATCTTCTACTATCTGGCCTTCTTCCAGGCAGTCATGGCTTTTGTTATACTCTGATTTGCCCTCCCTACTGCTCGCCTGTCTCCCACTCAGAACGTGGCTGACCAAATGCTCGCTTCTACATTGCAGTGTCATGGTGCTATGTCCGAACTCTGACCAAAGTTGTGCCCTTGAATCCATCATGTCAAATCCGTCCGTGGCATGCTTTTCGATTACATGACCCGCAGCCTCGTAGTTATTTTAGCATCCATGGACTAAACTCCTCGTTGTTGTTCTTGGCTTGACGGAAGGTCTGGTGGGCGCTAAATGCTTTGTGAGCAGGTGCTTAAACTCCGTGCAAGGTACTTTATCTAAGTCGGGTCCGGACTTTGGGGGCTGAGATACTGCCAATGTAGGAGTGCCCTCATCAGGTTGGTCTCAGATATCACCGGGGCTGGAACGTCAGTAAAGTGAGAAATGCAAAGAATACCGCACGTGCTCAGGAAAGCGAAGAAGACAGGGCTATTTTGTGGCTTTGTTGAATCGCAATGTCCCACTCTTTACTGCCTCTGTGGCCATCACTTCTTTCTTGCTACCCAAAAGCTTGGACGGTAGACGTTTTGCAACATGCTTGATGGGTCCTGAATGTATCCCGTTGGTGGTGCATCTTTCTGCTCAACGATCTCAAAGCCATACTTTGACACCAGACTGACCACCTCTTCATTCGATAGCTCGAATGACCCTGGCTCACCTATGCCCTCGAATTCCTGCCCACTGACATGGCTCGATCTACCTTGCTGCTTCTCGCGCTCAGCTGGAGTGGGAGCTGATTCAAAATGCCACAAAAGAGGACCGAGGTTGATCCAGACTCCACCAGGCCGTAGGCAGTGTTTGATTGTCTCAATGTAGTTAATGACATTCGGCGCCGTGTCGATGAAGAAGCAGCTCACCACAGCTTCGTACGAATCTTTCTGCGCCGGGTCGCGATACACTACGCAGAAGTCACCTGTGCTCATTGACATACGCTCGCTGTAATGCACCTCAGATTGGATCTCTTGCTCAGCTGCTTCTAAAGCGGCGCCTGGGTGCACGTCTGGAATGGCAATGCTTCGAAGCTGGTCGGCCCGAGTGTGATGATTGCTGAAGCTCAGTGCCCATGGGTAGAGTTCGTGCTGTCGCGGTCTTTGCGTGAAATTCAGCAGGTATTGAGAGGCCAGCAGTTGATGGTATGATATCTCGTTGCCTTCGACACTGTAGCCTGCGAGGCACACTTCAAAGACCAGCCGTCCCAGCCCAGCACCCGGGACGAGGACTCGATGGCTGTGTCGTTTAGCAGGCGAATCCGTGGGCAGGTGATTTTCCAGTGCAGCCATGATGGGCGAAAAGGCCGCGTGTCGCTCAGGAAGTCCTTCGGCAGACCAATCCCTATACAGCTGGCGAATGGTAGAGCGTGCCTTATCCATATCGTTGGGTGAAGCCTGGCCTTTCCAGGCCTCGTCGTCATCGCTCAGGCCAAATGCGGGTAGAGTGGCCTCAAGAATAGCTTCGGCGATGTCTGCATTGCGGTCGATAGCATTGTCCACTGCATCGAAGGTTTTTGGAAGGGAGAACGGAGGTGAAGACAGCAGCTCTATCTGCGCAGCAGGAAGGGCGTAGAAAGACTGCCGCCTGAGATGGGTGATGTTGTAGTGTGCAGCACGACGATATTGCCTGGAAGGAAAGAAGAGCGCGTAAGAGAGCGTGATCGAAGGAGACGTCTTCAATCACCAGCTGACGTACCTGAAGGAGTCCAGTGCGGCGTACAGGACTCGTCGCTCCTCAGGATCTGCTAAGGGGTCATCGGCGCCTGGCGACTCGACGTCTGTGGCCATTTTGTATGATGTCGATAGTTTCTATAGTTTGATACCAAAGTCTCGTGTGAGTCGTTTGCTGGCGGGCGCGCTAAACGCACGAGCCACACGGCGACAAGGAAACCCTAGCAGCCTAGTAGAAGCTTCGTCGAACAGGATCAACAACACTCCGTCTTTCTCCATTTCAACCTCACGGCCACCATCCGCGGATCAAGATGGCGACCGAAAAGAGCGCGGCACCAGTTGCAAATGGAATCCAGGATGAAAGCAAGCCGATCGAGCTGGCATTCGACCTGCCGCATAGCCCAGGCTTGCGCATCAACCTGCACCTGACGGTCAAAGCCACTTCAATTCTCCTATTCCTCACCAGCACCAATGCGGACTCCAGCCAGTCCGCGGCATCCGTGGGTAGTTTCGTGTATGCAATGCCGGACGTGAGTTGGCCCCGCTGCAGACTTGAAGAGGGACAGTCTTTCTAACGACGCGGGGACAGAGGTACCAGCCCAACCAGCCAATGAGTACAGTCCTGTACAGCATGCCGTCCTCGGTAGACTTCACGACCAGGATTGCAAAAGTCCTCGTGTGGCGTCTGCAGAAGCCGTGCTATGTTGGCAGTAGCGTCAATCTCTCCAGTGCCATGGGAGGCGGTAGCGTGGACGAGGAAATGGAGGCCTTCAGGGCGATCGTCGACGTTGTTCACAAACACGTTCACTCCTGAGACTTAAGGCCGCATCTTCAAAACATCGACAGCAATGCGCACTCGGAGACATGGCAGCATGATAAGCAGGCTTGCACACAACCGCGAGAGCAACCACGAGCCGTCAATTAAAGTTGCTTTAGCCTCAGAACAACCACATGCATGTGGGCATATTGCAGCTCCGGCTCCTCATGCTTTCGGGCCGTGGACGAGCGGACCAATTGCCAACGTTACAGCATTGGGGTCCCCCAATAAGATCACGGAAGAGATTCCGCCTCCGATACCAGCCAGTCCTCTACGACTTGCTGATGTTGAGGGCGAATGAGAAAAGAAGGAAAGGGGTGGATCTGCTTGATAGCCGCGAGATTGTGGACCAGTCCATGCAGCTTTTCTGCGGCGTTATCCAGTTGCAAGCCTTCTTTCACCGCTAGCGACCAGAATCCCACGACTCGTGTCAACATCATGTCTGATCTCGCCCCACTGCAGTCCTAATCTCAACACGTAATGGCACGGCTTTGACCAGTCGCGGGTGGCAACCGGGTTGTCTTCCTGCCTGGAAGCCGGGTCGCCGACGGTGGCGCTGCGTGTGCGACCTGTCATACCGGATCCAAACAGATGCAATCCACCCTCTCGGAAAACGCGATGGCAAGCGTGCATCCACACGTGATTGCAGGCCTCCCATGCTGCCGCTGGTCATCCGGAGCTGCTGCATGGACTAATAAGAGGATCTGCGAACTCAATGCACGAGCAGGACATATAAGGGCACATGGTCGGACGGGCCCCGATCCGCCGGTGTCTCATGGATTCCAGCTTGGGCAAGACGGTCCTTGAGCGAATTGGAGAGCAGGACCATGTCGACACGATCGCAGGAAACTCCAAACCCCTTACCCCGTGGGTAGTAGGTATAACCTGCTCTCTCGCCGTGGAGATGTCTGAACGAGTCGACCATCCTCAGGCCCGCCTGGCCCTCGCCGCCGCCATGCCTCTCCGCGTTCACCGAATCATCGCCTAGCGTTGTGCTACCAGCGAAGAATCTGGCCTCGAAGTCGGCGCGATTGATGCAATGTTGCTTCGGAAACGTCCTCAGATTTGGATAGCCGTCCAACGTCGTCCGAGCGATGTTGAAGTCTCCGGCGAGCACGATCGAAAAGCCCCTTGACTCCAGCGACTGGCATTCGGCTTGCAGTAACCTATGGACCTGCAACTTCCTATCGTGCCGCGTTCCAGACGGCTCGCCTGTGGAAGGACATTTGTAAGGGGCGTCGGTTCCGTTGACGGCGTAAAGATTGAAAAGAGCCAGCTTTGGCAACAGACCCACGGGCTTCGTCTCACAGACCAAGAAACGTCCCTCGAGATCCCAGTCGACTTCCCGGACTCTTTCGACAGTGGCATCGAAGAAGTCCTGCCGAATGATACTGCAGACACCGTACACCTTGCGACCGAATCCACGAGCATTATACTTGTCCTTGGGCAGACAGAAGAACACTCTATAAGAAGGACTTCCGTTCGGCTCGCTTGCATCTGGCAGCACAGCTCTCTCGACGGCTCTCATTGTCGAGCCATCATTCGGCGCGATCTTTACTTCCTGGAGAAAGAGCATGGTTGGCCAAGAATATCGACGAAGAGTATCTCTCAGGCCGGTGGACGCTGATGAGCCATCAGAAGTGTTGGCAGAGCTACTGCGCTCGAAGAAGGACGTGATCGGTCGCTGGACCAATGGCTCGATACCATTTACATTCCAGGAGTAAATTGTCAATCCGCTGGACTTCGACGCATTGGATGTCTCATTGGCAGAGGCCTTGTTTGACAGCCTTCTCCGCTTGACTGGCGGAGGCGATATCTCCCCTTTAGTGGCCATCTCTGCTCATGCAATGCAACGCCACCCACGATTAAGCAGTTGCGCCTCAGTCGGCTCAGCCAAACCCTAGTTGGACACCACAGCCGGCGAGCAAAGACTTCGAAATCCTTGGCTTGACGGCGAAGATATCCACGTCCCTCTGAGGCTCGATGAATCTGCTGGGCCGAGCGCTGCGACGCAACTCTTCTCTCGGTTTCGCTCCAAATAAGAGATCGGCTCTCGGGTTGAGTGCTCAACTATAGGCTCTTGAGGCGCTTGTAACAATCTTGGCCCTTTGCAATAAACTCGGGGATCGCGTTGGATCTCGACCACGTTGACCGGGAACGCAAGAGTAGTTCGTCAAGAGATGCTTTCAAAGTTGTTTGGAAGCTGTTTGACCGGAATGATGACACCGTCGATGGCCTTCCTCGGCTGGCTCGCGCCTCCCAGATCTGGGCCTTCGAGAACTCGCTTCCAGCGCCGCACGGCACGCTCCACCACGGTTTGCCGTAGCCGCCGTGATCCCACGTCTCCACTCGGCCCGATCTTGTCAACAAAACGATGTCGTGCTCGCCGGACGGGCCGTTGGCATTGTTGAGGACGGTGCTCGGCGTAGAAGGTTCGGCTCGGCTTTGGATGTTAGTCATCTTCACGCTAACTTCCCGATGATCGATCCGACCTCTGGGCAAGAACCACGCTTACTCGGCCTCCCGTCGCCGTCATCGCTCCCCCAATACTTTGAACGTCACGAGACGGCGCTGGCTTTGCTCATGCCCAGCATCCCGGCTAATAGCAGGATCGGCTGTGCCCAGTGGCTGCGCTCTGCGTGACATTATTGCCAGCTGCCTTGAGCATGTCGACCAGTCACAATATGGCGGCGACGGACTTGTTCCGTCTGGCATGGCAAACCCTAGGATATCGCCTCTGACACCCTTCGGACACATCGCCAAGCTCCAAGACAAAACCACGCAAGGGACGATCGCTGTAGATCCACAACGACGTACGGCGACCGTTCCGATCGCTTCTGCAGGTCACCCTTTCGGTATTGGTGGTCCTGCAGCCAGCCTGGGCCGAACTCTGCTTGCACCTGCCTGATGGTAAGGATTGTTGGGCACCATGCATCCCAGTGCTCGTTCCTTCCTAAATAGTCGGTTTGTCAAGACTCGAACGCCCGCAGCACCAGCATTGCAGCTCCCTGTCAGACAGCGAATCGGCGAACGTACGCATATGCAGAATGCCAACGGCGTAGGACAAGCGTCGGCAGTCCGGCACATGTCCTATCGCTCGGTGGTTTGCTAGTGGGACGTTTTGGCTGCAGAAAAGGGATCCCTGGGCCTAGATCGATCTTGGAACAGCAGCTCGGCGAACCGGACTGGAGATTGGAATGAGCCCACATACTTCATATGGAAGCAACCGCCGCCCAAGCGTAGTGTCAACACTAATGTGAACCAGGATCCATTTCGCCTGGCGAGCATTCACCAAATGGATACGATCTTCAATGGCTTGCACCGAGAGCAGGTGTACACGAACGCATCACGAGGCGATCTTGCTTCCGTCAGCCTCGCAGCAAGGCCTCATTATTTCGTCGCCTCAACATAGGACAGAGGCATGCTCTCGTCGAGACCCAATGGCTTGAGACGCTCTGTGAGAGACTGTGTGGACGCGTACGAACTACACCTCCGGATGAACACCTTGGCACAAGCGTTCCACTAGCGCACACATTCCCTCGGAGAGCATCGTCAGCTGCAGCACGTATACGACCTTCAGCATCGGGCTAGCGTTGGTGACCAAGCTCGATGAACCACGAGCATACTTCCACGCCGCAGAGAGGCCTCTATCTCGCCTCGAAGATGGCGCAGAATCCTGGAGACGAGCGCAGGCGTTGCCCGCATTCTGTCGATCCTCGCTGCTCAACGAATCTCTCTATCTGCTGTGCTTCTTCCATTCCAAATAGAAGACCATCAAGAGGTCGCTGTTGAAAAGGCAGACGCCATTGCAAAGAATAGAGTCAGATGTCACGGCGATGCTTACTGCTTCTCGACTGCGATCAGCGCTCCAAGCCTCAGATATCAGGTACGAGCCCGGGATGTTGGTTGGTGGCAATTTCAACATAGGCCACGATTCTATCGTGAGACAGTCACTACACGAGATCAGCAGCCTGTGTAACCTGACTCCGGCGCAATTGGTTGGTCGATACAAGGATGTGGAGACGGCTCCGACGGTGGCTTCGCTCTCCCCGGGGAAATACAATCTGGATCTGCTTTGAGGTCACATTCTTGTGAAACAATGATATATCGAGAAGCGCCTATCATTTTGCCCAACCTCACTCGCCCGTCAATGTGTTGCTTCCTGATGGCAGGAAGGCCACACCTTGGGTGACGTGGCTATGCCGCCCACGGATCAGGTGCCCAAGTGAGGCGCTGGAAGATACCGCGAGCTCCACGAAACAGCAACTTGAAGGTGGCGGACCTGTTGCCGCGCCTAAGACATGAGGCGGACCAAGATGAAGGTCCAAGGCGACCATTACTAGGATCCCGGCCGGCCAACGACGTTTGAGTCGAATTGAAGAGGAAGAAATAGCAACAAAGTGATCTAAGAACTTTTCTGAGAAGGCGAACGGCATCTCGTTCGGGCGGGAAGGTAGTGTTGCCAATCACGCACGACTCTCGGGATGCCGCCTGACAAGATGACACGGGCCGACCTGCCAGGATAGAGTTTGGACTAGGAAACCCAAACGGGGCCTTGGGGTCAAGCTTTCCTGCCCGCGCGAGTCCTGACCCATGTTAATGGCTCCGTTAAGCCTCTGCTTTACGCGAACGGCGGCGGCCGGGTTCAAGATCATCTGTCGGGCTCGTTATGCACACCCACTGGCACCGCTGTGGATAAGGCAGGTAGGTCTCCAGTCGCTTTCCCTACTCCATTCACGACTTCCCCAGGATCCCTTTCGTATATCTATCCACTCAACACTGCCTTTCGTCTCCCTTCGTCCTCTTCTACAATACGCTTTCTCTTCAGTCCTTTCCAGCACATCCATATCGTTCGATTTAGACCATGTCGCCTTCCGTCCTCGTCGTCAACGATGGAAACGTCGTCGAGAGCGTCGACAAGAAACCAGGCAGCGACGAGTCGCTCAAGACGGCAAAGTCATTCGTCCTCCATCGATCGCTGCATGCCGAGCCGTTGCAAGTCGTCTCTGCCCAGGGCAACTACCTCCATTTGAGCAACGGGCAGAAGATATTCGATGCCACTGGAGGTGCAGCCGTCTCCTGCCTAGGCCATGGCGACGTTCGGTACGTTCTTCGCATCTCGCAACCGGCATCTCAATCTGACCTCTCGATAGCGTTCAAGAAGCCCTAATCGATCAAATGAGCCAGGTCTCATACTGCCATTCCCTCTTCTACGGCACCCGAGCGGCAGAAGAACTAGCCAAGCTCCTCATCGACAGCACCAACGGCGAGATGGCCCGCGCCTTCTTCATCTGTAGCGGCAGCGAAGCCATGGAAGCGGCGCTCAAGATGGCTCGACAATACCACCTCGAAAAGCCGAACCCCGAACCACAACGCACGCATTTCATTTCCCGACAGCAGAGCTTCCACGGCACGACGCTAGGTGCGTTGTCTGCTGGCGGTCATGTGGCCCGCCGGGCCATTTTCGAGCCTATCCTCAGCACCAACACTAGCCGGGTAAGCCCTTGCTACGTCTACAGGGGTCTGAGCAGCGTGCTGGAGAACGAAGCGTCGTATGTGCGCCGCCTGGAGGCCGAGTTGGAGGCCGAGTTCCAGCGTGTTGGACCGAGCAAGGTCGCAGCGTTCATCGCTGAGCCCGTCGTTGGAGCTGCGTTGGGTAAGTGCAAACCCAGTCTCGATATATATGTTAACAACCCAACCGGTCTCCTGGAAAGGGGTCCAAAGTTAACTCTATTATGGTTGCGATTTCCGAAAGTATGAGGGCTGGACTGACTATATACGTGTACGACAGGCTGCGTCCCTTCATCACCGGGTTACTTCAAGGCTGTGAGACGCGTTTGCGACAAGTATGGGGCTCTCCTCATCCTCGACGAGATCATGTCAGGCTCTGGCCGTTCCGGCCCTGAACCATCAGCACGTTTCCCCAAACCGCTTCACGCATGGCAGGATCCCCTCGTAGGGGTGGTACGTTATAGACCAGAACCTAAAGCCAACGAAAACCCAACTGACAAGAACAGGTCCCTGATCTAATGACCATGGGCAAAGGTCTCGGCGGCGGATTCGTCCCCGTTGCCGCCCTCCTCGCCAGCAAAACCGTCGTCGAAGCCCTCAAAGCCGGCACCGGCGCCTTCAGCCACGGACAAACCTACCAAGGTCACCCGCTCGCCTGCCGCGCCGCCCTCGAAGTGCAGAGAATCATCCAACAAGACGACCTAGTCGCCAACGTCCGCAAGCAAGGCGCCTTGATGGGCCGTCTCCTCAAAGAGAAGCTCGCCTCAATCCCCGCCGTAGGAGACGTCCGCGGCCGCGGCCTCTTCTGGGGCATCGAATTCGTCTCCAACAAACGCACAAAAGAACCCTTCGATCCCTCGCTGGGCGTCGCTATGGGAATCCACGAACTCGGTACGTATAGGAGCGCGAGACTGATGAGGCTGACACACGACACATGACACTGACGATCGGAAACAGGGATGCAACGGCCTTACAACATCAGCCTGTACCCGGGAACAGGGACGGCTGACGGCCGACGCGGCGACCACATCATGGTTTCACCGGCTTACAACATTTCGGCCGATGACGTGAAACACATCGTCGACACGGTCGTGGCTGTCATTCGACAGTATTTTATTCAGAACTTTCGGGAGTGGTACTACCTGAACGTTCCGAATATGGAGCCGCCGAAGCTTAGGAAGTGAAATGGGATGTAGGGCATTGTTTCGTATTTTCGGGTCTGGGCAGCATAGACACGGCATAGGGTTGGGTAGGGTAGAATAGGAAGGGACAGGACAGGTGTTGATCCGCATTTACACACGACTTGTTAACTCCACGGAGGCCGTGGGCAGGCAGGCAGGTAGAAGGAGCAATCGAAATTTCGGTACTTTGGTCATGACAAGACGTCGTTGGTCAACGGATGTACGGCACTTATCACGTACGCTATACGCTATTCTGCAAACGCCCTCTAACTTCTACATGTATGCAAGAGCCTGCAGTTGATGTGCAGGAAAGATGCATCCCCCTCTTGGATCTGGCAGGAGGAGCGTCGGAGTACCGCTCCGATGGGGAGCGATCGCACGCCGAGCTGCACCTGAAGGAACGCTGGACTGCGCTTGAACATCATCGCGCTGCATCTAGCGGGATCGAAAACCTGATCATGTGCCAATGTTAGACCCTCCTCGGATCCGACAGTCTGGAAGCTTTTCACATGCAGAAGCTTCCGATCCTGCAGATGGAGGGGTCCGAGCGTTTCCGTCCCGTCGTTGCTTGCGCATGATCTGATATGATACCTTGTCGTCCGTATCTGCACCACGTGGCAGGATTCATCAGGCATAAACCCGCGGGGTTCGATGGCGATGGTCCAGTCAGAGGCCTCCCTCGGTGCTGCAGTATTTGGGATCTCAGAAAGTGCCGGCAGCTCCAAGGCCAATCCCTTCAGGTCGGGAACCAATGGTGTGAAGAAGACAAGGGCTCATCATTTCTTCTTCTTGTCTTTGACCTTTTTCTGGCCTTGGCCAGCCGATTCGCCGCCGTTCATGCCACCAGGCAGCTGACCTCCCATCCCACCCATCTCGGCCATCATGTCCTTGAGAAAGTTCTCCGACACCCCACCCCCGGAAAGAGCAGGAGAGTGGAGAGGTAAGATAGTGCCCATTTTAGATCCGCGAGGGATCGCCGGGGCCGTAATCTTGTCTTTCGGCATCGGCATGCCTTGCAGCCGGAACTTCGCAGGCATATCCTCAGTCGTCGGATGCGACTTGAGATAGGTCGAGATCATCTTGTACAGATGATGTTCTGCAGCTCAAGTTAGCAACGTCGCCTTCAGGCTAGACCTGTTCGCACAATCCCTGCAGGAGGAAGGGGTAACGCACTGTTCTGGATCTTCGCGCTGATAGGTTTGCCATCTTTCTTCACCTGCACCTTCACCCGTCCAGGATTGGCCCAATCCTTGGGATGCGTCTTCGTGGGCTCGAAGACAATCTGCAAGCCCACATTGTGTGTACTCCCGATCTGTGACAGCGCATCGACAATCTCTCGCGCCAGTGGATTGGGCACGGCATCCTCCTTCGACACCCTCCGGCCACCCTCTCGGCTCCGTGTGCTGTCGAAGTAGATGGGGTAGATGCACTGGTAGCTCTTACTCCTCTCCTGTTGCTCACGCTGTATCCTCTCCCGCTCCTTATCGTTCATCATCGGCATCTGGGGCATTTTGGCGGCACTCGCGCTTGGGGCGCCTTGTTGCTGGCTCTGCAGTAGTGCCTCCATCATTTCCGCCGGATTTTGCGAGCCCGATCCAGATGCTGCTGCCTGCTGTCCAAGTGACCCCTGCGGCCTCGCAAAGTCGAAAGCATCCAAGTCCATCTCCTCCGGGTCGTCAACCATCGAATCATCGTCCTCCACCTCCTCGATGCGCGGGTGCGACATGGCGTCGTCGAAGTCGTTAAGCCGAGCCGTGTCTCAAGTGACAATTCCGATATACACCGAGGCTGATGATCGCAAAAGGACTTCAAGGTTGGGGAAGAAGAAGACGAATGCGAGTTGACGGAGCTCAATTTCATGCCCCGCGAACTGCAGATGAAGTCGGCAAGTCGGCAGTCCTTGGCGCGCATTGACCCCACGGGAACTGTTCTGTTTAAGTGTCGGGCTAATATTCATTAAGCGGTTTGATTGAGGCTATCACATGAAGACTTACTGCCCACGGGAGGTCATGGTAGGATGTTGGTCTCGCCCTGCTTGACTCGCCCTGTTGGTGGCTGACCTGAAGTAATAAAAAACCTTCGCGCCCCCACAAGCTCTTAGACCTACCATGCAGTCCATTGGCAACCGACAGGAACGAAAATGTATAGCAATGGTGAGAGTTCATCAACGCTTTGCACACGCTATGCAAGTCCGACTCTGATAGAGACAGCCACAGAAAGCAAGCAAATCCCCGTCTCCTTCCAGGAAGGCAGACTCTAAGACATGATGAGGGCCACAACAACAAGATCTCGCAAACGCCAGTACCCATGCCCAGATGTTCCATTCACATCCAGCATGTTTTATGCATCGCTTCGAAGCTGGCTTGAGGAAAGCACAGCTTACGCCAAAAGCAGCACGAGGTCGCACGCCTGTCGAAGACTGGCTGCGTCGTGTCCCAAGAACGCCGGTGCTCAAACCTGCCCACTCCTTTCGTTCATCTCGTGTCATATCGTAGCCAATTCAGCTTGTTCTTCTTCTACCGAGAGCGTCGCTCGGTTTGTTCCGCCAATCTCTCACGCTCGATCCTGATCCTCGTGGCCTCCGTTCCATCATCTTCGACCAACTCATCGAACCACGGATGCTTGAGCGCCTCCCGTGCGGTGATCCGCTTCTTGGGGTCGTACACAAAGATCTTGCGCAACAGGTCGAGGAAGAGACGGTTGAAGTTGGTGGTCTGAGGGATGATGTCCTCGAGCCTCTTCATACCCCGAACGAACTTCCTAGATTGACGCGGGGTGTCGGGCATCGGGTACGTCAGGTGGCCATTCTTGAAGAACCGAGCAGCTGAGTTGCGGTCCCCTCGCTTGGATACACGCTGGACTTCGCGGATGAGGGAACGATCGATTGGATTGCCCGTAACAGCCTGAGAGCTATGTCAGTCGCCGAGACTAATCAAACCATGTTGGCGTTTACGTACCTCCATCATGCCGAGATGCTCACAGCAGTCATGTGTCTGGAAAAGCGCGTCTCCTGTCCAGCACTCAACCAGGATACAGCCCAGCGACCAGAGGTCAATCGGGTGTGACCATCCTGGAAGACGATTAGCAAGGCCACATTGTCCAGACGACTCGAGTCACACTCACCAATGCCAAGGATGATCTCAGGGGCACGATAATGGCGCGTACTGACGACCGAGCTATGATACTCATCGTCAAAGGTCGCGCTACCAAAGTCGATGAGGTTGATGTGTGGGCTCAGAAGCACTCTCCTGAACTTGGCCTGCCTCGATGTCAAGGTGCTCGAGGATGGGATGTTGCGGTTGTATGTGAAGGTCTGGTATGTGTGGTTGAGCAGGAGGATGTTCTCCGGTTTCAAGTCGGTGTGGATGAGGTTCAGATCGTGGAGGAAGGCGATGGACCCAAGCAGTTGACGTGCGAAGGCCTGAATGTGCGATCCAGGGAATGGAACAAAGCCTCCGCTCTTGAGAAAGTCAAACACGGAGAGTCCGAGAAGGGGCGTGACGATGCAGATATGGCCTTTCCAGTCGAAGCACTCCCGCAACTGAATGCACCGATTGCGATTGTGCTCATCCGCGGCTCGCAAGGTCTGGAGTACTCTGAGTTCGATGCGACTAGCATCGCGATACTGCAATCCGTCAGCTATGAGATCTTACGCTGGGTGTGACGATGGATCCGATGCATACCTTAGGTACGGCCCTGATGATCTTTACGGCCACTTCCTTCCGAGAGCTGGTGTCGATGGCACGAACAACCTTTCCAAATGTGCCTTGTCCAAGCAGGGAGACCAGGGTGTAGTTCTTGCCGAGACGAGTGTTCTCGTGAACTATGTAGTGACCATCATCGTCGTCAACCTTCTCGGTGGACTTGTGTCGCTGCTGTAATGTCAGTAGAGGTTTGGCTTATCGAGTCAGAGATCTTGAGACATACATCGTGATGGACTGGAACGGGTAGGTCCTTCTGCTTTCTGACCTGCTTTGGCGGCGGCACGTACTCGCCATATTCTGCCAGATATCCACGGGGTCCGGGGCGGTCAGTTTCTTGCTTCTTGCGATCGGCATCTGAGGTCCTGGTGGTTCGCTTGCGTTTCTGGCCAGTCTGAGCGGTCTCTACTCTGCTGCCGCTGCTAGCTTGAGAGCCGAGGGAGGTCGGCGCTGTTGTGGCCTGTAAGCTTTCTGTTGAGGCGCCATTCGAGTGGGAGTAGGGTGTGTTGGTAGTACTATAAGTTGCGACCTCACCACTTCCGCCATTTACACGCCTCTTCTTATCAACATGCTGTGAGGTACTGGAGCCATTCATTGTCGGTGGTGGTGGCCGCTGAATGGTTGCAGGAGGAGCTGGGCTGTCGTCGTCATGGATCTCGATAATTTCTGCTGGTGGCTTCCCTCCAAAGAAGCGGACCCAGTCGACTGGCGACTTTGCTTTCCGCCTCCTGTTGCGATCTTGACCCTCGTACTGCTGGTTGTCGTACTGTTGTTGACTCGGCATCTCACCCACGGCGCTTCCTGCAGGTGCACGTGATGCACTCGAGGTGTGCTGCTGGGGTGGAAGAGGTGGAAGTTGTCTGTGGTGTTGGCTCGACCTGCTTTCTGTGCGTCTTAGGTCCTCGAATGGTGGTTGCGGACCGTGCCCGTTTGCCGCTGCGTATTCACCTGCTCCTCGCTGGGCATAGCCAGCTCCGCTCTCAGGCCGATGTGGAGGCGGGAGTTCTCGGTATGAAAGGTTGCTCGATGGGCGAGCTGGCATATTGTGCTGATAGCCGTTGCTCAGATTGCTTGATGGTCTTGGGTTCGGTGGTGGGAGGTAGCGCTCCTCGATTCGTAGACTGCGATGATCCAGATGATGTGGAGGGATCGTCCGCGTCACATTGAGCGTTTGCGGAGTGGACATTCTCGCGAGGCCTTCAGCGGCTCATGGGGGTGTTGTTGTCGGATGATTGGGAGTCGAGGGTGCGAAAAGACGTGCGTCCGAAGCGAAACAGACCTGGCGACGCCGGGCGGAGCACTGGGGTGGCAGTGACGTCTGCTGGCGACCGTCTGATGCCGCTCACACTGCACGAATGTGCTCGTGTGGTGCGGACAGGCGAGTGCTCGTCTTCAGATGTCGATTGAGCAGGTGCAAGAGTGGTGGGAGCAAGGAAGAGAAGATACCTCGACCGGGCGGGCTGCTTAGTTATGTCTTGGTCCGCCGAGTTGACCGGCTAGCACTGCATTTCTCGCAACAATGCTGGCAAAATTGGTGCCGGGCGAGGGATGATGGTGTCTTCGAGGACGGAGCGGAGAGATTGGTCGAGTGTGTGGGCGGTGGGATGGGTAAGAAGCGCACTCGGCGGCGAGAGGTGCTCGACGTGCGGTTCACCATGCATGGAAAGTTCCGCAGTGCAGCAAGACACTTCTCTGCGGGCACGATTCTACAACCAGTCTATGCTACTCTCGACTACCCAATTTGATCTCTTCATTACAACCGGCTTCTCCTGCCGTCATTCCCTTCTTCATTATTTCGTCCTTCTCGCACGCAGCTTGCCAGCAACCGAGAGTCACGGCGATATCTCCACTCGTCGGCTTCGGCCCGCTAGGTGGACGTTATTAATCGCGTCACTGCGTTGCACCACATTCTCACCTTCACGAGCACGCCTCATCGTTCCCGTTGCTTGTCAACGATGTGTTGACATCTGTTCCAGCTGCTGAGAGGCCTTCTGTTAGGGTTCATTCACGAGTTCATTACATCCGTGATGATCCAGCAGCTGAAACCTTATTAAAGGACCGGCAACGTGCACATACCTCCCACCCTTTGGCACTGCCTTGCTTAGCGCACCAGTCACACAGACAATAAATAAACAAGGACCAGCCATTGCAGTCGTCGATCTCTCAGAGATGATGTGGACATATTCTGTTCATGGAGTCCTGGTCTGCCTTCAAAATCTCGCAGCTAACTAATCCCGCGATCAGGTGTGGCTCAACTGTGACTGCTTGGTGCTGACAACAGGCTTGATGATTCTTGCCAAGTCAAAAAATCTTTCCCCCGTCAGTCGAATTCGCACATCACATGCAGCGTCTCGATGTGGTGAGTTCGTCACGAGCTTTCGTAGCCCATCCTGAGGTTGTAAAGCAATCTTTGACAGCTGACTGGGTCTCTTGACTCCCTTCCATTCGGATTGATCGACGCCAACGAGCGTAGAGTTGTGCCTTCGAGTGCATCCCCCAGGCAATTCGTCATGCACTGGAAGCCATCTGCCAAAATTGACTAGCATTAGTCCCCCACACGACATCAGACACCGTGATGCTCTTCGATGTGGTAGCCCCTGCAAGAGAACGCTGTTCTTGAGGGATATATGACCGGCCGGCTGACTGCTGCTCAACTGTTGGAGACTTCTTCTGTTGATATGGCTGTCGATTCAGGCAACAAATTGCAATGTCCTCAAAAGACTGAAAAGTCGTTGTACCAGAGGAAGGCCAGATCGATCAACACACTGACAACCGAGAATCCCAGATTCATCTCAATGACGCTAAACACCCAGAAAGTCCCAAGCGGAGGTGCCTGCTTCATGACGAAGAAGTAATCGTACTTGTTCCCAGCCTGAATGAGATAGCATCCAGCAGCAGTGCCCGCAACGAAGAAGAGAATCTGACGACCCCATTCCAGCTTCCTCGCCGTTTTGGAACGCATCATATAGATAACCAGAAACAGAATTGGCAAGATCGTAGCTGACCGCTTCACAATGGCCGGCCAAACAATGTCCTGAGCGTATTGATTGAAGACCAGCACATCCAGCGTGAAATGGAACATCGTCAAGCAAATAGCCCAAAAGACAGCATCTCCCAGGGGCCCGATGGGTTCGCCGTCTCCCAAACCAGCCTCGAGAATGTTGCCGCTCTCCCCGCGTGGTAAGCCATCTTCGTATTTATCGTCAAAAGGTTGGCCTTGGTCGAGGAGTTCCTTCTTCTCGTCGTATAGGTCCAGTAGCGTCTTGCCAGCAGGTTTGGTACGGTCCGGGTGGGCCATCTTGATTTTGGGAGTCTTCGTTGGCGGCTCAACAGGCTTGCCCGTTTCTTTTGCCTCCGCCCGTCTCTCTTTGCGGTTTTTGGGCTTTTCGTCTGCCATGATGGCAGGTTTCGAGAGGCAGTCGAGACTTGATGAAGTTTTGTCTGTTGTCTTGTCTGGAAAGTCGACAGTCGAGAGAGTTTTGAAGTCGTACGCTAGCTCCATCCCTGTCTATTTTTGGTAGCCCTCGCGACGCCCCATTGTTTGGCCAACGGCTCTCACACCCTTGTCCACTCCATCCTTACCACACAACCACAGACCATCCAGGCCATACCACCGTCCACGCACGCCTTGATAGAGCACATTCGCTTCGCCGACCACTTCATCGCCCTCCGAACAAGCCGTCTCCATCGCTGCGCCTGCGAGGCGCCACCAGCCTTTCACCATGGGCTTCGGCGACTTCACATCAATATGCGAGAAGACTCCCATCCCGCTATGTCCTCTGGTAGGACCGACCTCGCCCATCACAGGCTCGCATTTCACCCAGTCCGACTGCTATTCGCGCTCGATCGAGGTCGCCAATACCATCATCTTCCAGGGAGCGACAGGCTTCGCACACATCCTGGCCTTGATCATGCTGGTCATTATGATTCTGCATGTGAGGAGTAAATTCACGGCTGTTGGTATGTTTGCGCAAGAGAAGAGATGTATGAGAAGATATTGGAGCTGACAACGAGATAGGCCGCAAGGAAATCACCTCCTTCTTTTACGCCTACACCCTCCTTACGATGTGCTCGCTCGTAATCGACTGCGGCGTCGTCCCACCGGCCAGCGGCGCATACCCCTACTTCGTTGCCGTACAATGCGGTCTCGTCTCCGCCACATGCATCTGCCTCATGATCAACGGATTCGTCGGCTTTCAGTTATATGAAGACGGGACAACACTTTCAGTCTGGCTCCTGCGAACGTGCAGTGTTGCCATGTTCTTGATATCATTCGCGGTGGCGCTGTTGACATTCAAAGGATGGGGAGGTTTGGGACCAGAGAACACCGTTGGATTGTTCGTGGTGGTCTACATCTTCAGCGCCATCTTCTTGTTTGTCTACGTGGTCATGCAGATCATTCTTGTAACGGGCACGCTGCAGGAGAGATGGCCATTGTGGCACATTACTTTTGGAGTTGCTGCATTCGTCATCGGACAAGTGCTGCTCTACGTCTTCAGCGAGACCATCTGCGACAATGTCCAGCACTATCTGGATGGCCTCTTCTTCGCGACGCTGCTGAATTTGCTGGCAGTGATGATGGTGTACAAGGTGAGAAAAAGCATCAAAATGGGCACGGGGCAGCAGTTAACAATCTCGCAGTACTGGGACTCCATCACGAAGGAGGATCTCGAGTTCTCTGTTGGCCAAAGACAGAACAACTGGGAAGTGAAGGACCACAACCCGTACGAGGACCTTGACAAGCGAGGCACCTACTATCAGGAGAGCGATCATGGTAGCACTGCCCACTTTGTTCAGCCTGGCCATAGAAACTCGGGCTACGGTTACTGATTTTCAAAATTGGACACGGCGTTGAGGTGATATCTGAAAAGCTGATTTAGTAGTACTCGCATAGCGTGGCGAAGGGATTGGTATCAGCAGGACACAGAAATATGTAGCCTACAGAATAATGTCAATGATGATCGAGACCAAGAAGTCGTTCTCTATGCTCACTACTGTCATCACTTGGTTAACGGAATCTGAAGCGATGATCACGGGCACAAGGAACCTTGCACGGACCGAAGGGATAAAATTGCCGAACTTCGACGACACATGAACCATCGTTTTTAGCTGTTTCCACGAGGCGGGGTGTACATCTGGCCTTCAGCAAACAAAAACCATCAAAATGCGGCCTTATCTCCGGCGGTAAACAAAAATCCATCATGATCCACACCCAACACCAGCAATAACGCAAAAATCGAAGAAACATCAAGCAAGATGAACTGGCTCCAAGCAGCACAAATCCCCGTGCTCATCCTCGTCCTATGGCTCTTCTCCGCCTACATGATCCGCTCCTTCCCCATCATCACCGGAAAACGAATATGCCTCCTGATCGCGCACCCAGACGACGAAGCCATGTTCTTCGCGCCAACCCTCCTCTCCCTGACTCGCCGCGAGCTCGGAAACCAAGTCGTAATCCTGTGCTTCAGCAGCGGCGACGCCGACGGTCTGGGCCACATCCGCAAAGACGAACTGGCGAAAAGCGCTCTGCAACTCGGACTCAGATCTTCGGAACATGTGGTTGTGCTTGAGGATAAGAATTTCCCGGATTCGATGACGGAGGTTTGGGATGCGAAGGCTGTGGCGGGGGTTTTGACGAAGTATTTTGCGCCGAATATTTCGAGTTTGCCGGCGACGGCAGAACCCACGGCGAACATCGACGTGTTGATCACGTTTGACGAGCAAGGCGTTTCGGGGCATCCGAATCATATCTCGCTCTTCCACGGTGCCACAGCTTTCATGCGTTCTCTAATGCAAGGACGGGCGGGTTGGGAATCGCCGGTCAAGATGTACACTCTTACCTCAACGAATGTGCTGCGGAAGTACAGCAGCGTATTGGACTCGGTGATGACGGTCATTACTTGCATCTGGACGACGAAGGAGAGGGGCGCGTTTCCCACGCCGCTGCTGAGTGTCAGTACACCCGGGGATGTGAGGAAGGCGCAGCTGGCTATGACGACGGCACATAAGAGTCAGATGCGGTGGTTTCGGTGGGGGTGGATTGGGGTTTCAAGGTACATGGTCATTAATGATTTGACCAAGCAGAAGGGGTTTTAGATGCGGGAGCATTGGGGGTGTGTAGCATAGCGAATGGTAAAGCAGTTTGGGGGCCACCTCGCTATTCTCGCAGTGCGCAGGTCTTTCAGGAGGCCTATGGATTCTCAATGGCTTGGAAAGACGGAGACGCATATTCAGTCAGAACTGACATTGAAGGCACGGCTAATTGGTCTCTCGCAATGGTTGAGTGCTACCTCTGCCAATCGATGGCAGCGTAGGAACGTCTAGATTGCAGACAAGGAACTTACCATTCCCTCAGCCTTCGTTTCGATCGCCCATCCAAATGATTACTTCCCACCTCTACCACCACGATGGCCTTTCTTGTCTTTGCCAAAGCCCTCTGGATACTTCCACTGGTGATCAGGCTGCGTGTTGCGTGAAGAATGAGGAGCATCTCCATGATCAACCATCTCATACGATGGATCCTCTGGTGGCGGATCACTCAAGTCGACATCTTCGAAAGGGGCTTCCTCATTGCTGACATCTTTGCTACCCTCCTTTCCCTGTTGCTTATCAGGGGCCGGATCGTTCAAGTCAACATCCTCGAAAGGAGCTCCCTCGCCTCTAGTAGTACTGCTAGATGTATCTATTTGGCGGTTTCCTTGGTCCTTGGTGGCGGTCTTACTCTGTGTATCAGATTGCTTGGTCGATGATCCTTGAGCGGATTTGCCGGGTGTCTTGTTGCCAGCTGGGGAGTTGGACTGGGATTTTGATTCCTTCTTCTGGTCGGACATGAGCAGCGTTGAAATCTGGCACTTACTGTTCTGGCAGAGATAGTCGTGAACGAGAATTCCAATCGCTATATATGACCTGACGAGATAAAGGATTGTAGCAAGTGATTGCTCGTAATTGAATGTCGTGAATGCGACGAGACATTGCCTTAGGCTCTTCCTCCATATCGTCGTTGTTCTGGTCCGGACAAGGCGCCAGTGATCTCTTTTCTAGAACCGACTGGCTGAGGCATGAGACAGAGCCATAGCAATAGATCGTTTGTAGGCTTCACAGAGATGCGGCACTGGGATGAGTTGGACAGATCTGGTGTCCTTTTAACTTAGTGTCGTTTTCTCTCGATTGGTCCCTCGTCGCAAGGCCAGTCCGGTCTGCCTCAACAGGTCCCGGCATACTGGATCGTTACGACTCGTGTAGCAACCTTCTGCGGTCTTCCCGTCCAGAGCAATGTTCGCTGTGGGCGCTTTCACGGCATTGACTCAGTCAACTTGGAAGCGCGATCCACCGCAATCTCGCACATGGCCTTGCGACAGAATTCAGTCAGCCAATCTCGTAATACCCTCATCATCTCGAACTCACTCTGATCGCAGCAGCACGCTCTTTCTTCAGATCACTATTCGCAATCCTCTCACGCATATCCTCCATAATCACCGGCCGACTGCGCCCATTCACAAACACCACATAACGTAAACCCGGATACTTCTTCTCATACTCCTCATTCAATTCCCGCAGCTGAGCCGCCTCTTCTGCGTTACCTTGCAGCTGGGCCTGCTCCGCCTGCGACTGGGCGCTCTCAACCTTTTTGGCTCCCAGTCGCGGGTGCGAGCCCAGAATATCCTCCAGCCATTTCGTGTCAGAGGTCGACGATGACTCTGCCAGCTGCGTGAGCTGCACCCCAACCGCAGCGATCAAGTCGGGGTAAGAATCAAAAGTCTTCTCGTGCAGAAGAGGGACGGAAAGGGTATGTAGCTGCGTGCTGGGTTCGAAGAGCAGATCGAGAATCTTTGCCCGATCTTCTGTCGACAACGTTGGTATGTCCTCAATTCGAGGAAGCTTCAGCGATGCCATTGTAAATTGATTGAACGCGCAAAGGTATTGCTTAAATTGTAGGGTGTAGTTGAAGTCAAAAAACAAGCCTCGGTGTCGTAAAGGCGGTCTTGCGATCTGGTGGCCAGTCGGCAGCTGCGCACGAGCACCTTCAATTTATTCGGAACATGGCAGAGCGGAGCTCAGCGAACCCTGTCGGCAAGGCCCTAGCCGAACCATAGAAGTGAAGAAGCCGCAAAGATATCAACCAACATTCTCGAACATCGTTGACATGGAGGTACATGATGTCAACAATACCGAGACCGAGACTGAGATGCCAATAGCTGCAAATGCCGTTCAGGTCGTAGCGCGACGCGATCGCGGCTTTTGCCTCCTGTCCAGAGCGGGCCTGTGATGGGATGGAACTTGCTCAATTTCCGTGGCCGGCTCGACGGGACCACGTCGAGTTCAAGTGTTCATCACTTGCGGCGCGGCACGCTGGATGTTGATCTGGGAAAGAGTTGTCGACGAGCGAATGGGAGTTGGTGTCCTGTCTGGTCGATAGGTTGCTGGTCTCTGTCGCCTATAATGGTCAATAGTACAACACTGCTTCGGCCCCACGATGTCTCCGTGAGTCGTCTACGCTTTGATCGATCGCACAAATGACTCTATCCAGAACCACGCCGCGGACACGCGATCTTCGACGGTTTGGTGAATTCATTTGAAGCACGTTGTGGTGGAACGCTCGGAACGAGACGTACTCGCGAATCTGGTAAGTCAACGATGGATCGAAAGTCTATTGGGGAATCCTGCTCTGGAACAATGCAATGCAGGGAGGCTGGAGCTCCTCCATGCAGGAGCAAGGCGATGGCGAAAGTCAGCGGAGAGGGGAGCAGAGAGTTGTCTCAACGACATCTTCCATAATATATCTCTCAGGAATATAGGATTTCATCCCTGTTGGCAGGCTTTGAGGCCGACTTGCACTTGTGTTTGATCGCCGAACGAGCGGCTGGATGTGTGCTAGACTGGGAGGAGTCGTGCTTGTGCCAGTGCCACGAAAGGGAGAAGCGCCACCGGTCCCGGCGGCGTGGCATCCAGGTTGCAGGCCGAATGGTGAGCACTGCACGGCGTCAAACCGCTCCTTGATTGGTTTCGGCATCGGGCGAGCAACAGGATTGATGCGGTCAAGGGTCGTAGTGCAGACTCTAACTTTAACTGCAATGTTTTAGTGCAGCGAGGCGGGACATCGACACCAGGATGGCGACGTTGGTCTCCTGCCAGTCTGCTGCCGCGTTTACTTCCCTTGCACCCACGAGACGACCTTGCGCGCGCCGCAACCTCTCCACGACATTCCCTGGGCCTGCCTTGTGCGACCGGTGTGATGCTCAGTGCGCCCATGGAACCGGCCTGCGACGATATTAAGGATCACCTCTCAGTGGCCGACCGCGGCCTGTAAACCGCTGAACGGAGCCCCGTCCCGACTTGCGCAAACGCCATGTCCCTCAATGGCCTCGACACTCCCGACGTCCAGAATGCATACCAAACGGCGGTAGCGGAGGCGGGCGGCTGGTGAGTTTCATGTAGACAAGCGTGGCAGCCGCATGGCAGTTGCTGAAAGTAGCACAGGTTCTTGTTGAAGTACACCTCAAGGGACTCCGTTGAATTGCTGGGTCGGGGCAAGAATGGCGTCTCTGAGGCGCGCAATGCGATTAGCGGGTATACAGAGGCGTCGCCTTTGTACGGACTGTTGCTGTATCGAAGGCGAAAGATATTAATCAAGTACATCCCCGAAGGAACATCGCGATTGCTCCAAGGTATGTATAGAGAAGAGGACGATATAGAGGAGGGGCGCGGGGGCTGATAGCAGACCAGCTCGAACGACCGTTCATTTCCAAGATGTGCTCGAACGATATTCGCCGTACGAAACGCTGCTCGAGATCTCGACGCCGGAAGCGCTGAATGACACCTCGCTGGCGGCCTCCTTCCAGCTGCATACCGCATCTCCGTCGCCCTCGTTCAATCGACTCGATGAAATCCAGGAAGATGGCGAAGATGGAGGATCGGGGATGGCCCAGAATGCGGAGGCGAATAAGTCCAGCGCGAGTTTGCCGAGTGCGCATAGAAGTCGGGCAGAGAAGAGAATGGATCATCTGAAGAAGAGAGCGGAGCGTGTCGAGCGGGCCGGGTTGTCTACGCAAGCACCACAAACGGCGGCGAGTGAATCTGCGCAGTCAGTCGAGCGCGCACCTTCGCCACTGAAAACTTCCATGTCGCAATATCTGGTGCGCGAAGAGTCTGGACACACCTCGATCACCCCGTTGGAATCGCCATATTCTGCAGTTTCCGAGGAGCCGCCTAAAGCTGCAGAGGAATTGCAAGCACCAAAAGAGCAGGAGAAGGTCGAGGAACCTGTGCAAGAATCGCCAGTCGCCCAAGAAGCACCACAAACGACAACAGAGCCCGTAAAACCTACAGAAACCGAAGAAACGCAACCGATAGCTGCAGAAATCCCACACGAGCCCAAGAGCCTGCAGCCGCAAGAAAGAGATCTGCCCAAGCTGTCACTCGACACAATCGTACCTTTGGAAAGGAGCTCAACCATTGGCGAGCGAGCTGCGAAGCCCTCGATGGACGACGACCCCTACGACCTGCGCAAATACGACGAGTGGTTCAAGCCCAAGGTCAAGCTGGGCCCGAGGCCTGTCAATCCGCCTGAGAAAACCAAAAAGCCAGCAGCAGCGAGGGTATCTGCGCTTCCTGCCAATTTCAAGCCAGCCATGAAGAAGCAGCAGCAGCAGCAGGAGCCCGCGCGACCGAAATCCTCAGGACATGGGACAGTATCGACTGCCGCGATTCCTCGGAGCCCTGTCCCCAGCGTGCCTGCAACTTTCACCCCTCCCCCGATTCCTGACACTCCCGAGTACAAGCCTCGACCGATCTCGCGTGGCAGCGTGAAGTCGGCACCTTCTCACAAGTCCGTCATGACGCCCGACAAGCTTAGACTGATGAAGGCGATCGAGTTACGGAAGAAGCAACTTCGCAAATCTCAAGAGCAGCAAGCCACCAAACCTTCGCTAGAAGATGCTCCCGAAGTTCCCAAGATCCCAGAGACGCCAGAACCGATTCCCCAGAGACAGTCCAAGACAATACAGGAGCAAGATACCGAAGCCGCCACGGATGATGAAGGCCACCCGCAGTCGACAAAGGCTGATTCGGGTATTGAGATGCGGAGCGATAAGGATGACAGTCAAGATGAGGATCCACGGGTGGAAGCTCGTGAAGCTCCAGAGCAGATGCCTGTTCTGCAGGAACATGGTCCGCCGGATGCGAGTCATGGTTCGACTGGGGAACATGCTTCCCCACTCAACAACGATGAACCCTCGAGAGATATCGAAGAAGCTATTGAGGGTGCGTCACCAGACCCGCAGGCTGATGAGCTATCTTCAGTCGAGAGTCAGACCACGGAGCGCCCTGCGAAGAACGAGGCGAATGCGTCTGTCCCACGAATCGTAATGGCGGATGGATCACGACCGCGGACTTCTGATGGAGTAGCACAGAGGGACAATCAGCAGGATGACAGGAGTGAAGGCAGTGTCAGCGGTAATCGCTCCGGAAGCAGTGAGAATCTGGCGGAACCACCAACATCACCCAGACGACAAAATAGCGATCTGGCGAAGCGAAGACGAGGCTACGTCGAACCCCTTCAGGTTGACGTTCCTTCAGGCAATCCAGACGACTTCCTATCTGACGATGACGATGACGATCTCCTGGACGAGCTGCACGATGCGACATTCGAGCAAGCAACCCCAATCATGGTTGCAAGGTCGCCTATGTCAGCCGGGTTCCCGATTGCACGTAAGGCGAGCGCTGATGATGGCTCTGTGCGCTCTGTCAACATTCAAAGGCCCGCTACAACCGCTGGAGAGAGATCCTTCGACGATCGCCTATCACCTGACGGAGTATTCCACGCCTCTTCGCCAACGCCACCGCCGGAGAAGTACGACCCCGTCACTGGGCTGGCGAGGAACGTGTCTTCGGGCATCTCCAAGCGTATTCAAGCCCTTGAAGCTGCCGGCTACAGCAATTCGCAAGCACGGCCTTTGACGCCAGAGACCTCGCCTGGGGGCTACCAGGAGATCAAAGAACGGAAGGCTTCAGCCAAACGACCAACGTCGTTCAGGAGACATAGTAGCAACCGGGCGAGCCAACTGCCTACATCACACCCCTCTGGTTCTGGCAACACCCCAAGCTGGAATATTCAGCATGACACTGCAACGAACAGGAACTCCGTGTCCGTAACAGCTCGAATTGTACGGCCAAGCGTGATAGACGAGTCTGAGGCAGACATGGGATCGCTACAGCATTCGGAGCTCATCATGAACCACCAACGAGAGTCGGCAGCGACCACACCGTCCAGTGAATTGCCATCGCTCAATACCTCGAGAGCACAATCGGTGCAGTCAATGGCCTCAGAGCAGACTATCTCGCCCGCAATGTCTCGAAACTCTGGCGAATTCAAGAACCTTCACTCAGCAAGCCGATTCGGCCGACACAAGCAGCCATCATCGCCTGCTTTAGACGACTTCCCACCGCCTCCTTCGACTGCTCGGACACAGTCGCAAATGTCGCTTGCATCGAACGACGAGAACGGTGCTCCTAAGGAGGGTGGCCGAACCAGTCGTTTCTTCAAGCGCATGAGCACTATGCCATTCGGTGGATCAAAGAGGAAGAGCACTGCTCAATCTCAAGCCAGCACAACCAGCCTGACCAGCAGCGAAGGAGGCAGCAAGAACACCCAACGAATGAGTGTGGCTGCGGAGAAAGATACGCCACCCGCAGTCGTGGTGGGCGATCTGAATGTGCAGTTCCCTGACTCGCTGGTAAGTAGCCACAACCTCTAACTTGACTCGATGTTCGATATACTAACAATAGCATAACAGCTCTGGAAACGCCGCATTGTGACCATTGACGACTTGGGCAACCTCCAATTCGCCATCGCCCAAGCCATGGACATCCACAAGGGTGTCGCGCTGAAGAAATTTCCTCTCGCCGACTTCAAGAGCCCCTACGCGCCGGATCTGGACAGCCAGGAACTGCCCTACTCCGTCGTCATGGAGTTCCACGACGGGACCACACTCCAAGCCGCTTGTGAAGACGGCATGACCCAGCGCCAGGTCCTGTTCCTCCTCAGGACGTACTGGAAAGCCTGGGCGGTCTAATCCTAATATGCAATCTCCGCCTAGCCCACGACCATCTCACACCGATACCACACGGAACGACCCCAACACTCCTTTCACAAGCCTTGGATTCGATTTTCCTTGCTCGACTCTCCCTGCCGACCCAGCGTGATAGCGTTATCGCTTGTTATCGAGGCCCGTTCTTGGGAAACTTGCCTCAGTACCATACCCGGATCTTGAATGCTTTGATTGCGTTTTCCTTGTATATAGTCACACCGCGCAGTACCAGAAGGAGGAAAGCCCAGTGGATAGGACGCCTCGTCTTTTTTGTATGTTGTTATGTCTCTTGAAGCGTTGGATTACAGGGGATGCTGCTGCTCCATCTATTTAACGACTGTCAATTGAATGTATCAGAATGGTTGTCCTTTTGACATCTCTTCTATTTCGATGGTGGTTGGTGGTGGTAGTGATCGATCGAGTACTCTAGACGTGATATGTACAATTGAGCGTCCATTCTCCTCGGACTTGCTCTTCTGACGATCCAACCTCCCAACTTCATAATCCCCTCACACATCCTACCCTCTTCTATAACTTCTCCTTCACGTCCTTGGGCAATATCCGATCCTCAAATCTCCTCATGAGCTTATTCGTCTGCTCCGCCAAACTCAACGTCAGAATCGTATGCGGTAATATCCTGGCCAAATGCGCAAAGAACCCCTTATACACCGCCAGAATCCCCTCTGTCTTGACGGTCCTAAACAAGCAATCCAAGGCTCCCGAGTATAAATTCCCCGTCTGGTTGTACATCCGGCTCATGACTGTGTCGGGCGGGTGCATAACGACGCAAACCACGAAGCCTGATGCGGTTGATGACATGAGATGGAGCGGTGCGCCGTCTTGTAGGTGGAAGTTTCGTTGGAGTAGTCGTTTCGCGAAGAAATACGTGGGCAGTTGGACTGAAGATCCGAAACCCGTCCGCACCATCGCGGGTCCTACGCCTCTCCAAAGCCCGCGGATACCTTCGGCGCCGTAGATCTGTCGCAGGCCGTCCCAGGCATTGCGGTATTGGTGCTGGGTTCCTACCGGGAGGAAGGGGGAGAAGGATTGCAGGCGGGTTTTTACGAGGAAGAAGGGGGAGCCGAGGAAGGCGCCGAGGATTCCGGAGCTGGCGCCGGAGAAGATGTTTATGGGGAGGGATTGGTATTGTTTGACGTTGGAGTCGCGGCCGTGGAGGGGCGAGCGGGTTAGGTAGAGGGAGTTGAGGGTTGTGCGGATGGGGTCGTAGAAGCCGAGGCGGCAGCCGTTGAGGGTCATTTGGTAGATGTACTGAAGTGACATTTAGTATTAACTGAGTCGTATGAGGGAGAAGTTCAACGTACGGCGCAGTTGAGACCGCGTAGGAGACCTTTGAAGCCTTCATTGGTATAAATGACCTTCACGCCGTGAAGTACTCCTTTGTATAACCGCGGCGCATCTTTTCTGGCTTTCAGCTCTCCTTGAAGTTGTAGTCGGATCTTGACGGTTTCGAAGGAGTGTGTGACGGTGACCGCACCGCATGCTGCTATGCCTCCTGCTATGAAGGAGCCCAAGGTGGTCGACATCGTTGCTGCTGCCTCTCCCCAGCCTCCCGGTCGTTTCTTTCTCCAATGCCCTCAATTCTTCTTAGGCTACCGCAGCGTCATACGGAGATTGATTCAGGCTCGATCGTAGGTGAATGTGAGGTTGAAGGGAGTATCAGACGAGTCGGTTGTTCTTCATAAGCTGACCGATGACCGAGAGCTGTGGTGTGCGCGCAAAGGTTAAATTGAATTCACTTCATTCGCCGAACTCGGCAGCTGCAGCCCTGCATCAGATAAGCTACTTTTAGCGCCGTCCCACCAAGCTCCACGTTCTCGGATTGTTCGCGTGCCTGGCTTTCTCATCATCATCCACAAACACTTGACTGTAACACCGACGATGATGGCCGACGCGCCCTCTGCGCCGCCCACCGCCCGCGTGCAGGACATCATCGCCACCTTCCGCCCCACCAAGCATTTCAAGAACCCGCCGAATGCGCAGTACACGTCCGCCGACTTCGACGACAGCGGCGAATTCCTGCTCCTCTCCCGCAGCGATGACACGATCCAACTGTTTAACACCAAGGCGGGCGCACATGCCAAAGAGCTGAAGTCGCAGAAGTATGGCAGCGCCCTTGCCCGCTTCACCCACCACAGCACCTCCATCATTTACGCCTCAACGAAGCTCGACGATGGCATTCGCTACCTCTCCATGCACGACAACAGCTTCCTGCGCTACTTCAGAGGGCACACCGACAGAGTCACCAGCTTGGCTCTAAGTCCAAGCAATGACACATTCATAAGCGCGAGTCTGGACAACACAATCAAGCTGTGGGATTGCCGGTCTGCCAATGCACAGGGCCAGCTGAACTTTCAGTCGCCCTGGTTCTCCGCCTTCGATGCGAGTGCTAGCGTCATCGCAATCGCCAGTCCGCCGGCGCAGATGATTTGTCTCTACGACTTACGAGCCTACGACAAACCTCCATTTGCGAGCTTCGACTTGGAACCGTTTGAAAACCGTGTGGCATCTCGAGGTCATAGACCAGGTGAAGGCTGGGCAGGAATGGAGTTCAGCAACAATGGCAAGTACTTGCTCATCAGTACCAATGGGCCAGGACATTTTCTTCTCGACGCCTTTAGTGGCGATTTTCTTCACTACCTTTCCCGTCCCGCTGGATCGGATCGCCATCACATCGCACCTGGTGAGGACCTGCCACAATCCTCCGACAACTACACGCCATCCTACATCCAGAGCTCGGCGAGCTTCTCCCCAGATGGGAGATACGTAATTGGAGGAAGTGGCGGGCAAAATGGATTGCTGGTATGGGACTGCGAGTCGAGCGACAGGAGTGACAAGGTGCTGGAGCCCATGACCGACTTGCCGAGTCAAAGACCTTCAAGAGTGGTGGCATACAACCCGCGCTTCAACATGATTGCTTCAGCGGATAAGGATATGATGATGTGGCTACCGGACCCTGACATCGCCTAGAAGGCTGTGATGGATGCAAAAGAAGAGAAAGTTTTGGCTTGATATTGCTATGTGGACATGCGTTTCAGCGAAGGCGTCTGGCGTTCCCTCGGTATTTCGGTCAGAGAGCAAGGCTTCCTGTAATCTCAGTCTCTGTTCCACAGTACTGAGAGTCTTGGGAAGCTCATCAAGAGCTTGGATTATGCAGTCATGCGGAGAGAGAGCCTTTTTCGGTTTGAGCGGTAGGAGGGCAGGAATGAGTCTACGGACTGTCAACTAGGAAAGGAAAACGGCACTTCATCGAGTTCAAGAGCATGAAATACATGAGATTCATTATCCAGGACGCCTCGCTTACCCAGCAAGAGGGATCACTATTCTACAACATCGCGACCAATCCAGCAAGACCCAGCATCCCCATACCGGCAGCGGTAGCAACCGCAGCACCTCCAGACGAAGTCGACGAAGAACCATTCGAGTCCGAGCCCGTCGTCTGCGCAGCGTCGTTATTCGCGCTCGCCGTCGGCATAATCATGCCACTGACAGTATTCCCACTCGCGAACGTTCCCATCCCACTGCTCGCGCCAGAAGTCTGCTCCGCAATGACCCAAGCCGCCGAGCCTGTCACACTGGGCGTGTAATACAGACTGACCGCAGTCTTGTTGCCAATCGGATCGCTCATGGTGCTCGTCGCCGATCCCGTAGCAGGATGCGAGGAGTTCCACTGATCCGCCCACTGCAAGAGGAAATCCGCCAAACCAACCGACGGCGTCGCAGAAACAGCGCAGTAAGCCGAGGAAAGAGAAGCAATAGCTTTATCATCGATAATCGAAGCGTCGAACTCGTTATCCAGATCTCCATGAGCTTTGTAGCAAGCCGAGCAACCGTTCACTTGGTCGAAGAACTGGCTCTCGCAAATACACGTCCGCTGTGTGGAGTTTGATTGCATGGAGATGTCTGCGTCGGTGCCATACTGGTCATCGCTGTCGCTTTGGCGTTTCTTGTTGCTACCGCCGAGCACGGCCTGAGCTTGGGCGAGGTAATCCGGTCCGTAGATGCACTGGTATTCGATCGCTTTTACGGCGTTGCAGGGGGCGTTGAAGTCGGGCATGCCGGAGGAGTTGTTTGGGTTGCAGGCTTTCTCGACGGGAGAGGAATATTCGGAAGGGGAGGAGTCTTGTTGGGCGGTCGCTACTGCGAGGAGCAGGGCGGCGGCGGTGGTGTACTTCATCTTGACTGTCGTTTGGCGTTGAAGGAGAGAGAAGAGTCGTCAATAAGAAGTACGCGCGTGGAACAAAGAAAGCAAGGAAAGCGAAACACGTCTCCTTTTAAAAGAGAGACAAGATCCTACTGCGGCTGTGCCTGCGCAAGAGGCGTCTGGTTTGTGGTTCCTGCAATTTCGCTCTTCACTATCCACGGGAGGCGAACGCTAGGATGTGTGGTTCCGGTGAGGTAAATTATAGGTACTGAGCGAGGCCGAATCAGGAAACAAGACGACGCGAAGGATCGGGAGGCTGCATGCACAAGCACTTGTCGTTTTGAAACGGATGCGAAGCTTCTTTTGCTTCAGCTTTTTGCGTGTTGCGTGGCCATCGACTTCCGGGGACCAAATCTCGTGGACCTGCTTTTCACGAGGTGACAGTATTCTTGGTCAGCAATGTTGAGAGTGTTTCGTTTCTGGAGGTTCTAGCCTGCTTGAACGCTCTTGTCATCATTCAATCATCCATCTCGTATTCAATCGATACGCCACTGCTTCGTTACGACTTCGAGGTACTTTCATGTGTGAATGCCTTTTGCCGTTGTCTGTTGTTCCAGTTGAGAGTTCGGGAGATGCTGTCGACCCAGTCCTCGCTGCGACGATCTAAGGGAAGGACACTGGGGAATGGAAATCTGCTGGCTGAGATTGTCACATAGTCACCAGGACGAAGTTCAGATCTAGAGACATGTCAGTCTTCGATAATCTCTCAATGTCGTTTTCAACGTACCTCTCCTTGCCATCGAAACTAGCCCAGCAACTCGCTCGTGCATCATACGGAACGCCGATTCTGAGGACAATGGTGTCTGGCAAGATAATTGGTCTGAAGCTCAAGGTATGTGGTGCTATCGCCGTGACAAGAATGACTGGGTTGTCAGGATGGCACAAGCTTCCACCAGCAGCAAGATTGTACGCAGTAGATCCAGTAGGCGTTGCAACGCAAATGCCGTCCGCTTGTACAGTTGTAAAGTGCTCGTCGTCTCCAAACACCTCAATGCTGGTCATCGTTGGATTAGGCCCTCTATCCATGACAATGTCGTTGAGAATGTTGTGGCTACCATCTGGTCGATGTGTCGTTGCATCGTCGCTGGCATGACCGATCAATTCGTCGATCAAATCTCTTGAGCCCTGTTCTTCCTTGTCTTCTCGATGTGTCGAGCGCATGATGGTTGCTTCGAATCGTAGGCGTAGAGAGACTGTGATCCCTTCGTTGAAAGCTCGGGTGAGGATCTCGGGGTGCTTGTTGTAGTCGAATTTCGTGAGGAATCCTAATGATCCCAAGGCGAATGACATGACGGGAGGGACGATGCGTTGAAAGAGCCATGAAGCGTAGAGCACCGTCCCATCGCCTCCAAGAGCCAGACATATCTCGAACGTATGTGGCTTTCTGGCGCAAAGATCGTTGTTCCAGTATTTTAATCGTTCTTTGTACGATGGATCCTGACCCGTTAACCCAGATGCATCGAACGATTTGCTGTTCTGCATAGTGTCTTCCACCCAGACGATGTATTGCTTTCCCTCAGCATTCTTCTGTTGTAAAAGCCACTCAGCCACATCTCGCGTCTTCTTAATGAGCGTCTGGTCGTGAGCCTTCGTGAGTAGGAACACATTCCGTACTTTCAGCAGCAACCGAATGTGTCCCAACTTCTTCGACAGTTCTCGGATGCCAAACGCCATATCGGATAGTTGCTTCTTGGTCAAAAGCCGCGATTGCGTATGTTGCCCTTCTTGCGGTTGTTCCGTCTCTTTATCCGCAGGTTTATGGAGACCCTCATCTTTAACTTTCATCTGGCCGAGCTTGGTCTTCTCTTCCAGTAACGAGTGTACGAAACATGATGTCCTTTTCCGACTCGATTGTGGCCGTCGGGAGGTGTCTGGAACCATTGATGCTCGTCTCCGCTGGGCGTCTTGTCGTTCGAATATGACCTCGAGCTGTTCTGAAATGCCCTCCGAGTCGCTGGAGTGTAGCATGCCGCCGTCGTCCTTGTCCAGAAATCAGCAACTCCTCCCGACTTGACTTTCGACTCTTCCTACCTCATGATGGTGTACGAAAGCTTGCTCGAATTGGTTCACATCCACGCCGCTCTCGGTATTAAGATGCTTCTGCTCCTCGGTAGACATGTTGGATGCCGAGTCGTTTTCGTGAGAACCTGTTAGACGATTTTTGACATTCTTGAGGAGGCCAGTTACACCGTTGGGTCGCGAAGGGGAGGACATGATTAGAAGTATGCCGTGCTTTGAGAGACTCGGACTCGTCCGTTCGCGTCACAACTTCGTTGGAATGGTGGGGAGAGCAGGGGCAGGGATCCGCGGACGGGTAGCTATCGATTACGCACGTGCGTCGCTAGCGTGTTGTCTAAGAAATTTGTCATCGGGAAGTTCGCGACTTCACGCTCTTTGCTGGAGACAAGTGGCAGTCGAACACGTTACTGGACATCGTCAGCACCGAGAAGCAAGAAACAGAGCTCAGGAAACAGCTATCGAAGCAGCTATACGCCTCTGCCGCATTGCAGGATCACCAAGCCGCTGACAAAGAACACATTCACCTTACACGCGCCAGAAACGATAACCAGGATCATCTCGAACTCCACGTGATATCGCGTATCTTCTATCAATGGCCTCAAAATACACAATCACCCCCTGGCGCTCCCAATCCGACCTCCTACAAGTCCGCTCCCAACTCTACCGCACAGATCCCACCCAGGACAACCGACGCCATGCAATCGACCGCGTCATGGCCTGGAAACTACGAGGCAACCTCCCTCACGCCGTAGAATCCACGGCCCTACTAATCGACGCAATCCTCCACCACTCCAATCCCGACAATTCCATTTTCAGCATTCGTGCCGTGTACAGCGCAGCTTTCACGCGTTTCGTCACGGGGTTCTGCGATATTGGCCGGAATCGCGAGCGCAGTCTGGAGCCGAGCAGTATGTTGGATATTGCGAAGCAGATTGGAATGCCGGTGGAGTTTGTGGCGTTGAGGCATGAGGCGACGCATGAGGAGTTGCCGGCTGTGCAGAGGCTTGTCAAGGCGGTGGATGATGCGTTGGGGTGGTTGTGGACTGTTTATTGGAGTCGATTGGATGGACCGGCGACGGGTGAGGCTGCGGCTGTCTCGCTGGAGCAGATGAAAGCTGAGGCGAGGCAGATCTTGAGGGGATTCAGAAGCAGACGACGAGAGGCGGTCAAGAACAAGCGGAAATATAAGTACGACTTTTCTGACATTCAGCAGACCATGTGGGCTTCATTGGATTTCTTTGGGAAGGATGTTGCCAAAATGGAGGCCTATATTGATGTCTTGGTTGGGGAGAAATTGCTGAATCCGTCAAAGAGAGAGTATGTTGCATTCTTGAGGGACTCTTTGCACCAGCTGACTTTGTACAGACTTGGCTCCTCGATGGAAGGCGCTTATGTGATCTGGGAAGATCTCCTCAGATCCACCATTGGCGAGCAGAAGCGTCTAGCTCCGGCGCTCATCAAGGGTCTACTTGAAGGCATCGGCCGTCCCTCTGATGGGCGTGTCGAGGAGGACGCCGAGAAAGAATCCTTATGCTTGTGGATAAATCATCTGCTCTATCCTGGTCCTTTGAGGCCATTCTTCATGACGACGGAGCGCCATACTCTTCGAAAGGATGTCCTTCAGTGGTGCTGCATGCATCCTGGATACTGGAGTGAGCGTCTAGGGAGGGATATGCTCAAAGTCCAGGACGGGGAGAATGAGGAGAATGGGTTCGGGTACGATTGGGAGGAGATCTTCGAAGCCAGCCTGCTCGGGAAAGCAGGGGATAATGCTTCTGCCCTTGGACCTCCCAGTCCTGGGTTCCTGAAGGACATGTCCTGGGATCGATTTGGCAGCGATCATTTCCGCGAGTATCCCGGCAGAGAGTCAGAGGATGATGCAGGATTGGGCAATTGGGTGCAAGCAGCAACACCTTATGCCACACCCATTGGCGTAGTTCGATAGACGCTGAAGCCACTGTGCAATTGTGACTTTCCATCATATGCCCTTTCTCATCCTCCACCAGCCTTGATCGCCTCTTCCCTCTCCACCACACTGTCTTTGAACCTCAGCAGGAAGATTGTCTTGCCTGGCCACATCTCATCGCCCTCTCCAGCCCAATGTGCAGTGACTCCATCAGTACTGAACCCTGCTGCATCGCACATGCCCTCGATGATGCCAGCTATGAACGCAGCGCAGTTGAGCTGGCTCATCTCTTTTGGTATGCTTATGAAGGTGTTGACCAATGGCTCGTTGTCGATGATCATGTACTCGTTCTTCTTCGTATTGCTCTGCTCCAGTGCACTCGCGCTCCTGTTAAACAGAGCTCGCCACAGTGTCCCGTGAATGAACTGCAGCAAATCCAGCATTCTGGTTGGTCGCGCGGCGGTTCGAGACGGTTGGCGATAGAGCAGTAGGTCCAGCATTTTGATGCCTATGGGATAGCCCGCTCGATTGAGTCTGGTCTCAATCTCACTGACGGAGCCTGACTTGGCATGGTGGTAGGTGATGAGGCTGTTGAAGAGGTAGGCGAAAGAGGCGAGCGAGATCTCGGTGGTCTTGGTGCGGTTGAGGTTGCGGTCGTAGATGGTTTTTCTGCTGGAGGGGTACCGCAGTGTGGACACGAATGGTTTGGCTTGCGGGATGGGAGCGTGGTTGGCCTCTTTGGGAGGTACCTGAGGCGGACCGCTCATGCCTGGCATTATTGTTGTCTCATGCAGGCGGCGGATGCGGTGTCGTGGTGGGAGGACGATTGGTGGGTCACGGAATGGAGAGAGACATCATTGATCACATGAAGAGCGACTTGAGATGGACGCCAAGCCAGGGCGGGTTCAAGCCAATCAGCCCGACAAACACACCGCCAATGCGTTCTCGTCACGATATTCATGCATTCTACTCTCCGTACTCCTGTCTTACCACCACGGAGACGCTCTGTCCTACGTGTGCACCTGTGAAGCGAGCCACCTCAGTCAGCATGTCCAGTCGAATGGAACCCCACGCGATCAGATCAAACCGGGCCGGCATCGCTCATGTCACGAGTCTCGTGCCTTCGATACATCTACGGGGACTTCTTGCGGCTCGAAACCCTGCGGCGGGCACTTCAGCTTACATGTACCATTACCGCGAGCGGCAGGCGTTCATGTGACGGGCAGGAATAGGTCCAGGTCTGTCTGCATCCTGCCAGTGCTCACACAGCCTAGCCAGCTCCGGCGGGCTCGAAGCATCGATGAAGCACACCTTCGACGAAGGCGGAGCATCACATGCGACACAGGTGGTCTCTCACATGTCCGGACAGCAAACTTGTTGAGAGACAATAATAAATCAGTACGGTATTGGCAACGCGTGCAGCGAGGTCGTTGCATTCCTAATCAAAACGGCCAACACCCGATCTCCAATTCAATCGGCCCAGATCGCGCACTCTTCGGAGGCCAGTCGGGCGCCACCGAAGTATTTTGCACCAACGCCGTCATCGCCGCAGAACATCGCAAACATCGAAAACGCATGTGAAAAGGCGAAATACAACGGACTGTTATCGTCATTCGCTCGAGAGGCTGACGAAATGCACCGGGCACCCAGGTCGGTCGGCGGCTGCGCCCAAGGGGCAGTGGAGGGAAGACGGCTGCACGCTGCGTTTGCTTTGTCCGGCACTGGGCGTTGCTATTGGTGGGTGCTGGCCGAAGTGGAGCACTTTCACATGCTTGCCGGACAGAGCGTGAGGAGAGCCCGCCCGCCCAGCTCATCCTGCTCATGTCATGGCGCTCGCTGCTCGCTGCTCCCCGACTGCGCGCAATGTAAGTTTGTACACGCTGCCGACCACCTTGCTGCCGCGTGATCCTGTCCCAGACCCTCTCCCTTTCTCTGCACCAGCAAGCCCATACCCATCCACTCCTGCGCTGCGTAATCCGCCCAAACAGCTTGGATCGCGAGTGGAGCGGGCACGAGACAGCGCATTGGTCGACTCCGCCCGAACCTACGGCGAGTGCCTCTTTCACATGCAACGACCCTCAGAACCCGGCCAGGACTCGACCACCGTCTCTCGCTTCTGCCACCCCTTCTTCTGACGTCGTCGTGCCCACTGTCTTTATCCATACTCACTGCAGCCTTCCACCGCGACGTCTTACTCGACCACGACCGTTAACGTTGACGACTGGAAACCACGCATACGAAACGGACTGCAAACATGACAAGAGCTGAGCGAGAATTGAGGGCGAAAGCCACCGTCCACAGAGCCATACCCGAGATTCTGCGATCAAGTCCCAAAGCCAAGCATGGCATCTCGCAGGCCGACCTCATTGTCGATCCTCAGCCCGTAATCAAGACTCCTACGGGACCGGCTGCGCCCATATACCGACCAGACTTGACGATTCGCGTAACGACGCAAGATCCGTTAGGTACTGCTTCAAACATATCAGAAAAGCCGTATGGCGCGAAACGAACGGCGGACAGTCGCAGAAACGACGACGCCAGATCGAATGTCACGATTCACAACATGGCTTCGCTGAGTCGACCTGGAGGCGCATTCTTGACCGGCGGAAACGACCAGGAAGCGTTTCTTTGCGCGCGAACCACGCTGTTTCCTTCACTTTACGACGAGTTCTACGCCTTACCAGATATCGGCGGTATTTTCACACCAGATGTTCTCGTTTTCCGCGATACCAACGCAATCGATCTGCCAAAACGTGAGCGATACTTTATCAACGTAATCTCCGCTGGTCTTCCGAAACATCCAGAAAACCGCGGTCGATACGACGAGCGCGAGGCGAGCTGTTCATGCGGCGTCAGTTATTGCGATCGGGATCGCGACATTGTGGTCCGAAAGATGAAAGCTGTCTTACGCATGGCGCAACTGAAAGGCACGAAACAGCTCGTCCTCGGCGCCTGGGGTTGTGGCGGTTCTTACAGGCATCCCGTCAAAGAAGTCGCGAAGTTGTGGCGGAAAGTCATCGTGGGAAGTTCTCGCCAACGGAGACCGAACGCGGAGCAGTGGGAGGGCATCGATGAGATCATCTTTTCTATCCCTGATGGGAGTTTTGCGAGGGAATTTCGGCATGTCTTTGAGGATGTGCTCGCGCCTGAGTATGATCCTCCATCGTCGGGTTCGGCGACTTCAGGGGCTGGTGTTGAGGATGTGGAGGTCGAGCGACTTATCGGTACTGCCACTTCTCTGGAGTTGCAGATCGAGACTGCGCAGAGCTCTTTCGTCAAGGGCAGGCTAAAAGAAGAGCTTCGCGAAGTCAATCATCGCATCGCCCTTGGACGAGCGGCGCAAGCATCTCGAGGCGACGACACCACGACCGAAGACGAAGACGTCGAGGACGACTACGTTGTCTCCGGCTTCCCAGGCTCCGATGGCGAAGACAACTCTTTCTACCAACTCGACGGCACGACCTCCGACTCCGAATCCGAAGGCGCCGGATCAGAAGTGTACGAATTCCGCTTCGGCGCTCCCGATTCCCAGACGTCGCAAGACGAATTCGATGAGCTGGAAGAGACTAACTTCGTTGGTCTATCTCCCTCGCCGCATTTCGACCCTCAGACTGGCTGGTATCAGGGCAGTATCGACGAACTTTCCGCACATGTCTTCAACGGGAAACGGAAAGGCAGCGTCAGTCCGCGAAGTCCTCTCGTTCGAACAGAGTCGATGACCGGTGAAGCCGAGGCGGATGTTGCTGATGGCGTCTTGGCCCGGTTTCAGCAAACTGGTGTTGTTGGACAGTCTTGATCTCTTTCAACTCTTTTGTATTTGTTGCATGGCGTAGCGGCATCGGCGAACCTCGAGACAGCGAGGTCGTTTTGCATTTTGTGATGGGTTTTAGCGAGCGATGTCGATGTTCGGAATCTCATGAGCGTATGTATGGATGGATGGGTGGGCATTTTGGAGGATATCCCATTTGGTTTGGGAGTTTGCATGAATGGTGTTGATGGGCTTCGCTTTGTATGTATGATCGATCTTGGTATCCAAAAAGGTGTGCATCAAGTTCTTCGAAGGAGAAACGAAGAGAACATATCGTCTCAAGTCGTAACTGATAAGTATTGGGTTGCGATGAGGGGGAAACCTGCTGCTCTTATCACGACGGCGAGTCAGCGAGGAGAGGATTCCGTTGAGTCTGCGTCTGTTGACGTTGACGAGCATGGTACCTTGATAAAGCTCCCCCTTCCTGCTCCTCCCACGCTGTCGGCTGGCTGGTTGGGAGAGCTCCCCAGCACGCAAGGCTCAACGTCTTTCGCCAAATGCTAAGGCGTGGGGATCAAGTGTTGTAAGAAGTCATAGTGCTTCACAGAGTTGATTCACATTAACTGATGGTGCACAGGTTCCGCTTTGCATGGACGAAGACGTCTGCATTGGGAATTTGCATTGCCGTTTGCATTCGGTCTTGGTGCAAGACAAGCCAACGATGCTCTTCGCGTCAGTGACAAAGACTCAGTGGTCGAAGAATAGTGATCCGAGTATTGTCCAGACGCCGACGGCTCGCATCGTCAGCCCAATCTATCTTCATTTCGTGACATATGTTACATTTGGCCGCGTATCATGATTCTTGATCTTCTTCGTCTTCATCATCGTCGTCTTCTCCAACGATCTTCTCGACGATCAGATTGCCGCTTCGCCCCGCCCTGTCCCGTATGCTACCTCCCTTCTCCAGGTCGTAGACTTCTCGGGGCATGGGCGAGACCAAGTTGAACTTGTATGTATGTTCAAACGCCTCGGGTTCGCTCACTTGCTTCTCGGACTCGTCCTGGAGGTAGTCGTAACACTCCACGAAAGCGTAAAGCTCCTCGAGGTCTGCGTCTGCTCTGAATTTGCGTATCACACGCTCTCCGGAAGGCATTCGCACGCTTATCCTTACAGCGTCTTTCGAATCTGCTCCAGGCTCAGCAGGTATGCTCTGTGCCCTCCATCGCCTCCATTGTGTGAGTTTGCGTGCCTGGTCCGCCTTACGTTCTGCCTTTTCTCGCTCTTCTTTCTCTGCCTTTTCCTTTGCAGCAGCTTCTTCTTTCCTCTTTCTTGCCTTCTCCCTGTCTTGTGCCAGTGATCGCTCGTATGCACTCTCTTGCTCCTGTCGTAGATTTCTGGTTGCCTGCTGCTCTTGTCTCTGCCGTCGTACTCTCTCCAGCTCGGCACTGTGGTTCTGAATCGCGGTTTGAAGCTTCGAAACCAGATCTTGAACGGCGACCGGGCCTGCGGATGTCGCAATCTTGGACATTGCTGTCGATGAAACTGAAGGAGTGTGAACAATCAGAGAGGCATAAGGGAAGCGTGTGACGTTCAAGGCGTTGCTGACTTGGTAAGCCTCAGCGTCTTGAACCGTGCCCGCCCAGAGGAGGATATTGTTGCTTGGGTTGTTGACGAACGTAGTGAACTCGGGGGAGAGCAGAGTCTCCCTCACGAAGAGGCCATTGTCGTCGTGCTCGGGAGATAGAAGAACCACAAGGAGATATTTGAGATCGCGCTTAGCAATGTCAAAGGCTTGGGCGTAGCCGCCTTCGTGGAATGGGAGTGTCCCATGCGTCACTCCATACTCTTCCTCGAACTCTCGAATGAAGCGTGCTGCTGTGTCGCTGGGCCCTAGTGGTCTTCGTGATGCATCTCGAGACGGTCGCGAAGCTCTGCCCGACCAGAACCGTGCCAATAGTCTCGGCAGGAAGGGGAAGAGGTATCCAACGGCTCCAAACACCCGCTGGAAGATGGCATACGTCAGGTTGAAGGGAAGTAGTATTATCGAGAAGGGAAACGGCAGCGGCTGTGTCATCTGGTTCTCCGGCGTTGGAACGACTCGAGGCGCGGGTTCGAGGCCTGCTGCTCGACTCCTGGAACTCGACGATGACCTCGCGGGGATGCCATCCATCAACGTCTCTGCTCTTCGCTCGCTCTGTGGTGGAGGCGCACGTGCAGCTTCGGCGACTGGGTCGATAGTCTCTGCATCGCCGTCGAAGAATCTCGTGATGGCGATCTGGGCGTTCCACTGGCATCTCTGCAATAACGGTACTGCTGCCTCGAGGTCCTGGTCCGTCACCGATGTGACCTGTTGTAGTGCAAGCTGTTGCTCTTCTGTCAAGGCTGACAGATCGATCGCCGCCCCGGCCATGATTCAGATGCAATCCCCTCTGCCCAAGATACGCGCTCCAGAAAATGGTAGATTTGATGCGGTCGAGTAGAAGTGAACGAGTAGCCCGAATGATGGTGGTCTTAAAGCTGGCCGATTTAAGCTTCAGCCCTAGCCGCTAGCGCCCGCAGCAGACGAGGGATCCGCCCAATGTTGATGGCGCAAGCTGCCCTTACTATATATTCCACCTTCTTCCCACATTTCTGGGGTCCCAGCCGGTGCGCATTTATTATCCTGTGAATTTCGGTGCGGCTTGCTTCCCGTTCTTTCGACGACCCTGGTATTCGTGACATCGGCGGCAGGATAGTATGGCCACGGGAACACCTCAGCTTCCTCAACGCTGACCTGCTCTCGCGCCTTCCTCAAGTATTGCCAGTCGACGTTTGCATAGCAACCAGAACTCAGGTAAGAGACCCCGCGCCTTGACTCCCTCTCCCCCCAACTGCACACTCCCTCCATCCACATCGCACTTGCTCCATACCAAGGGGATGAGCTGCCACCATGCCGCCCAAAAAGAAATGGGCGCCTTTGAACATCCGCGAGGATCGCTTTGTGCCGGATAGCACTCGGACACGGACGGCCAGCAACCCCCAGACCTCGCCTGCTGAACGTCCGCTGCCTGACACGGACGACGGTCGACGTGTTGTCTCTGAGAACGTCCTCCGTAACGCCGCCGAATTCCAGGAGGCCTGGGAGCGTCGAGAGCGAGAGCGCAAGGTTCAAGAAGAGCGCGAGCGCGTGGAGGAGCTCAACAAGTCTCCACCGCGGCGCCCACCAGCAGTCGACTCTGAATACCCGCTGCTAGGGGGCCTGCCAAATCCGCTCACGAACACCACCAACTTCCAGCAGCCAGTTGCCGGTGCCAGTTATAGCGCGAAGCTCAAGCCATCGCCTGCCAAAGAGACCGCCAGGGAGAATGCCAAAGCCGTCGCCGCTGCCACTGCCACCGGATCGGACCTTGATTCACGTAGTCGATCAGATTCAGCCGGACCAGTGTCTAACGAGAATCTTAGTGCAGAGACCCAATGTGCGAGCTCAAGCCCTGACAGGCACTCGGGAGTCGAATCGAGCGCCGTAATCACCACAGGTGATGATATGGCAACTGCCCCTGCCAGACTCTCCAGGGGGTCAAGTCGTTTCGAGAATCGGCCTCCAATGAGCCAGATCCTGTGCCGCAACGGACCACAGTGTAGAAAGCTGCAAGAAGGTATCGGACTTCATTTCCTGTATGGTTGTTGGTTGACTCATCGCTCTAGGTACCTGTCATTACAATCATGACTTTGGCAACATGGCACCCAACGGTGCTGGACTGTCAGTATACACGAGTATGCGGAAGTCTGCTCTCTCGAAGCTGATCCACTATAGCTCAAAGCGATCGCTCAACGTCGATTCGCCAGCATTCACGCCCACGCCGAAGAATGCGACAGTGCAGCCAGCCAAGGTTGGCATTTCGCCCAAAGCTGTAGCGGCAGCGACGTTTACTCCGCGGGGATCAGGTGCGTCTAGCAACGCGTTGTACAGAATACATACTGACTTGCGGAAAGGCTCAGTGACGCCGGCGACAAACTCTCACTCTAAAGAGCCATCAGGCGATTTCATCCCACAGCAGGCCTTCCAGCAACCACAACAGTTTCATGAGTTTGTTCCAGGCCAGTCGTTTCTGACCTCGCCACAGGTATGTCTTCAGTTCCAAGTGAAACTGCCAAAGGCTAATGCGCAACCAGATGGAACCACAACAGCCGCAAATCTCTCAGCAGATCAATCCGTTCGAAAACCCCTTTCTTTCTCAGCAAAACATTGCGGCCCTAGACGCGTCGCAAACTCACATCAACCCATACGTCCAGCAAGCTTCGCATGTGGGCAATCAGCCTTTCTTTCAGGATGCGACGGGCTATAAGCACCCCCTCAACTACCACCTCTACGCCTCAATCGGCCCAAAGCGAGAGAACCTGATGGCCTATCAGCGTAGCACAGCAGACTTCTTCATCCCAGACGACCTCCGAGAAGACCTTCAACGCAAGGCGGAGGCGACATTGCAGACATATGCCCACAGTGGGCTCCCCCAGACTGTTGAGTATTTTCACTCTCTTGTGGCCTTGGACACCAACCATACGAAAGGAGCTTCGACTTTTGGATACCCAAGTTGGATCTACAAAGCGACTTCAGAGAGGGATGGACATACCTACGCATTGAGACGAATCGAAGGTTTCCGCCTTAGCAGTGAGGCTGCTATCAAGACTGTCAACAGCTGGAAGCGCATCGCCAATTCGAGCTTGGTTCGAGTCCACGATGCGTTCACCGGACGATGGTTCGGAGACAGCTCTCTGATCATCGTGACGGATTATCACCCATGTTCGCAGACTTTGGCAGACAAGCACTTGGCAGCGAACAGACACATGCAGAGGACTGGCACGCAGGTGATCCCCGAGAACGACATCTGGGGTTACATTGTGCAACTCGCTAGTGCATTGAAGTCTATCCACGAAGGCGGCGTTGCCGCACAGACTGTCACCGCATCTAAAGTGCTTGTGACATCTAAGAACCGCCTGCGACTGAACGGTTGTGGAGTTTTCGACATCACTCAACACGAACAGCGCCGGCCGGTGCATGAGCTCCAGCGTACCGATTTACAAGACCTTGGACGACTGATCTTGGCCCTTGCATCGAGGAACCCCTCAGCACATCAAAATACACCAAAAGCCTTGGAGACTGTCAGTCGATCTTACAGCGAGCGACTAAGATCATGCATTGCTTGGCTGGTTGCTCCGCCTCCGCTGCAGCAAGACAATAGCCAACCTGCGGATCAATCAGCGACGTCCAAGGACTACAACATTCACACTTTTCTGAACAACATTGCGGACAAAGTTATCTCCGCCTACGACAGCGCCCTTCATCTAGACGACGCAATCACTTCTGATTTGATGCGTGAGTTGGAGAACGCACGCTTGTTTCGATTGATGGGCAAGCTCAACATCATTCTGGAGCGGCCAGACACTGGTAGCTCGCCGAACGCCAACACCCCAGCAGCACTAAACCAGCCATCGGCTGCATGGTCGGAGACGGGCGAGCGCTACTACCTGAAGCTGTTCCGCGACTACGTCTTCCACCAAGTAAATCAAGATGGCAAGCCTGTCCTTGACCTGGGCCACATCATTACATGCTTGAACAAGCTTGATGCTGGCATCGATGAGAAGATTCAGCTCATGACCCGCGATGAGCAAAGCATCTTCATCACGTCCTACAAGGAAGTCAAGCGCGGCTTGGAGTCGGCATGGGCGGAGATCAGCAGGGCGTCGGATTCGAGTCGACGCTGAAAGACGAGAGATACCAATGTGTTGCATTGGATTGACGATACAACACTGAGCTTGAAGAACAGAACACCTGCACACACAACATGCAGGATAAGTGAGGAACACACGAGACTACACAGGATGTGCGCGGCTACGGTTGGAAAGGGGATTGTCTGTTGACCTATGCAGTAGAAACCCCATGCACGTAGCAATTGAACTGAAAGAATGAAATGAATGATTGTCATCAAGGTTCAGCTTTCGTTACGTCTGCTAATATTACAGTATGATACATCGAGCCGGGCACTCGACGGCATCCTGGATCCGATTTGCGCACACCTCGCGGTGCCTTCGTCCTCATACGTGGTACGGCATTCGTGTTTTGGTGGCGTCTCTTACTAACGGACTGGGCTTGACATCTCTCGTGTCGGCCTGCACGCTCAAGTATGGACCAATTTTGCGACTTAGTGGTCCCTCGGTCTTGAGTAAGATCTCATAGAGATCCTTTTGCTCATTCAAAATCACTTCGTGGTTCCGGTGGCGTATAGCCTCGTCGTAACAGAAAGCTCGAGAGGCCTTTCTCGACTCGCGTGAGCTGGATCGTAAGTTAGTATATAGAGGACTGAACATCATAAGGGTCAACATACGAGGCCATGATCTGGCACTACGCCGTCTTTGATCCAGACTCCATACGAGCCCATCATATTGGCCATCATGACGTCCGTGAATAATCGGTCTCCAACAATGGCTACTTGCGACCCAGTAGTGACGCCCGTCTCTGGTCTGCTTCGAAAGTACTCCATGATCTCGACATGACATCCTGGTTTCTTAGTCGTATGTCTGAGGACTTTGACTCCGGTATTTCGTTGCAAGAGCTCGGCTTCCACATGGCCTTTGTCGGAATTTGTTCCTGAGGAGTTGGAGACGATTAGGAGTTTGCTTCCTGGATAGGCTTTTCGTAACTCGTCGAATTTTGAGTGGTACTTTTCGTATATCTGGTTTTGTTGGGGGACTGCGAAGCAGTTGTCTTTGTCGAGGACTATGGCTCGGATATCTGGTTTCTTTTCGCCATTGCGGTTGGCGAATGCTGCTGAGAGCGGGATAGGAAGTTGGTCGAATGTGGCAATCGTGTGGTGTGGAAGGCACAAGGCTGGATTGGCGAGGAGACGCAAGATGTTGAAGGTGCCGGAGACGTTCATTTGAGTTGATGGTTTCAATAGAGGAAGGAGTTGGCGTAGCATGTGAAGTCGAGCGGGAGGGTCCATGCGGCTCTACCCGTCGCGCTATGACTTTTCTTGCCGATCTCGAAGTGAAGCAACCGCGATCCGACCTCCAATTCTCGAACTGCGACAACCTACAACCACAATCGGCGGAGAGAACTGCAAAGTCGCAAAACCAGCGGCAGCACAACCGCCGCCATGACCTCCACCATCGGCATCCCGATCAAACTCCTCAACGAGGCAACCGTAAGTCGCCCTCCTGCCACACCAGCGCTCACAACGCACGCGCTTACAACCTCCAAAGACACCTCTCGCTAATGCACCTCCCTAGGGCCACCAAGTCACTGTCGAAATCGACTCCGGCCAAACCTACCGCGGCAAACTGATCGAAGCGGAAGACAACATGAACTGCCAGCTCGAGAACATCAACGTCACGCAGCGCGACGGCCGCGTCACCCACCTTGATCGCGTGTACATCCGCGGCTCGCACGTCAGACTGTTCATTGTGCCGGATATGTTGAGGAATGCGCCGATGTTCCGCGCCAAGGGCACGAGGGGAAGGGGTGTGGGTTTGGCGAGAGGACGGGCTACTGTTAATCGGGCGAGGGGGAGTGGACGTGGTGGAAGGGGTTAAAGAGGTGCTGAGAAAAGACGAGAGAATGGCATGACATGAGATCGAGACTGGGGAGGAAGACATTGGTTGGGTGCCGAATGGCACACATGCAAGACTTGGCTGAGGAAGAGCGTGTACCCCACGACCACATGGGCCAAAGCATGATACGACAGAGCGGGCAGTCGGCCTTCATACTTGCGGCCATGACCAAAAGTTCAGAGTATGGTCTATGGCACAAGACACAGAACTGGCATCTTTAGCAGAACCCGGACTTCTCTAGGGCCTCAAAGACAGCCTGAAATGAAAATTGAGAAATTGAAAGATCATCAGGCTTTACATTGATCAGTCCACTCTAATATCTTCTTGACTTTTTCGTTCCATATGTGGTTGTGACTGGCACGTGATGAAGCTGCACGGCTTCCCACCTCCGCAACTTCTCCTCACCTTGCATTCTTCCGCAAGCTTCAACCAAAAATGTAGAACCTCTTCTTGCCTCCATCATGGCGATGGATATCAAACACTCAAGACGAATACTGCTTCTGGGCACAAGAGAGGCCGGAGCTCTCGACGTCGTCAAAGGTCAGCCCGTCAGTTTGAATCGTACGCTTCAAGACTAACATATCCAAGACCTGACAGGCTCAGCGCCCGCTCCTGACGTCAACGGCTCGACGGCTGGCCTGACACACGAATGGGACGCAAAGACCCAATACTACTCTGCCAAAGTTCCGATCTGGGTGGATGAGGTACCGGATATCGAGTCCTGGAAGACCGAGTTTCTTAAAGACGAAGCCAAAGAGGTGGTGGATGCGATAGGAGCTTGGATCTTCTGCTTCCAGCAACAGAAAGATGGTACAATCAGCGCCGAGGCCGAGGGTGCGATGAAGGGAATTCAAGAGGTTGTGGAACAGCATGGGACATTTGGAAGTGAGGTGGTTTTCCTGGCTGTGTCGAAGCCTGCAGGCAAGCAAGTCGCGGAAATAAAAGGGAGTCAAGAAGAGCAAGAGGACCAGTGCACGGAATACGGCTTCGAATACATCCAATACGGTGCCACTGGCAAGAACCAATTTGGAGAGAAAGTTGGCTTTGAACGATTGAAAGAAGCCCTCGAAGCGAACGAGTGGTCTGGCGCCGGAGACGAGGACGACGAGCTCAATCTGGATGATCTCGACTTCGATATCGACGACGAGGACGTCAGTGGCTTTGGGCGAGAGGAGGCGGAGATGACGGCCGAGTTGTTTGGGATGAAAGCTGCTCTCAATCGGGATGAGGACGATGATGAGTTTGATCCGGCTGCTGAGGATTTTATGACGCCGAGTCAACAGGAGGGTCAGGTTGAGGACTTGAATCGGTTGATGGGGAAGTTGATGGCTGTCAAGGAGCAGAGTGCGGATTTGCCGGAGGCGCAGAGGAAGAGGATGGCTGCGCAGGCTGTGCGGGATATAATGAGGGAGAATCAAGGTGTTTGATTGCCTTCGTGCATGCATGAAATAACTTCTCCCGGCCTACATGCAAGTCGATGCCGAACCACAGAAGGACAGAGGTTCGTATACGCTCACTTTGATTCTCTCGCATGTGAAGCCTATGACTTTTAGAGCGCTTACAGGCGGCTCTCGAGTGAGTGTGTTAACTGAGAAGGCACGCTGGCTGAGCTCTTTCCTGACTTCCAATGTCTCCAGCAAAACTCAATCACACCAAGCCAACCAACTCTCGTCTCATACAACGAAGCAGAAGACACCAGCGAGAACGATACAACCACAACTACACAATGCAACGCCTCACGATGCTCGTCTACACCTTCCTCCTCATGATCCTTCCTCTCGTCTCCGGCTGGGGCATCATGTTCTACTCCGGCGAGAATTGCAACGACGACCCCAATTTCAACAGCGTGGTATGACCACCCAGCCCCCACCATCAAAGAGAGGTCCACTCCATATCTAATTCTTTGACAGAGCTACTTCGGCGAATCCACCGACGACAGCTGGTGCCTCGAAGTCGGCGCCCCCGGCCAGAACTGCAAATGGCACACCAACGAAGGCGCCACCTCCGACGAATGCTCCGTCCCAACGCAACCGATGCCTGGCAGCTTCCGCTACTCAGAGGGCTCGTACTGCTGCATTCAGATCCGAAAGGAACCTGATTGCTCGGTGAGATGGAACACTTGTCGACTTCTGGCATGGCTTGTGCTAATGGTGGCTTGGTGAATAGTACAAGAACTGCGACGTGCCAGCAGCTGGAAATTGCTGGCCTACGAAGTACTTGGCTTATGAGATCAACGCGCGTGAGTGATGAGTGCGGCTTGTGTTTGAGGAGTTGGAAACTAACTGGTTTTGTAGCGAAGCACCTTACGTTTGTGTGCAGCGATGTCAATGGCGACAGGCCGGGTGCTTTCAACATCACCGACCCAGGAGCTCTCCCATAGCCATTGGATCTTTCGTGAGAGGATCAAGCGTGGGCTCATGGCGTGGGTGGTTCCGAGAGCGATTGAGACTCTTGATGTTTGCTGCCCTCGAAGGCGAATATCTGAGGGTACCGAGAGGTGCTATGTGCACTTTGAGAGCTTGTGTCAAACGAGCCATGTGAACGGAGACAGTCAAATGCACTACACCTTCTGACTGTTCTTGAAACTTCGATGATTACCAGCATGCAGTCGAATTCTCAATCGAAGTTGATGACGGTCAAATGTGTCTTCTCCTTCGAGCATCCCAGCAGCAATACTTATTAAGCGAAGTCTGCTATAGTTCATCGAATATTGGCTCAATTTGGGGGTCAAAAGTCTCCCCATCTGCGGAGCAAAAGTGACTCCTCCCGACCCACGAAAGCGGTTTAACACGTCGACCTCTTGAGTCAGGAATCCCGACCATCAGAAGCCCGTGCTCGTGGATAGTTGGATGACGAGGAGAATAACCTGTGACGACAATTGCGACAGATCGTTTGTTCTGGCTTCGCCACATGTACTTGCAATCAAGATAATGGATAGCCTCGCTTATAGCCTTGCCGGCCGGATGTGGCGTGGATGGCGGATGGCGACATGGGGTTGGATATTGATCTGCCTCCTTTGGGCGAAGGATCCTGGTCGGATTGCACGCATGATCGGGGAATTTGGTGGTTCAGGAACTTTATCATGTTAGGCGAGAGGAAATAATCGGGTCTGTATTGGATGGGTTGATGGAAATGCGCATGGGTTGTTATTGTGTGAGTGGGAGGCTTTCCGATTCCTGGCTGCAGGTTCAGGGACAGGAGTAGGGCTTCCGGATGGCGGAAGGAGATGGTGGACTTGCATGTGATATTGCGCGTGAGAAGCAATTGACGATGAGAGAGTAAGCGGGCAGGGAATGGTCGAGTCAGATGGAGTAGAAGGCGGTCGTGGAGAGGGCGAACAGGTGTCAAGTGAGGTTGAATCAAAGCCATGAAAGTGGTTAATCAATAGCGGGCGCTTGCCTGGGCGGACTAGCTTTGAGCGGTGGCGGAAGTCTAACCGATGGGCGATCAACGGGGAAGCAGATCACAACTCTGCGCAGTGAGGAGCAGGAGGAGGGATTGAGTTAGCTTTGGGGTCTGCAGCACTGCAGATAGAGGCAGAGCGGCGCGGACGAGAGCATTGCGGTGTTCTTCTCGCCGCCCGTACTGCCCGTCAATGTCGATTTGATTGTTGCGCCGTCAAAGACACACCACATTCCGCCCGATTCGGAGCAGCTGCACTCCCTGTGCCCTGTGAAACCCGCTCGCCTTGCCTTGCTCGCTGGCTGTTGGCGGGCGTCGCAGCAACGCTGGCTCAACAACCCACCTTCGACCAGGTCTATGGCCACCCGCAGCCCGTCACCGGCGCATCCAAAGGCTCCTGGCTCGCGCGCGTCTCCCATCGCGCCTCGCACATTCCCAGTCGCCCGCTGCACCTGTCCGCCATCACCAACTCCACCAGCTTGACCTCCGCCGCATCTTCCCTGTCCGCGCTTCCACGCAGCGCGGGCCCAGGCCGTTCGTCCTACGAGCAGCTGCCCGCCGTCCCGCCCAAGAAGAACACCTCCGTCTCCTACCCCAACTCGCCCGTGAGCCCTACCGACACCGAGTTCGCCGCCACCCCCATTGACCACAGCTTTGGCGATCGCGTGAACGAGCAGCCCGCGCCCGCCCGCCCGCCACCTGAGCTGCCGCCGGTAGTCTCGCGCCAGCGGAGCCGCAGCGATCAGGCGAGCAAGGGCATTGACGACAAGATGGACAGATACGCTCGCCAGGCTGGGGACAGCACCTACGATAGCGATGGCGAGGCAGATGACGAGTTTGAGCGTTCCGTGTTCAGCTCTCCAATCATTGCGGGCCACTTTCACGATGACCAGTCGGACCATCCGTCGGATTCGGAAGACGCTCGCTCGCTAGTAGATGGAGAGGACACGCCCACCACCCAGGCCTGGACAGATAGAGAAGGCAGGAGTCCAACAGGAAAGATCACTCAATGGACTGAGGATGAGGCGGCAGACTTCATTGTGGCACTTTCGCCTGCTTTCAAGCAGTATGGACAGACATTCGTGGACGAAGGCGTCAATGGCGAGGCTTTGACGGCATTGCATCATGATGAGCTGCGGGAGCTGGGTGTTACGAGCGTGGGACACAGACTCACGATACTGAAGGCTGTTTATGAGCAGAAGATGCGAGCAGGCGTCAAGATTGAAGAGGGAGACTATGTGCCCTTATCAGCAGAGGGCGAACAGGGCGACTTGAATGCTACCCAAGACGACATTGCGCGAATCATAGAATCTATTCGACTACGGGACGCGAGGATCATTGCCGCCGAGGCCGAACTACGAGAGATGAAGCGAGATCTGGATCGTGTGGTGGACGAGAACAGGAAGCTACGAGAAGAGACGCTGCCCATCATGAGATTAGTGAAAGACCAGAGGACACCCTTGCCAGACCCGTCAGGTGGAACACTACCTTCACCGCGAGATCTGGATCAAAACAGACAGGCAGAAAACCTGGGCAACCAGAATAAGGGCAGCTCGCTGAGCAGGAAGTTCTCTACCAAGAAGCTATTCCTCAAGTCAGCCGACAATGCCAAACAGCCGTCACCCACGCATCCTCCAGCGCAGACCAGGGAAGTACGGGACGATGGCGGTGCACATCTGGAAGCCTCAGCAGCAGCAATGGCGGCCAGCAGCCATCTAACAGCCAGCATGACCAGTCAAACCAGTCCGAACAGCGTCCATGGCCAGCAATTGAGTCCCACGAGCCCTGCATACGCGCAGCCGCCTGGGTCAGGAGGGTCATATCACCAGCCAGGCACAGCACCGAGTCGCTCCTTCCCACGAGATGGCAACGTGTCACGGCATGATCAACGAAATTACGGCCACACGGACGATGCAGGTGGTAGTTATACCGGGCAGCTCACAGATCAACCGAGCACACGCAGGGAGCAGGACAGGGCACGACGGCAGGCACCCACACCAAGCCCGAGAGAAGACGAGACGCCGCAAAGTGGGAGAGACAGAGACAATCCTCAAGTGGAGATTTTCAAGAGCTTCCGTGTTAGCATTGACGATCCTTGTCGAGTGGTGTTGCCGGTGGTAAGTTCAAACACCTCAAAACTCCAGATTGCATGTCATGCTGACCAGGGCGTGCTAGGCACTCAAACGATACAACATTACAGACGACTGGCGACAGTACGCCCTCTACATTGTCCACGGCGACCAAGAACGTTGCTTGGGACTCGAAGAGAAGCCTCTCCTCCTCTTCAAACAGCTGGACAAGGAAGGGCGGAAACCAATGTTCATGTTGCGACGGCACGCTTCGCCGCAGGAAGGCTGGAGCGGGTCTGTGGGTGGCGAGGCGAAGCAGAACCTCCCTGGAGGCGTACTATGAGCAAGCGTTGCATTACTACTACGATGAAGGAGCACGGTACGAAGGGAGATCAGCTTTTACAAGTGGCAGATGTGTTGCATGACATGGGAAGTTATATATTTGAGAGAAAGAGAATGGGGAAATCGATGGGAGCATGGGAATGGAATGGGATGGGTTTGTGCGCTGGAGCAGCGCCAGAACTGCGTTATGAGGTTTATCAATGAAGCTGTTATGGACGATACGCCCCCACTCTTTCCTCTGCACTTTCTACACGCTGATGGTCTTGAAGACGCCGAAGCCACTATTGCCCGTCGCCATGACGGTTCCGGGGATTTGTGGATGCCAGTGCGATTCTTTGACTTGGTCCATGTAGTGCACGAAGAGCAGCTGTGGAGGCACGTCTTTGACGTCGGCGGTGTACTTCGACTCTTCGTCGTCGAGCTCCACGGCCAGATCCCACAATGTAAGGGTGTTGTCTGCCGAGCACACGGACACGATACTGTCGTCTGTGGGATGCCACTCCACGCTGGTGATCTGTCCGAGATGGAAGTTGAAATTGGCCACTGGTTTCGACTTCGCGGCTGCGTCGGGGGATTTCCATTGTCGGAGATCCCAGACTGACCATGTCCCGTCGTCGTGGCCCGAGGCGAGGAGATGGGGAGTTTGATGCGACCAAGAGAGGACGTTGGCATCTGAATCCGAGACCTTGACGCTGATGGCGTGGGAGCGGGATTTACTCCTCGCGTCCCAGATTTTCACCGTGCCGTCGCTGGAAGCAGAGGCGAAAACGTTGCGTTCGTTCGGCGACCATTGCAGTTCTTCTACGCTGCCCGTGTGGCCTGTGAAGGCGTTGGTGTCGGTGACGAAACCGCCGCCTTCGGTGCGGGTTGTGGCGAAGATGGAGCCGGCGCTGTCGCCCGTGAGGAGTTTGCCGGCGGGCACGAGCGGCGACCAGTCCAGGGCGTATCCTTCGTTTTTCTTGTGTGCGCGGATGGTGCTTAGGGGCTTGGAGGCGTTGGTTGGCATTTGGAAACCTGGCGTGTCGAAGGATTGGAGGTGGGGGGTTATGTCGTGGATGAGGACGTCGCCGGATTCTTGCATGGCGGCTGTGATTGTTGTTGGAGGACTTGAGGCGCTGGCTTGGGGTGATTGATGGGCTCGGATACGGTTGGTTGTTGATGATAAGGGGATCGATTTGGTCTCTAGGACCGGGTCTGTGTATTCCTCATCGTCGTCGTCTTCGTCATCTGAGTCGATGTTGCCGGCTTTGTCGTTGCGGGACAGTCCGGAGAGCTTCATCACCATGATCTGGTTGTCTTTCGCTCGTCCTGAGGCGGCTTGAGTTCCTGCGACTGCGTAGACAGTGGCTGGGTATGACTTGCGATCGTCTCCGAGGTTGTCCTTCACAATATCGAATGAGAGACAGGGCCAGGTTGGTTCCAGTGTGTGAAGCATTTCGTATGTAGACAAGTCCGGCGCCAGTGTCTGTCCAGCATCCAGTTTGTGTCGTCCGGGGATGAACGTCTCTTGGTCCACATCCATAGCGCCTGTTAAGAATTTAGTATTTCAATAGAGCAGGTATTGCGACATAACATACCAGCTGCCTTCTCCTCGGCTTCCCGCTCCTCATCGGGTCTGCCATCGACACCAGCTTCCAGAATCTCATCCTCGCTCTCAAACTCATCTTCGAATTCGTCCTCAAATTCCTCGCCCTCTGCCAGGCCGTTGTCCGCCACAGGACGTTCGCCGGCCTTGAGCGTTTGAGGCTCGTCGTCTTCGGCAGCGCGCTTGGCCATTTTCGATGATTTTGAACTCGGGATGCAGATATCTGATTGCCCAAGACGTCTGTATTGACGTAACAGAAAAGCGTGTGCGACTGAGTGTAGACTCCAGAATTTGAGAAGTCGTCGCAGATTTTGGTGGAGGTTGCTCGCTTATCGATTAGACTTTAGGGTTCGGCACGCCTTTAGCCGCAGCAGGGATCGCATTTAGCTTCGTCATCCCGTGCATCTCGACTGGTGGCTTCTCGAACAGAACACCTTGCAGCTGTCAACTTACATTCATTCTCGAACTCTTGAGTTGTGACATCTTTGCACAGATGTGACCTTGCACTCTAGAACGAAACTCCCGGTATCGATCACGCAGCGACCATGGCGCCACCGGTAGAACCACCGACGACGATCACGCTGCGCGTTAAAGTACCTCCGGGACATGTTCCTGGTGGTGCCGATGAATTCACACTGGGAAGCGACATTGCAGTGGCGGACAAGATCGGACGGATCAGAGATCGAATTCAAGAAGCCATACCATCCAGGCCAACTCCCGAGCGACAGCGAATACTGTACGGCGGAAGAGCACTCGTGGACAATGATCAGACCGTCGCGGATGCATTGAACATTCGAAGAGATCCCACACAGACCGAATACGTGATTCACCTCCTCATAAAGGGCGACGGTGCGAGCACTGCGCCTGTGCCTCATCGGACCGGTATGGGAACTCCTGCGAGGTCCGCAAGCCCGGCTACGGCTGCAAGACCGCCATCAGTGCCCCCTGCTCCGGCACCACAATTGGCGCAGAATGCACAACCTCAAAACCCTCAGCACATCCAGCGCATGCAACAGGAGCTCCTGCATCAGCAGCAGATGCATATACACAATCAGATGCAACAACACGCCCAGATGCTTCATCCTCATGGCATGTTCCCTCAGCTGGCATTTCAACTACCACCCAATGCCGGTCACATGCCTTTCATGCCGTTTGCACAGCCAAACGGTATGCCATGGCAACAGTTTCCTGCCCAGGCCCAACAGCAACCCATGCAAGCAAACGGGCAACAGCCCTCAGGGGAGGCTCAAAACACTTCTGGGCAACAGCCTAACTCGCAACCCCAACAGGGCCAGCCGACATCTCAGCCGAACAACGGACAAACCACAATACAGCTGCCGCCCAGAATGACCACCCATCAGACTCCACAGGGACATGACGTGCAGGTTAGGATATCACAAACACTTCGTATCCCGCATGCACTCCAAGCGCAGCAAAGGCATGCTGGCTCACCACAGCCTCCTGGAAATCCTCCACCGCAAGGCAATGGCAACGTCCGCTCGGCGCTGGATCAGGCGAGGGAAAACGTCGCCGAGATTCAGCGATTGGCCAACGAGCTGCGTAGTTCCGATACAACCACAGAGACCCAGCAGGATCAAATACGAAATCTGGAGGAAAGGATCAGAAGTATCAACAATTACATCGATCCGTTCGGTCTTGGTGGCAACCGGGCAACCTCCAACACGCCTGCTCCTAATGTGCAGGTTCCCCCAGGCGTACGGCTGCCACCTCTCATGCCACAACCGAACTGGCAACAACGAGCTCATCAGATACGTCAGACACAGCGCCCGTCTCCGAACACGAGCTCGGACGTAACTTGCTACATGATGTCGTCGCCCACCGGTCCCTATGCGCTCCTCTACTCCCCGCAGCACGGTGCGTATACTGGGCACATGCCTGCACAGGCCGCTTTGCAACCCACTCCAACTATCGCCCAAACCGGCTCTGGTATAGCTGTAAATGGCGCTCAAGATCAGGCAAATCCACAAGCTGCACAACCTCAAGGCCAGGTAGGTCAGCAAGTACAAGCACAAGCCCAAGCTCAAGATCAGGCTGCCCAGCAAGACCCAATGGGACCTCTAGGACCCATACTTGGCCATCTGTGGCTTCTTCTCCGGGTACTGATTTTCAGCTATTTCCTCCTAGGAGCCAATATGGGCTGGCGACGTCCTTTGGCACTGTTTGCGATTGGCATGGGTTTCTGGATGATCAGAATGGGCTTGCTTGGAGATGGGGGTGCGCTCAGAAGATGGTGGGACGGTATCATGAATGATGGACGAGCACAACCTGCTCAACAACAACAACAACCACAAGGACAGCAAGACCAAAATCAGCAACAGGGCGGGCAACAGGGCCAAGCGCCAGCGGCAGGCGCGAGGCCTGGCCAGATGCCTACGCCCGAGCAACTTGCACAGCGTCTGTTAGACGAGGATGCCCGCGCTCGGGACCAAGCTCGAGATCAGCGACTGCAGTGGCTGCGAGAGCGGGTACGACCTGTCGAGAGGGCCATTGCATTGCTGGTAGCGAGTCTGTGGCCAGGCGTGGGAGAGGCCTACGTGCGAGCTCGCGAGGCAGAAGATAGGCGGAGGGCTGAAGAAGAGATTGCCGCTAGGAGGCGAGAGGAGGAAGAGCGGCAAAAGAAGGAAGAAGAAGAGAAGCAGAAGGCAGAAGAGGGTGCTCAAAATGATGAAAAGAGCTCTGCACCGGCTGATATTGAGGCTGCCGCAGGAAGTGCCACCCAGCCCAGTCATGACAATGGTGCTGAAGCTGAAAAGGCCAGTGGCGCTGCTTGAAGAGCAGCAAATACGGCATGTTCCTCTAAAGATGCCACGTTGATTCACTTCTAGGATACTGTACTCATTAGACATTACTCAGGTCACCTTTGGAGATCTAAGATCAGAACAGCGCGAGCTGTCGTTCTAGAAGCGCCAAGAGCCAGATTCACTTTCACGCTGAAACGCCCTCGAGCTGTGCCACGACATCCTGCATCACATCCTGAACGAACAACCTTTCGTCTTCCAAGCCGAACATCCCTGGCATCCACGTCACAACGAGCATCAGCGATCCGTGCTTCCCGGATGCCACGTTGAGGTTGAAGGGTGAGCCGGTGCCTTCTGCGGATTGGGAGAAGATCATGTCTTTGACGGTCCAGTCTGTTGTGCTGTCGCCGCCGTCGAAGGTGCCTAGATTACTCATGCCGAAGGAGGCTTCTGCGGGCGTTGAGGCTTTCTTCAGCGTCCATTCCCGATAGTTGGAGAGGTACTTTAGCAGACCTGTGGGTTGATCTGCCAGAGTTTTGGATTTCTCACTCAAGCGTTTCGTGCTGGCTTGGATGGATTCCCAGTCTAAGACTCCCGAATCCAGGGACGAGGAAGAAATCTCGACCGTCTCTGTCACTGCTGAAACGTAGTTACCCATGCTTTGCTGGAACTCCGCCGGTAAGCACCGGCGCAGATCGATGGCTGTTTCGGTCACGAATGTGTTGTACTCCTTCCCGCGAGCATGCAGGTTGCGGGCGAGCGCGCGGCACATGAGATGGTTGAGGAGACCTGTCAGGCGGGCGTCGTGCTTCCTGCAGGCGGCTATCGCGCTTTGCAGAATTTCTGGCGGGATCGCTGTGACGTGGACTGCAGTTTCGACGAGTGCATTTGCTTCTGGTCTTGTCGGTCGTGCTGTGGCGCCGCACCATGGTTTGCTGGATTCAGGCTGGTCCTTGCTGAAGCCTAGCATCCTGGCCAGCCATGGGGGGCAGAACTCTCCCACGAGAGGTCCGATGAGGAATGACCAGGAGATGCTGAGGTTGCCGGCCTGTTCCAGCGCGGGTGCGAGGGTCCGCGATGTTTGAGGTGAGAAGATAGGGTCTGCGTCGAATGGGAGTTCTGACGATTGGCGGAGGGCTTCAAGGAAGGTTTTGTGGAAGAGGAAGCCTGACATGCCGTCGGCCAGGGCATGGGATGTTGCGAATGCCACGTGGGTGGACTTGGTCGAGGTATCGGGGGCTGCGTACAGTCGCCATTGGGGACGGGTCTCGTAGTCCGTCAAGGGGTCGCTGTGGGCTCGTTCTAGAAGTTGTTGAATAGCAGTCTCTTGGGGTTCAGTACTCGTAGGCTCGAGTAGGTAAACATGGTTGGTGAGGTCTATCTCTGTAGCCTTTGCTAGCTGCGGCTTTTCCGTCCGTGAGTCCTGGACTATGGTCGCCAAGGTTGGGTGATTTTCAATGCATTGCTTCAAGGTCTTGTAGATCAGATCCTTCGATAGGCCATGTTGATGATCTTGAGAAGCATATGTGCCAACCGTGATAATGGAGCCATAGAGTCCAAGGACATCTCGAGTTATGCACCGCCGTTCATTATTTCCTGTAGTACCCAGATTAGCCTGAATTGCGAGAATCTGTGGTGAGAAAGCTTACCAGCTGGACGAATGGCCTGCATGTTGCAACCTTTAAGTACCTTTGTAGCTCATCGTTGTTGTTGTTGTTGACACTTGACATGCAGGCAACACAATTACGGCCATTCCTTCCACAAATTGTGAACGTCGATCAATGCACGCTATGCATGTGAACAAAAGTGGCTGGTACGACCGAAGTCTCGCCAAGGCGACAGCGCCTTCCTCCTTTGGGCCCGGAACGTCACCTCCTTCTCCCACAACGACGCAGACTGAAGGGCTCCGGCCGCCGTGCCTCGCATCTGTCCAACGACGATACCCACTATCAAATGCCGTCCTGCAGGCGAGGCCAATGCCACTGTGACAGCCAGACATTTGCATTGCCTCTTTGATCAAGGGAAGTAAACCGCCGGCCCCATTCTCTGCTGCACGCGTGCCAGACAAGTGGAGACGGCCGACCTTATTAATTCTATGTGTTGTTGCACTCGAAACCTTGAATGAGTCTCATATCTCAACCTAATCCCCCTAATTATATTTCAGCCTTAGGCAATGGGCGACATTCCAAAGACGCCCAGCATACAAGCTATGCAGGTTCAAGAGCTCGTCACTGGCTGGGAGTTCAAGCGGTCAGGGACTGAGGAATGGCTGCCGGTCAAGAAAGTGCCTACTAATGTTCATTTGGACTTACTGGACAACAAGAAGTATACCTCGTCTTATTCAATGTATTTTGCAAGCAGCTGATCACAATGCTACAGAATCGAAGACCCATTCCTGGGATTCAACGAGTTGAAGTGCGAATGGGTGAATGAGGCATCATGGACATACCGTGTTGCAATTCCAGGACTGCCAGTCGGAGACGATGGGGTCAAGCATGTACTGGCATTCGACGGGCTGGACACATTCGCAACCGTCAAGTTAAATGGCAAAGTCATCCTGAACAGCGACAACATGTGGATTATGCACCGCATTGATGTTACAGACCATTTGAAACCCGATAAGGAGGCTCTTTTGGAGATCGACTTCAAGTCTGCCATGCTCGAAGCACGGAAGATTAAAGACGCCCATCCAGAACACAAGTGGGTTGGCTTCAACGGCGACATGGCTCGCTTGGCCGTCCGCAAGGCTCAATACCATTGGGGATGGGATTGGTATGTAAATGGGCGATGTACGCGTATTTAGTGCTGACAGTGTCTCAGGGGACCGGTCCTATCTCCTTGCGGTCCCTGGCGTGCGGTTCGACTTGAGACATATCATGGACGAGTCGAAGAGGTCAGAATCGACTACGAAGTCTCAAGAGGCCATGACAAGGTCAGCGGCTCCATCAAGGCTACTTGTGAAGGCCAGAGCGGGAACAGAGTCGAATTTGTCGCTTCCCTGGGCGGTGAACAGGTCTTTGCCCATTCTGCAGACATCAGTAGCGATGGACAGGCGAGTTTCGACTTCCATATCAACAAGCCAAGGCTATGGTACCCTCATGGCTACGGACAACAACCACTCTACGACATATCCGTGACGCTGTTCAATGGTGATCAAAAGCTGCACACGATAACGAAACGGACTGGCTTCCGCAAGGCCGAGCTCGTCCAACAACCGGATGAAATTGGGAAGACATTCTTCTTCAGGGTCAACGGCATCGATGTGTTCTGCGGCGGAAGCGACTGGATACCAGCCGATAGCTTCACACCTCGGATCTCGAAAGAGAGATACCGGAAATGGCTCGAGATGATGGTTGACGGCTACCAGCTCATGATCCGAATATGGGGCGGGGGTATATGGGAAGAGGACGTCTTTTACGAGACTTGTGATCAACTGGGCGTGTTGGTCTGGCAGGACTTCATGTTCGGATGCGGCAACTATCCATGCTTTCCGGAGATACTCAAGTCGATCGAAGCAGAGACTGTCTGCCAGACCAAACGCTTACGGCACCATCCTTCAGTCGTGATCTATGCCGGCAACAACGAGGACTACCAGGTACAAGAGCAAATGGGGCTTACTTACGACTATGAAGATAAAGATCCACAGATCTGGCTAAAGACCGACTTTCCGGCTCGCTACATCTACGAAAAGCTGCTTCCGGATGTTGTAGCCGCCCACACACCACACGTACCATATCATCCAGGCTCCCCTTGGAGCGACGGCAAGATCTCGAGCGATCCCACGGTTGGCGATATGCATCAGTGGAATGTCTGGCACGGCACGCAAGAGAAGTATCAGATTTTCGACACCTTAGGCGGTCGTTTCAACAGCGAGTTCGGGATGGAAGCATTCCCACACATCGACACCATCAAGTGGTATGTCACGGACCCTTCGCAACTCTACCCTCAAAGCCACATGATCGATTTCCACAACAAAGCAGACGGACACGAACGTCGAATAGCGACGTATCTGGTGGAGAACTTTCGAACACAGACCGATCTGGAGAAATTCATCCACCTAACACAGCTCAGCCAAGCCGAAGCACTGATGTTCGGGTATAGGGGCTGGCGAAAGCAATGGGGTCAGAAAAGATTCTGTGGAGGTGCTCTCCTGTGGCAGTTGAATGACTGCTGGCCAGTGACCTCGTGGTCAATTGTCGATTACTTTCTGCGCAAGAAGCCGAGCTACTATGCCGTGAGGCGTGTACTTGCCCCTGTTGCAGTCGCAGTGAAGAGAGCACATCATGACTGGAGTGTTGTGCACGCGAGACCGGCCAAGACTCTAGACTATGAGTGCTGGGTCGCGAGCTCCAAGACTGAGGAAGTCACGGCCACCGTCGAGTTACGTTTCATCAGCATCGCCACCGGCAAAGACATCAAAGAGAGCATCGTGAAGAAGGATGTCACGATCGTCGCCAACGGCACCACGGAGATTCTCACCGGCGTAATCGACAACGCCAGAGAAGAGCCTCATGTTCTAGCTGCACGAATCTGGGTCGCCGGAGAAATCGTATCAAGAGACGTCGACTGGCCGCAGCCCCTGAAGTACCTCGATTTCAGTGATCGAGGGGTTCAAGTCACACCTTCGGGTCACAAGATTGCCATCAAAGCAGCCAAGCCCACCAAAGGTCTCGTGTTTGAGGAACGAGAGGGCGTGCTGGTCAACGACAGTGCTATTGACGTGGTTCCGGGAGACGAGCAAGTCGTTACAGTCAGAGGCTTGAGCTCGAACGACAAAGCTCTCAAGTGGACGTATCTCGGTGCGCCTTGATCGGAAGAATTCTTGCGTTGTTCATTGGTGCATCTCAGCATCGAGCGCTGCAGCTCGGCGGATTGCAAAGCAGCGTCCTTTTTCTCGTCATCATCCGTGCTACTCGACAGACACAGCATCTCTTCTATAGCCAGCCCTGAGTTGAAGCCATGAGTTAGTGAAGTTTCCAGACCACGATCTCCCAGCCTCGTGATTCTTGCCGAGCCAGACCGCGTGAACCTTGACGGCAATCCCGCATTCACTTCATCCTAGCGAGCGGGAACGAAAGGCAAGCGCTGCGGGGTGCATCCCGAACAACACCTCCAAGAAAAGAGCGCCCGGGGTGTCCGACTAGCGAGCCCATACAGCCCGTCTGCTTGTCTGCCCATGTGCTCTCAGCCCTGCAGCACGCTGAGCACTGACATCGATCGAAACCGAGAACCCAACTTTAGGACCCTTCACCCTTCCACACCCCAGACATGTCAGACCACGCGCCCGAGCAGATATCTATGAGATGCCCTCGACGCCTGCTGTGCCGCTGAGAGGCGCTCACTGCATGTGAACGACGATCGCGCGACCATGTACCACACATTCCAGGCCTCAAGTGCTGCGGGAGCCGAGGGCGAAGGTGGCAAAGGCGCACGCCCGAGCGGAGGGTCCAGGAGGATATCGACGAGCAACGCCTGCGTCGAATGTCGCCGGCGCAAGATTCGATGTGATGGCAGCCAGCCGTGTGGCCAGTGCCAGTGGTATCAGCATCCCGAGCAGTGCATGTACCAAAAGCCAGCTCAGAGAGTTGTGCCATCGAGGAAGTAAGCGGCCCATCGCATATTGATGTACGACTCTAATCTGTGAATAGACTCGTAGACAAATTGCAGTCTCAAGTCGAGCAGTATCACTCTGTATTTCACCGCCTGTTTCCTGGGAAGGAGCTCGAGGATTTCGTATCTCTATCGAGGGAAGGACTGATCAACCTCGCCGTCACTCTGCCAGCACCACATGCATCACCAGGGAATACTCCAGATCCACCGCATGGTATCTCAGGCACCATCCAGAAGTCTGAAGGTGCTGAGAGTCTCGAAGCCTTGGAGCAAGCGCCTGAGCAGGATCCCGAGACTGACGAAGCGAAGCGTTTGCGGGACAAAATCCAGGGGATTTCGGATGATGTAAATGGGCTGTCACTTTCCGTGGACAAGGCTTCGACATACGTCGGCATTTCTTCCATCAACGCGGCGATGAAGGTCATCTTCAAGACCGCCCCTATCGCTCGTCCATTCATCGCTCAGACCTCCGCCGAAACTACCGAACCCAGCCGAAGCTCCACGCCGCCTCCTTATGTTCTTGATCCGGACCCCTATTACCTTCCTCCAGCGGACGTCGGCGAGAGGCTTATCGACTCATACTTCGCTCACATCCATGTCTTGATGCCCATGATCGACGAAGACCAGTTCCGACATAGCTATCTCTATGGGACCCGCAAAGATACGGCGTGGCTGTCACTGCTGAACATGGTCTGGGCATTAGGTGCGCTCGCCAACTCGACCTGCGACAACGAAGATCACATAGCTTTCTATCAACGGGCAAGAAAGCATTTGGATGTGGAGGGCTTTGGAAGTGGAAGCTTATACGTGCTCCAGGCGTCCGCACTGCTCAGCGGGTACTACTTGCATTGGCTGAATAGGCCAAACGAAGCAAATGGTGTCATGGGTGCGACTTTGAGGATGGCGACAGCCCATGGGCTTCATAGAGAGTACAGTGACACTCATCGATCTGGTGCTCCGGGTGGCACAGTCATCATGAGTGGGCTGGAAGTGCCGGTCGAAATCAGAAGGAGGACTTGGTGGAGTCTCTACATCCTGGACTCGTGGGCTAGTATCACGACCGGACGACCGTCACTTGGACGAACGGGCGATGGAATCACCATCCAAACACCACGGGTCCCCGAGCAGATGAACAACGCCCAGTATCTGGCGTCGTTGAGACTTCTGCCGATCATCCACAACATCGCATTCTGCAAGATTGCTACTAAGGTACAGGATCTGTTGGCTGCTCATTCACTTATTGGATTCGACGAGTTGTTCACTTTGGATGCGGAGTTGGAGAAATGGCACGACGACCTGCCGCCCATACTTGCAGATGTTGTCGACCGACCTCAGCTGAATGGGAAACGAGAATCGGTCAGTGGAGAGGTCAGACACATCTCTCCCCAGGCTTCGAATGCGTCTGGCAAGCCCGTAGTCGACTTCTCGCAGCCCCCTGAGCGCGACAAGACAGCTTGTCCTGAAGTGTTGAAAACACCGAGGGCCGTCATGCACTGGAGATATCAGAACCTACGGATATTGATGCATAGACCGTTATTACTAGCTACCGCACTGAAGAGAACGCCATATGCCAACATGTCGACGGAGGAGAAGCTGGCCGTCGGACGTTGCCGTATCGTTGCTGGACAGACCATTGCCGACATCAATGAGACAGCTCAAGAGTCGCTCATATCTGGCTGGAATGCCGTCTGGATGATGTACCAGGCAGTCATGGTCCCGCTGGTGTCGCTATTCTCGGTGTTGGCGCTACCACCAAAACATGTCCCAACAGACAGCCCAGTGACGACTCCCGGAGAAGGGTCCTCAATCATACCCGGTAGCGACGACGACGTCGACAAATGGCGCAGAGAGATCGAGCTGTCGATCGAGTTCTTCGGCAGAATGACCCGCTGGTCGGTTGCTGCGAAGAAGAGCAGAGACGTCGTCCAGCGCCTCTACGACGCCACCAAGTACGTTAGCGAGCACCACGCCCAGCTCCATCAGCAGCAGCAAGAGATGATGCAACGGCGGGAATCTGTGCAACCTCCTCAACAGCCCGAGCAGAGCATGACCAACCAGGGGTTGATAAGTCCGATAGGAGATCCTTATGGTGTTCCTTTTGGAGCTCACGATCACGCTTTCATGCAACCTCAGACTTGGAATATGAACCCCAACGCCGAAGCTGCGATGAATGAGTTCTGGGATGGCATGATGTGGGAGTCATTTCCTGGGGAGTTGTCTGAAGCTGCGAATTTCGCCGAGAGCATGGAACAGATGGATTGGTGGCAGCCGGTCCCCGTTGATCAGAGTTGGATGCAATGGGGTAACAATGTCAATAACCAGCCTTGAGCATGTTCGATTGCGAAAGTATCTGCCTTGAGATCATTGGCAACCCTCGCGAACGAAGCTCTCGACCCGAGAAGAGCTAGTGATGCACATGCAGGTTCGTAAACAGCTACCCGAGCAAGCTAGCTCGTGGCGATGGGCAGTGGACCATCTTCTATCTCGAAGTCGTACATGATTGCTGGAAGCGACGACTACAGGCTATCATGCCAAAGAGTCGAGGACGAGGCTGTGTGGTTGTCGCCGCTGACGAAGGACGCATGTCGTTGTCGATGTTGATAAAAGATTGAACAGATATCACTCGATGCTTGAAGACTTGAAGATCACAGAAGCAGGAAACTACGATCATGGCAGCCAGCATCTATCTCATCACTTCATCGGCTTTCCTCCTTTGCCTCTGGCAATTCCTCATCGTTCCCTTCTTTCTATCTCCCCTTTCCAAAGTTCCTGCCGCGAACGTTTGGGCCCGTATCACGAACCTTTGGATCCTCTCCATCAGATGGCGAAATATCGAGAATCAAACTCTGTTGGACCTCCACAAAAGACTTGGTCCAATCGTACGATTGGCGCCGAATGAGCTCAGCGTCAACTGTTACGAGGGAGGGCTAAAGACGATCTACGGCGGTGGATGGGCGAAAGACACATTTTATATCAGGAGATTTGAGAATTATGGGTACGTCCACCCCTTGTCACCCATCGACAACACCAGCTGCTGAAGAGACTTGAACAGGACCCCCAACCTCCTCTGCATGACCAACCCCAAAGACCACGGCCTCCGCCGTCGAATGCTCTCCCAAGTCTACTCCAAATCCAACGTCATGACCTCCTCAGCCCTCCGCGTAACCTCTCGAAGCGTCCTCTTTGATCGTCTCCTACCACAACTGTCCCAGTGTGCGGAAGCCGGCACGCCGGTTTGTATGTTCAAGCTGAGCTACGCATACGCCATGGACTCATTCATGACGTTTCAATTTGGGCTGGATCTGGGATCGAAGTTTCTACTGGATGCAGGGGAGAGGGATTGGTATATGGGTGCTTTCTTTGGGAGGAGGGAGTGGTATTTTTGGTTGGATCAATTCGAGAGGCTGTTGAACGGTCTGAAGAGGGTTGGGGTGAATGTTGTTCCCAAGGGTGTCTCGAACGCGGGTGAAGAGGTGTTGGACTGGATTTTGGGGAAGTGTGGCCAGGCAGAGGAGATGTTGGTCTCTGGAGAGGATGTCAAGTCGGGATATGAGCCGATTATCTACGCCGCAGAACGAGCTGCTTTGCGGAAGACAGACGAAGACAAAGCGAGCTCTGGCACCAAGGACTATCCATATCGTTGGGAACTCGCAAGTGAGATGATGGACCACAGTGCAGCGGCCATGGAGACAAGTGGCGATACCTTGTCCTTCGTATTCTACGAACTCTCGCGACATCCCGAGCTGCAGAAGAAACTCAGAGAAGACCTCCTTCAGCTCGATCCACCGCTGAAGTTCCCTTCTGAAGAAGGAGTCGAGCTGCCTGACCTGAAGGCGGTCGACAGTATTCCGCTGCTCGGCGCCATCTTACAAGAGACGCTTCGACGTTGGCCTGCTGTACCAGGTGGACAGGTTCGACTCACGCCGGCTCTGGGATGCAGTCTTGCAGGCTACGAGAACATTCCGCCGAATGTCAAAGTTCACTCTTCTGCGCATATCCTTCATCGGAACCCGGACGTGTTTCCAGATCCTGAGAATTGGAACCCGCATCGATGGCTGGAGGCTTCTGATGAGCAGACCAAGGAGATGAATCGATGGTTTTGGGCATGGAGTAGTGGAGGTATGTTGATGCACCTTGGGCGTTTGAGGAAGCTGCTGACTCGTGAGTAGCAATGATGTGCCTTGGGAACAACTTCGCTACCAATTGTAAGTCTCCCCGACCGAAGGCCAGATAGAAAGCGGTGCTGACAGTCCTCAGCCATGAAGCTCGTAATCGCCGCCATATACACCAACTTCACCACCAGCATTGCCGATGGCGGAGAAATCGAGCAGGATGAAGGCTATACTGCTGGTCCCAAGGGTAACAGACTCATGTTGAACTTCCAACGGATCGAGTAGTCGTAGCTCAAGCTAGAATGGTCTCCCATCCGTTTTGAATGACCACATCGAGCCAATAGACACCTTGCTGTCCATTGTCCATTCTTCTCCACGTTTCCTTCACGATATCGAGGCAGACTCGGACAGGCTTCGGAGGTAAGGCACCTAATAGAGCATGTAATCTGTCGAGCACGAACTTGCGCATGATGGAGACGTCGAGCTCTTTCGTGATCGCTGTTTCATCTGGCATGTGCGTCTGGCTGATCATGTCGGATGATGGCTCCGGAGTTGCTTCGCAGACCAGTTCACTGGCAAAGGCGACTAGCAGGAAAGCTTGGAAGTCTTTGGTCCCGGATTCTGAGGGGATGGTCTCAAGTAATTTAAGCCCTTCCAGGGCGAAAGCAGTGAGCCATTCGTTGCGTTTGCTTTGTGCGACTGCAGGACTGTCGTTCGTCACGGACACCAATACGTCCGTATCTTCATTCTCCTTCATTCGATCGTTGAGCAAGTCAGGGAAGACGCGGTACAGCTGAAGAAGACCCAGATATCGGTGGAGATCGGCTATGGTAGTCAAGTGCCAGGTGGGCGTAGACTTGTCCCCTGTACTGGCGACATCATCTGGATCGGGATGCTCGCAAGCGAGGATCTGAGCCTCAAGTTGCCGTGCCGTTGTGAGGTCTTCAGCCATTTGTCGGATGTGAGTCTGGGTTACAAATTGCTGATTGAGGCAGCGAAGTCTGTTCTTGCGAACTAAACGACCGATACTTCCGACAAGAGCGGAAGTCTCTGGAGCGACGCCCGTCCAAGGATGGGCTGTCTGCTTCATAGGGAAGTACTGAGCAGGCATGATCAAATTCGAGCTCGGTCGTAGGGTTTCAGGATCTGCAGCATAGGATAGATACATCTCCCAATGAACCATGGCCTGGTGGAAAAAGTTGTATGTCTCGTCAACGTTGCCAGATCCGATCATAGCATCGAGATGCTCTCTCATGGCCTTGTGAGCTGCAAGACCTAATTCTCTCGGTTGGTGCCAATTGCCGGTCGGGCCAGACATCATGAGTGCAAGAAGAACATGAAAGTCGTGCCGGCTTTCGTTCTGAACGGCGTCTAGTGCTTGCTGCCGTAATTTGGCTCCAATGGTCGCGAACTTTGGATTGATCTCCACCAGATATGAAGCAGCCATGCTCTGAGCAGCAAGATTGACAGCTAGGGAGTGACTGAAGGAGTTCGACACCGCTGATCGGAAGGGGTTCGTCTCCCCATCGAACATAGCATAGACTTGAGGAACAACTTTGAAGTAGTATGAGAGCAGCTCATATGGCTCATTCGTCAACGCTGGTTGTATTCGATAGGCGGACTTCTGCATCCTCGCACCGAGCGAACGCAGCATCGATTGTGGGTTGTGTCGAGGAGGCGTTCTCGTAGTCGACAACTCCATGCCAGTATTACTTGATCCAGACGTCGCTGCCGACAGGAGGTTGCTGATGTCCAGTGACGTCTCATTGGCGGGAGAAAATGCCTCAAAGGTCGGACTGGCAAAGGCAAATGCCGCGAAATCGTCCTGGCCTGATGTGCCTAGGGCATCGAATGAGAAAGATGGGTCCGACCAATCCAAAAAGGCCGCACCTTGAGGCTGCGTCAAAGTCTCTTGTTCGGGCGTATAAGAAGGCTGCGGAGTCCCCCCGTCTTGACGATCGTCTTCAGGCTCTGGGCCTGGCGTAGGCGCACTGACTTCGTGTTTTGTTGACCATTTGAGCGCTTGGGAATAGCCAGGACATACGACGCCTAATCGATTGCATCTTCCGCATGACGGGCGACTTTCATCGCATTTGAGGTGCTGTGCTTTGCATCTCGAGCATCCTCCCCTAGACTTCTTGCCTCCTCGGCGGGTGACTTTCGCGCTCATTCTTTGCTCTCACTTTTCGTCGTCTTGCCGGATGACGTTGGATGGAGTTTCTCGGAGTGAGTCTTCGGCGATGCCATGAGAAAAGCTCTGCTTGCCACATGACATGGCGGTACATTGCAAAATCCCGAAGCTGCTGTTGCCATCCTCGCGGATGGGTGAGGAAGCTCTTACGTCGTATTCAGTTGCCCAAAAGAGACGTAGCGATGGAGGACATCGTGTGAGGAAAGTCGTGGGTAAGACAAGGCGTTCACGACTTCTGAGGCTGAATCTTCGCGTGAATCAATACGACCGTCGCGTGTCTTTGCTCTTCTCGATGTCGACATCAATGGCCAAGTTGCGTCACGGCTTGTCTCTTGCTCGACATGGCATATTTCACTTGAGAAGAGGATTGCGAGTGGAGTCGATAGGGTGTTGTCATCATGGCCAGATTGATATGTGAGTTGGCCGAGAGCGGCGCGCGTCCTTCGTGACTTCCCTCAACTTGTCATTCACTTTGTTTCCTATTCTCACACCGATCAATGTCTGTCTTCAACCCTCTGCGTCTCGTATTGGACTTCTTCCGGCCATCGCCAACGCAGTCCAAGATGTCGAGCAACTTCAGCTCCTTACCTGCAGGAATGGCGGACGACGAGTCGAAACCAGCCATCAATTTGCTACGCGGCTGGCCAAACGGTTCCCTCCTTCCCGTGGAATTGATCAAAGAGGCTGCCAACGCAGCACTCTCTGACCCATCGATAGCCTACTCAGGTCTCGTCTACGGTCCAGACGAGGGCTACCAGCCTGCAAGAGAAGAAATCGCCAAATGGCTCACGTCATTCTACAAGCCCAGCAAACCTATCGAAGCGGATCGTATCTGCATCAATGGCGGTGCCTCGCAGAGTCTGGGTTGCATGCTCAATGTATACACCGATCCGGAATACACTCGACACATCTGGCTTGTTGCTCCGGCGTATATGCTTGTCTTCCGGATCTTTGAGGATGCTGGGTTTGGATCGCGGATGAGAGCCGTTCCGGAAGATGAGCATGGCATTGATATCGCTTACCTGCGGAAAGAGATCGAGAAGAGCGAGGAGAAGGCTCGGAGTGAGGGCAACACATCTCCGCGGTACAAACCTGATCGGGAACGAGCAAAGGTGTACAAGCATGTCGTATACTGCGTGCCCACCTTTAGTAACCCATCGTCGAGAACGATGACGCTGCAGAGAAGGCGAGAGCTTGTGCGGCTGGCCCGGGAGTTCGATGTGTTGCTGGTGTGTGACGATGTTTATGACTTTCTCCAGTGGCCCGCCGATATGTCCCCAGGCCAGGTGAGTAGCGCGAAGCTGGAAGCGATGAAGACCTCGCATCTCCCCAGATTGGTCGACATCGATCGAGAACTCGACGGCGGCGCGGATCGCAAAGGTGCAGACGGATTCGGTAACGTTATGTCAAACGCCACATTCAGCAAACTCGCGGGTCCAGGTAAGCGATCGATAAGCCCTTCAACGAAGGCATCTTCCTTTGGCTTACTCTCCTTTGAAAAGGTCTACGCAGTGGCTGGATCGAGGGAACCGCCAAATTCTCCTATGGCGTCTCGCAAGCGTAAGTGACATCCTCTATCTTCTTTCTCCAGAGCCACGGTGCCTGGGATTTGACATTCGTACCTGCATAACCGAGCCACTGTATTCCGGTTGCACAGGCCCATCGTATTGCACATGAAATCTTCAGTACGACTTTATCATTGACTACAGGGCTGACTTTGACCTGCAACAAGTGGCATCCAAAGATCTGGCGGCGCTCCGAGTCAACTCACCTCCACATATCTCGCTAGATTGCTTCAGACCGGTCAACTCCAGAACCACATCCAAACTGTTCTGCGCCCCGCGTACGCCACTCGATACAGCCTGATGGCCGACGCGATCAAAGAGCACCTCATTCCTCTAGGATTCACTATGCCGCAACCAGGTCGAGATGTCGTAGGAGGCTACTTCGTGTGGCTTGGCCTGCCCGAGAAGCTCCATGCGAAGGAGTTGACTCAGAGATGTCAAGACGAGGAGAGCCTAGTCATTGCCCCCGGTAGCATTTTTGAAGTGCCTGGTGACGATAGCTTGTCTTTTGAGAGGAGCATACGGCTTTGTTTTGCTTTTGAGGAGGAGAAGATGTTGGGTGAGGGTGTGAAGCGAATAGGGGATGTTGCTCGGAGGATGCTGGAAAAAGCTGAAGATGGCAATAGTGATTATGTGGTTGTTGAACGAGGGAACAAAGATGATTCTAATTTGCAGGGTTTCATGTGATGGGGCGGCTGACAAACCTTGGAGTTGAAAAATTATTGCAAGTTCAAGACCACGACAGCACAAGAATCTTCACAAGACTGTGCTATTCGAGTCCAGCAAGGCGAGTCGAGTCATGAAGTAGGGCTCTTGTCAATTGAGAGTTAGAGGCCAGACTCGCATTGTTTCGCCCTCACCGATCCAAGCAGGTGAAACTCGAGCTCATAGCAAGCGTACTAATCAGGTACGTGACCAGAGTCCGCAGTATGGACGAAGGAGAATTGGCCCCTGAACAGAGTGCACCTCACCACGAACCCGGCTTCTCGAAGCGCTGGTGACTGCTCCATCGGGCGCAACTCCCCCTTGAGAAATCGAATTGTGGACAAAGGTCGATAGGGTCTTGCCAGCGGCCCATCGCAATCATCCGACCACAAAAGGCCTCGTGCCTGAATCGTATACTTCTGGTCACCAGCAGCAGTCTCCACACGGTCACACGCATCCAGTACGCGTTTACAAGACCGCCACATGCCCCTGTGTCATGTGCGCATGCGATGGAGATGTGGGCATTCGCACGTCGTGCAATAGTGCGACCTCATGGCGACCCTTCTCATTAAAGGCTTCGACGCCGGGGTATGGCAAGACAGAACTCGATATCGACGGCAATGAGGTACTGAGGTAATCTGTTAGACAAGAGAGATCTTGGGCCTTTTGACGAAAGAGTCGTGGGCGTGGTTGGACGGTTCGTCAGAGCTGCAAGGTACTGAAGTTTGTACCGCCCGGCCACCCCTGCTGTTCCAGGCGGCCGGGATTCGCGCGGCAGTCGCCCTTTTGACTCGAAATAGGCCGCCTCTCCGACCACAAATTGTGAAGGGCCAGACGCTTGATGAAAGCCACGAGGATACTGGCCAGTCGCAGTGGAATCTCCAAGTTCACGGCGGGATCATGAAGCAAACGAGAAGGCTGGTCCCGTTTCGCGCTGGGCAGCCCAGCCAATCACGGGTCGCTCCTGCCGCCTTAACGGCTGTGGCTGAAGCAAGAGCGCCGATCCCTGGGCGTGAGCCTAAATCGCGTCGACCTCACCTCACACTTCTTGCGCTGGTGTGTGTGAAAGGTGGTGCTGCTGCCGCCCCTTGCCATTTCGCCGCTTCAAGGTTTCACTCCAGTACTTGCGCTGGCTGAATCTGGCGTGCGCAGGACCAAGCATGGCGGGCGCTCGGCGTGCAGCACATTCTTGTGTGCGCTACACGCCTTCGCAGGACGGGACGATGGTGCACGAGGCTAGAAGATATGACTACCAAGACAAAGGGTGATGTAGTCGTACCGGCTAAGGCCTCGTTCGTCGTCAGAGATGGCACGGCAAGCCGAGCAGTCGGGGCATATATAGAGCAGCGGCTGCATGGATGCCAAACAGGAGCACTGAGCAAACGGAGGTGAATGCCGAGCGACATTTGAAACGAGCGAGGGACTGGTTGGCTGTACCTGACTGGCCGCGATTTACTAGTGACTTAGGTGAGTCCCCACTGCATCGCACCTTCCTCGACTTCAGCAGCATTCAAGAACACAACGCCCGCTGCACACAACACTCCTTTGACTTTTGCCTCTGCTCTGCTTCATTCACATTCACTGCTGCCGCGGCTGCGCTCGTCTGGCTTTGTTCTGCTTCTCCGCGTATTGACGACGCCCATTGTTCACGGCCCATTGTCGACGCCGAGACAACGCTCTTGTCCGCGTCTTCGTCATTCCTTCCATTCTTCACGCGCGTTCGCCGACACTCTCTACGACACCGCGCACCAGCATTTAACTGCGACCTTTTTTCGCTTCCTTTTCTCACTCGCACCCACACCAACTTTTGCACCTTCCTTTCGCTCGACACCAACTGATTTACGACAGTTGCTACGGCAACCCACACTCGCAACGAAACTTCAAGAAACCACTCGGTGCAGGACACTGAGACACCCACTTCAGCTTCGACAGCTACGACACCCTCATCAACACCCACGCTGAGAACAGCAACCATGTTCTCCACCCGCAGCGCAATGCTGCTCACAACGGCGCTGAGCGCCATGCTCAACCCACTCACCCAGGCCGCCCCGGCCCCTCAACAAACCACGACTCCAGGCTCTTCCGACTACTGGCTCGCCAACATCAAGCACCAGGGCACTGTCTGGGGCAACGAGAACAGCACCGCCGGCAACTACCAAGTCTTCCGAACTGCAACTCCAGGATCCAACTCGGACGCCATCCAGCAACTTCTCAACGATGGCGGCATGTGCGGTGCCATGTGCAACTCATCTACCATCCACCCAGCCATCATCTACTTCCCAGGAGGTGAATACACGATCGACAAGCCAGTCAACTTGACCTACTACACCCAGATCATCGGCGACCCCAACAACCGTCCAGTCTTCAAGCCAACCCCCGAATTCGCTGGGATGGCCATGCTTGATGCTAATCCTTACGGCAACCCCAACAACACGAACTGGTTCATCAACCAGAACAATTTCTTCCGTCAGATCCGCAACATCGTCATTGACATGCGAGGTTCGGCCAACACCACCACTGGTATCCACTGGCAAGTCGCTCAAGCTACCTCTCTCCAGAACATCGACTTCAAGATGGACGAGGGCAGTGGTCAGCAAGGCATCTTCATGGACAACGGTAGCGGTGGCTGGATGAGCGACCTGACGTTCGAGGGTGGCGGCAACTGCATCTTCGTCGGCTCTCAGCAGTTCACTTCCCGCAACCTGCAGTTCACCAACTGTGGCACCGCCATCTTCCTCAACTGGGACTGGGGTTGGACCTGGAACAACATCACGATCACGGGAGGCGCTGGCCAAACTGGTCTTGATATGTCTGTGAATCCCAACAACCAATCAGTCGGCTCCACCGTCATTTCCGACAGCAAGATCTCTGGTGTTGAGTACGGCGTCAAGTCCTCCTACGGTGGCAACGGCACTGGCAATGTCCCAGAAACCGGCGGCACCCTTGTCTTGTTGAATGTCGACTTTGAAGGCACCCAGAACGCAGTCTACCAAGTTCCTCAAGCCAAGACACTTCTCGAGGGCAACAAAGTTGTGACTGCCTGGGCTCAGGGCAACTCCTACGTTGGCAACGGCAAGCAGCAGACATCTTCTGGTCCCATCAACGCACCAAAGCTGCCACAGTCTCTCACTACGCAGAATGGCGCGGTCTTTGGTCGTTCCAAGCCACAGTACGAGAGTGTACCAGTCTCAAACTTCATCTCTGCCAAAGACAGTGGTTGCAAGGGTGACGGCGAGACTGATGACACCAAGGCCGTCCAAGCCTTCTTGACCAAGGTCGCCAGCACACCAAACGCCATCGCCTTCTTCGACCACGGCGCCTATCTCGTCAAAGACACGATTCTCGTCCCGCAGAAGATCAAGATTGTCGGCGAGATCTGGTCCCTCATCGTCGCTGATGGAGCCTCTTTCAGCGATGCATCCAAGCCGAAAGTCGTCTTCCAAGTCGGCAAGCGCAACACCCAAGAGAAGGGCGCTGTCGAGATCTCCGACATCATCTTCGAGACCAAGGGTGCCGCTCCCGGTGCTATCATGATCGAGTGGAACCTGAACTCGGCTCAAGGCGAATCTGGCATGTGGGACTCTCACGTCCGCATCGGTGGGTCTGCTGGCACTGAGCTTCTCAAGGAGCAATGCCGTGGCCACACTGGTCTCGTTGGTTTCCCTGGCGACGTCAACCCACCTAAGGTGGAGTGCCAGGGTGTATTCCTGATGTTCCATGCTACCAAGCAAGCTGGCGGCTTCGTCCTCGAGAATGACTGGTTCTGGGTTGCTGATCATGATCTTGAAGACAGCCCAGGTCAGACTCAGATCAACGTCTACAGCGCTCGCGGTGCTCTTTTCCAGAACCAAGGCCCATGCTGGCTCTGGGGTTCCGCTTCTGAGCACAGCATCATCTACAACTACCAGCTCGATGGCGTCAAAGCCTTCTTCGGCGGCTTCATGCAGACTGAGACGCCGTACTTCCAGCCAGAGCCCACGGTTCCCAAGCCATTCTCCTACAACGCGGCCTACAACGACCCGACTTTCACGATCTGTGATGCGAATGGCCAAGATCCCAGTGGAGCACCGTGCGAAGACGCTTGGGGCCTTCGTGTCGTCGGCAGCTCTGGTGTCTACATCTACTCCACCGGGATGTACAGCTTCTTCAACAAGTACCAGCAAGCTTGCTTATTCAAGGGCGAAGCATCGGGCACTTGTCAGCTCAATATGATTAGAATTCAGGGCAGCGAAGTCTACATGTACGCAGTGACCACCAAAGCGGCGGTCAACATGCTGCGTGTGGACAACAATGCTCCAATCACGGGCGTAGGCAACAAGGACATCTACGGAGACACGATTGCCTACTACTGGTCGAAGTAGATGGGCTGGGGGGAAACTTCTTTTTCTTTCATGACAGATTGCGATTTGTTTTCAGGTCTCGTTCAGAGAGGCCAATGGCGTTTATTCGGGGGATGGGAGCATGAAAATACCCGAGCGCAATACGCTCACTGCTGAACAGAATCGGCAGAGGATGGCTTCGGCGTTGAGGGTTACACTTTGTGCAGAAATGAGCTCTTCTTTGCTCGTGAAAATTCAAAAGCGTTTGAGATTGAAAACTTCGATCCTTCCACTTTCTTTTTCGTGACTTCCTTCGTGGGCTCCTTCCTACTTGCAGTCTACCCCTATCTTCCTCGACTTTGAGTGATCCATCTCTGTCCTTGTACGTCTTGCTGGGCCAACTAATCACCCTTCGAGACATGGGATCCTTCGCCGAAAGACTGAGATGGGCGTGGCGCGACCGGCAGATGTATATGATCTTTATCGCAATTTCGTGAGGGCTTGTCTGCGGTGAGAATCACTTCGCCTCCTCTGGACTCAAAATACTCTCATGCAACCAAAACTCAAGTACATCCAGTCCCCAGAAAGCTTCAAGACTCCTATACAACTAGACGTCAATGCATCCAGACTCTCATGCGCGCCTCCGCGAGCAGATCAAACCCGCCGTGGCTACCCAGGTAGGCAGCTAGGCAGCTTCCTGTTAGCATGTGACAGTAGACTTTGCTGCGCATAACTTCATTCCCAGATTTACTTCGATGCCTCGAGAGCTTTACTTCTAGGCTCATTCAAGGTATCCTTAGCTCAATCTAGCCTTTACTTCGGATGCATTCTAAGCTTACTCTGCTCTTCACTTGTACTTTCCTGTAGTTTCACATGCTGGCTCACTTCACATGCTAGCTTATTTCACATGCTAGCTTAGTTTAGCCCTCACATAGGCACTAATTTTATGTGTGCTCAACAATTCACATGTGAGGATAGTTCACGTGTAAAATAACGATCCCTTACATGTGGTAATACCTAGCACGTGGTAATACCTCACATGTGACAGTACTTCAAGCGGTAACATAGCCGTAGTTACATGTAGGCAGTGGCTGCGAGTGATGTTGCTTCACATGCTATCAATTCACTTAATAGGGCGTTAATGACTTTCAATGATGTGACAGTGGCTGTTCAATTCAGGCGGATAAGATCTCTCATGTGACTGTCAAGAAATCATCACTTGACAAGTCATCACATCATCATTGCAATGCTCATTATCCCAGATCCTCCTTAAACATACTCCCGCCCAGGCTTCACCATCTTCACAGGCTGCTGCGGCGTCGGCGTCGCAATTGCGACCATGCCCACTGGGTCATCAGGCTTCACATCACCCATTTGTACCATCGTGCCCCTCAATCTCTTGATCTTGTCCGCGCCATCTTCCATACTCGGCCCGAAGTCGACGTGCACGTGTGGGCTATCGCGCAGCGTGTTGACGAAGTTATCGAGAACGTCAGGGCCTCGTCTCATGGCATCCAGGTACGCGGTGATGAGTCCAGCGATGAAGATGACACCGGCGGCGATGACGAGGACGATGAGGTATGGGATGTGGCAGCGCATGACTAGCTGCATGGTTTGTTTCGTTCCGGTTGAGGTGGCCACGACGTATTCGTCGTTCGAAGGATTGGTGAAGTCGCCGGTGACACCGGATGGTGCGATGCCCGCGAGCCAAAAAGTGTTCATCAGCTGTGTGAAGCGTCGCGAGAACAGCTCGCTTCCAATGCTGGCGATCGCTGGCCATGTCGAAGCGGTCTGTCCTATTCCGGCTGAGAATGGGAAAGCGGGATTGATGAAAAAGTATTCCAACGGACTGGAAGTCATTTCGTGGTTCCAGCTGGTGGCGTTGACGAGACTTTGCAAGAATGCGTCCAGGACAGTGGCCCCTGGGGATTGTTCGGACGGACCACCGGGGATCGTCAGGCCGTCTAGGACTGACATGTTGGACGACGGGTGCGGGAGCTTGGACTCGCGAATGGCGACGACGTTGCATGCGAGCGTTCCGTTACAGAAGACGGAGGCCTCCAGGTACGTCGTTGTCAGCGCACATGAGGCTTGGCTGATCAGCGGGGTGTCGAAAGATGAGAACGAGTTGAGACCAAGGAATAGAGGATACTCGTCGCTGGTGTGCGTATCAGAATACCAGAGGTTGAGGTACTGGCCATTGTCGTAGTTGACAGAGAACTCTTCCGAGTTCTTGATCGCCTTGAAGATGCTGTCCGTGGCTCCGCTGCTGGCAATGTTGTCCGTTACGTTTCCCGTAGTGGAGTTGTAACCCTTCGTCTTCATGTTACATTGAATGTTGAAATACGAGGTCTCCATGGTAAAGGACGAGTTGGCCTTGTTGGCGACATTGAGAGCTGGCAGGCCAAACATAGAAGTGTAGGTCAGGTTCTGCTTCGCACTGGTATTGAACCATCCATTTGCATCGGCTTGTATCTCCGCTGGCAAGGCTTCCAGCATTGGGATGTTGATGTTGCCGAAAGTATCCTGCGTTCCATTCTTGGAGGTGCTCGGGCTGATCAAAGCGGCGTTGAACGCGGCCTTGACTCCGGTGTAGTATTGGGAACCAGTAGAGCTCATTGGGCTGCCTTGGATGACGAAGTACGACTTGAGAGTATCCAGGTAGGGGTATTCTTGCGTGGTGTTGGTGTACTTCGGCACCACTGACACGATCCGCAGCGCAGACTGGCCACCTGCGGGAGAGAATGCCCACATGAGGATCAGGATGGGAACGAAGATGTTGAGCGTCCGGAACTTGACGGGCGCCATGAAAGCAGATGCGAGTGATCGACTGCCCAGCAGATATTCGAGAAGACCAACTGTTGCGCCATGCTCCAGTCTGTAAGTGGCAATGGCCTTGATGAGCTTCGCGACGACGAGCGCGAACAGGATGGGAAAGATTGTAGGACCCTACAATCTTGTCAGCACTCGTCCAATTGTTATCTTGATCCCAACTCACGAAAGCCGCTGCTCGTAGTAATGCCTTCGATTCGAAGTCTGAAGCCGGCCGGTCGTTCCAGAGGTAGGACAGTGCAGCAAAGACAACGAAATACAGCGATGTCGATGCAATCAGCACATCAACAATAACTGTTCCAACGTTGTGCGTGATGCTTCGACCCGGTTTCGTCTGGGCCTCATAATCGTCGACGACCGTCTGAGTGACAGCAGGTCCCTTGTAATCCATCTCACGTTGTTCCTGGGCTTCCCTCTCTTCCATACTCGATGCATGATACGAAACACCCTGTTGATGAGACATACTGACGGACAACACTTACAGGAGCTGGACAACGACACCACGCGACGCTGGCGAGCATGACTTTAAGTACACCTACGACTTGCAGACACAGAGCCCTTCCAGACCTATGCTCCTGACTTCTTCTTAACGACTTCAGCTCGGATTTGAGCGTGTGGCTGCCATATGGCTTGTGGCATCCAGCAAGACAGGCGCCATCGCTTCGCACTGACCCCAGCTTCCGGCCCAGAACTGTGTGGTGGCGCTCTGAGACAAACGTTCCGGCAGCTGAAGCAGTTCTGGCCGAGCTAGGGGAGCGTGTAAGCGAGAGTGCTGCAGAGTCAGAGATATAGACTCGAGAGATAAGAAAGTGACTTGTGGTCGCGCCAGGAGTCGACGATGGGAAGAAAAGTGATGTTTGGTGAAGGATGGAGGAGCCGATCGCGAGAGAAGAAGTTGGACGATCGCTTGGTCTTGGCAGTCACGTGAAGGGGCAGGTCCTCCAACGATCTGTTGCATAGCCACAAAAGATATACCAACATTCGGTTTTCTTCATTCTGAATTGTGATCACGACCCAGAGTCGTCTCTTCATAAGAATTATAATTGACGCTTCCCTGTTGTTTCTTGCTTCGTTGCTTGCTTTACTTTTCACCTTACCAAATCTAGCCATGGCCAATACAGATATTCATCAGGAATCAACATTCCTCTCCCTCCCAGCAGAGCTCCGCGACGAAATCTACTCATACATCGCGTTGAACGACCTAGACTCCTTCTCCGAACACATGAGAAAGCCAGCTCTCCTCCAAACCAACACCCAAATCCGCTCCGAATACGCCTCAATCTTCTTCTCCAGCAACCTCCTCAAGCTAGAAACCTTCTCCGGCAATCCACCAACATGGAAACAACTCCAAACCAAAGCCTCCAAGCAACAGATCTTCTCAACCTGCGTCTTCCGAAACCTAACCGACTTCTGGAGTCTAGGCAGCGCAAGACGTTACTGTCAAAGACGATTCGCCGACCTAGAAGGGGAGGGACAGGTTGGAATCTTGACGATTTCTCTAGAAGAGGGACTGAGAAGATGGGTGCTATGGAGTCGCAGTCGCACGTGATAGGGCTGAAGCCGCATGGTGAGCCCTGAGTCGCTTGTTACAAGGCCATCCTTCAGCCGCAGCTCGGCTGTTTGTAATGTACGGACGGGTTTGATGAGATGGAGTGCGGATGAGAAAGGCTCCGGATGGAGGTGGTATGTCTCCTTTGGGATCTTGGGAGGTGGTACGAGGGAGGGGTTGTGGTATAAGAAAGGCCGGGAGCCCTGACGCGAAACATACCACTCGTTTGTTTCCATTTCTCGTATTTCGAACCATGAAAGCAGTGACAGTCTCAGCAAAGGGAGGTCCGCCGCTCGTGGTGACTGACCGCCCTAAACCACGTCTGCGTCCAACTTACCTTCTCGTCCGCACCCATGCGGTTGCGCTCAACCCCGCCGACGTCGCTCTTATTGACTATGGTATGGGCGATGCAGGCTCGCTCCTTGGCTGCGATTACGCGGGCGTGATCGAAGCCGTCGGTGAGGATGTGCGTAGAGACTTCAAAGTCGGAGAAAGAGTCTGTGGGCCAATGAGGGCTGGAGACACGTTGGAAAGGGAGAATGGGTGCTTTGCCGAGTGGATTGTCGTCAAGGCGGATATGGCTATGCGGGTGCCGGAGGGGATGAGCTGGGAGGATGCGTGTACGCTCGGGGTGACGCAGATTACCACGGGAAGGTGTTTGGTATGTTGAGCCTCATTTCCTTGCTCGAAGAATTGAGTTTGATTCCAGCTGCAGTACCAGAAGTTCGGTTTGCCATGGCCAGACCGAGCGGAAGCGAAACCAGGTTCCATCTTCATCTACGGAGGCTCGAGTGCGATGGGAACGATGCTCATCCAATTCGCCAAGATGTCGAACTTTGAAGTCATTACGACCTGCTCGCCGTGGAACTTCGAGTTATGCAAGTCGTACGGCGCCGACCACGTCTTCGACTACAAAGACTCGGAAACGCCTCAGAAGATCCGGGAATTGGCAGGCGACTCGTTGAAGCTCTGCGTCGATTCGATCTCAACAGACGAGACCGCCGCTTTCTGTGCATCGGTCATCGGCCCAGGAGGCAAGTACTCCAGCATTCTGTTGTCGGAGTGTCCACGGGACGATGTAGAGAGCTTTCGGACGATCGGTTATTCGTTTCTCGGCGAGGACTGGGAGCAATTCGGGGTGATAAATCCGGCAAGCAAGGAAGACTTCGAGTACTCCAAGAACTTTGCAGCTTTCAGTGAAAGGCTGCTTGCTGAAGGGAAGATTAGGCCGCATCCGGTGGAGTTGAGACCGGGTGGTTTGGATGCGATTCCTGAAGCCATGGAGGATTTAAGGGCGAAGAAAGTTAGTGGGAAGAAGCTCGTGTTTAAAGTATGAGAGTAGTCTCGAATCATAGACGGCGAAAATGAGTGAACGAGCCACAATCGTTCGCCTGATGAGCAGAATCATGAGATGGGATTAGGATGTGAACATTAAGAGGACGTACACATCAACTTGCCTCTGCTCTGTAGATATTCACGCCCCTCGCTCTATGCGTTCATCCGGTTTCGAAGATCTTTCCAGGCATCTGGCGAAAGATTCCCCTGCGAGATATTCAGCGAGATGGATTGAACAGTTGCCTCCCGCTCATGCATCTGGTCGACGAAGCTGCCAAGGTCCTCAGCGGCCTCGTCGGTCTGCACGCCGACTTTGGTTTCCTCGTTCGGATCCCAGATGATCTCTGAAGTAGCGATCTGTGCATCCAGAGCTTTGGAGATAGCGTCTCCCACGGCTCTCGTTTCAGCCGGTTCTGCCCAGATGACTACTCGTCCATTGTCGTCTTCGGTGACATCTGTAGCTCCAGCTTCAAGAGCAGCCTCAAGCGCTTCATCTACGCCAAGTCCATCTTTGCTCTCAAGCGTGATCTTGCCCTTCTTCGCGAAGAGGTATGCCGAAGGCGTGGTGCTGCCCCCGTGCTCTTTCATAATCAACCTGACTTCCGCCAAAGTCCTCAACTTATTATCCGTCTCGCACTCGACAATGACAGCCACATTATTCGGCAATATGCCTTCCACAGTCACACTCTCCAAGCTCGCACCACTCAAACTTCGTCCCTGACCTCGAGCAATGGCGCTTTCAATGGATGCTTTCGCAAAGCCCTCTCGTTTGGCTTTGGTGATGAGGTCGGCCAGACGTGGATTCATGTTAGGATCGGGACCGAACAGTCTTGATGCCGTCGCGATTTCTTGGGCGAAGATGGAGCGTTGACGGTTCTTGCCAGCATCGGCTTTGGCTTTGTCGTGCTTGATCTTGGACCAGCGGTTGTGGCCTGAGCTGAGTAGGATCGTGGTGGTAAAGCTGCGTAGTTGGCATCGTCGGCAGATGAATGTGGCATTCTGCGTGCCGAAGAAGGTGTGAAGACCTCTGCTTGGAGCCATGATGGTGATGGATGGAAAGAGATGGTCAGGAGAGGCGATGGAGTTGAAGGCCGCCGGACCTCAGTCCGCTTCACCCTTGCCCTGAAACATCTCTCACATGCGCGCATTCGTCTGGACTTACCACCTCACCACCATTCCACCTCACGCCTTTACGATGTTTGCGAGCGCATAATGAAATAATAATATCAGAAAGACCATGGCCGAAGAAAACACGACACCGCAGCCCCCGGCGGCTCCCACGCCCAACTCCAATAAGCCCTCGACAGCTACCAATGGCGAGATCTCCCCCTTCCAACTCGACGTGAAGAAGCTCCATTCTCTCCCTTCCGAACAGCAAGGCCTCTACCTCTTGACCTTCACTGCCGATCTCGCCCGTCACGTCGAAGCTATCACGAACGATGAGGCCACCGCAGAGCAAGGCGCAATCAAGAAGGAGCTGCTCCAGATCGTTAACCTCCCCTCTCCACCTCCGACGAGGGTTGTTCGTAAGAACTTGGGAAGATGCTTTTGGGGGATATTTGCGAAGGGCAGTCGAAAAGTCTTGTACGAGTCAATAAATGATTTGGTGGCTATTGTCAATGCTGGCAAGGAGAAGGACGCAAAGGCCAAACATGCTGCTGTCTACTGCTTGGGGACGATATTTGAAAGTGCTGGGGACAGCGCTATCAGTCTCTCGCCGTTGGCTTGCACTACTATATTGAAGATGCTGAAAGCTGCTTCGAATGACACTGGCATGCGGAGCGCCATCTTCAAGGCTTGTGGAAGGGTTGTGAAAGGGATCACAGTCGCCATTGATGAGGATGTCGGACGTTCTATCTGGAAGCAGGCACGCAATGCTGCAGGCAGCGATCGATCCCTCCTTGTCCAGGCCAGTGCATGCTACTGTCTGGAGCAGCTCGTACGGTGTACGTCCTACTTCGACAACTCGAACGATTTTGAGAAGCTTCAAGCTGCACTGTTCAAGGCAATGGAGAGCACTTCTGTCACAGTACGACACGCAGGTGCGTCTTGTCTTGCTGCAGAGTTGGTGAAGAGCTATTCCGAGTCTCCAAACAAAGATGCCGTGCCGAAGCTGAAGAAGCCGAAGAAGAGCAAGAAGGCCGCTGTTGGAGAGGAGGCAGAGGAAGAGATAGAACGATCTGGCTCACCGGCTCCGGAGAAACCTGCTACTGCACTGTCATACAGCCTAATGGAGATCTTGAAACTGCTCTCGACAGCATTCTGCAAGCCAGCAACTCCCAATAGAGGCCGTGCGGGCATTGCAGTGTGCTACATCAAGGTCCTACGAGCTGTTGGGGAGAGTGTCGTAGAGCAGAAGTATGGCGAAATCGCACGCCACCTGTTCAAGGATATTTTGGAATACCAAGGCTGGCAATTCAACAAATATCGCCAGCTCATGGCTCGGAAGTTCGTGAGGATCATTCTCGAGCAAGTCGTTGGTAGCCTGCTGGGAGAGACAGCACAGCTGAACGCTGCCCGCTTCTTGCTCAACGACATTATCAAGGACTACCCACAAGCTGTCAAAGAGCGCCCGGAGCCCTCTAAGTCAGTGCTCACGGGAGCGCTCAGCGCCTTGACTTCTCTCACGAAGCGACTGGACACGGCCATTGGAGCCATTGCTGAGAACTGTCGCGAAGCCTTGCTCCAGGTGCTTCCTCATCCAAGCTTTACGGTGCAAATTCACGCATCGCAGGCTATGCGCGCGTTCGTTCTGGCTTGCCCTCAACAGCTATTGCCGACAGTGACTATTTGCATGAACAGCGTCAGTCGGGAACTTAATCTCTTGGGCGGGCCCAGACAAAGTCCAAGACGTTGCACTGGATACGCCTACGGTCTTGCTGGGATCCTCAGCACATCGAGCCAGCACCCACTCTATGGGTCAGTCGACGTCTACGCGCGAGTACTTCAACAAGCCACAAATCTGCTCAAGTCCAGCGGCAGTTCTGATCTACGCATATCGAGCTGCCAACTTCAAGTAGCATGGATCATGATCGGAGGTCTAATGTCTTTGGGACCAAACTTCGTCAAAATACATCTATCCCAGCTGATGCTCCTTTGGAGGAACGCCCTTCCCAAGCCCATGACGAACGACCACATCAGCAAGCGCAATATGTTGGAACTCAGCTACCTTGCACACGTGCGAGACTGCGCCCTTGGTTCTATCAAAGCCTTCCTGACCTACAATCAGCGCTTGCTGACTTCTGACATTTCTCGGAGGCTGTCCGCGATGCTGGAGAACACAGTGGCCTTCCTTCAGAATTTGCCGTCCAAGAAGACCAGCGACGACCCTTCAAATCGACTGTCAGCAGCATTGCAATTGCAAGATTACGAAGTCATGGTTCGACGAAGAGTGTTTGAGTGCTATTCGCAGCTCCTTAGTCTCAGTCCTGCCGGCAGCATTGAAACGACGGCACACTCCTCAATACTTCCCCTTGCCGTGGCGTCTTTCTCTGATTCCGAGTACGATGCCCCAAACTCCTTGAGCGCCGCCATTGCCGCATCCGCCAGCACCTTTGAGAGCATCTGGGATCTTGGTGACAATTACGGCTTTGGCATCACGGGTCGCATAAAGGGTCTCGACGTCAGAGACCCTCGTACTGGCGACTTAGAAAGACACTGGGCAAGTCGTATGGACGAAGAATCAGAAATCGATCAAACGATCTTGTCACCCATTGGAGCATCCGCCGAACACGACCCAACCTGCGTCTACTTGAACGCAGGGAACGGGGAGCACGACCTGCCATGTCCGCCCGCCACTGAGGCGGTCGACGCAGCCATTGCAGCATTCGGGCTTTGCCTGTCACTGCAGAGCCCCAAGGTCCAGGACAGCACTTTGGAGCAGATATCCTCATCTATGAGCGCCGCCTCGCTCCAAAAGGAGCCCGCCAGAAAGGTCGCAATTACTGCCAATGTAGCACTTGCGCTATTGACTGCATTGAGAGTCGCCACTGGAGACATTGGCCCTCCCAGAGGCGAGCTCAAAAGCGTACAGGCCGAGAAGGGTCTTCAGAGTCTACTTCACACCTGCCTCAAAGATTCAGACGAGTGTATCCGATACATGGCATCTGCAGCGCTTGGTCACCTGTGCTCTCATTCTGGAACAGCATTCACTGGATCTGAAGTCACTCATCTAACAGAGACTATTGTCAACAATCGAGAGCCGCATGTACGAGCCGGATGTGCCTCAGCACTCGCTCAGATCCATTCGCAGCTGGGCGGCATGGCAGCTGGTCTGCACATGAAGAATATTGTTGGCATTTTGATGTCTCTTGCTGCGGATACACATCCTCTGGTCCACTTCTGGGCCCTGGACAGTCTCGCCTCGATCGCAGAGTCGGCAGGCCTGAACTTTTCAGGTTACGTGACCAGCACGATTGGCATGCTCAGCCAACTCTATGTCTCTGATAGTCACAATGTCGAAACTGTGTCGCAGGCTTCCTCGAACATGTCGATGGAGCTGCCTGTCACAGCGGCCGTCGCCCGCGGCGTTGACGCCATCATCAATGTTCTTGGTCCCGATCTCCAAGATATGGTGAAGGCGAGGGACATGATACTGACTCTTGTACGGCTTTTCTCCGAGGAAGAAGACACTGCAATCCTGCTTGAGAGCCTGCGATGCTTGGAACATCTCTCACTATACGCGCCCGGACATCTGGAGTTCGCGCAGTACGTGAGAAGACTTCAGGATGATGTTGACGCATCATCACCCGAGCTCGCGAGCTTGGCCCTGCATGGACTCTTCACACTCATGCGTCGTGACGCCCCTGAGATTATTCGAACCGCTCGCCCAGGATTGGAAGATCGACTTTGGGAGTATTTGAACTTCAATCCCTCTCAGCAGTCTATCCAAAACATCTTCATGAACTGGCTCCAACAGACGGGCTCCAGCGACCCGTCAGACTGGATACAGAGATGTAACAACATCTTGACTAAGACCAAAGCCAAGGTCGAAAAGCCCAAAACCGCAGTGCCGAAGAGCACTACCGCCACTGCTGGACCTGACTTGCAGGATGAGGAAGTAGCTGGGTTTGCTGTCACCGCTGGTGCAAGCAAAGAGGACGAGACCGAAGCTCCATCGTCAACTCAAGAGCTCATGCGTTGGCAAGTCCGTCTCTTTGCCATGGAGTGCATGCACAACCTCATCGCCATGATCCGGAAAGAAGCTGCCGTGAGTGATGAAAGTCCAGGCGAAGCTGCTCTGCAACAAAAGGTTGCCGATGTCATCCGCATCGCTTTCTCTGCCTCCACTGCTGGAGTGGCCGCGTTGCGTGTCGTGGGCATGCAGATCATCGACCAGATCTTGAAGATGTTTGGTCGTACACCAGACCCAGACTTCCAGGAGGCAATGCTCTTGGAGCAATATCAGGCGCAAATCAGTTCGGCTTTGACTCCTGCTTTCGCGGCGGACTCCTCGCCTGAACTGGCTGCCGCCGCTGTGAACGTGTGTGCCACTTTCATCGCGACAGGAATCGTCACAGACATCGACCGAATGGGTCGTATCCTCAAAACTCTGGTATCCGCGCTTGACAGCTTTTCACGAGATGCGGACAGCGCCAGCATTGGCGATCTCAAGGCACTCAGTGCGAATGCACAGGTGATGGTCCGCATGGCTGTATTCTCGGCTTGGGCAGAGCTGCAGATTGCTAGCTCAGAGCAAAAGTACCTCGTCGACGTTGTCAAGCCGCACATTGCGCAGCTTGTGCCTCTGTGGATCTCGTCCCTGCGAGAATATGCGCGTTTGCGATTCGAGCCAGATATCTCTGCCACGACAGCTACGCCGGCGACCTCGGGTGATTTGGACACTGTGTATGCTGCGCTCAACCGAGAAACGTTGCTGAAGTTTTACCAAGCCTCGTGGCTTAGTCTCGTGGATGCCATCGCCAGTCTTATCGACGAGGACAGCGAGTTCGTCTTCGATGCTCTTGACAATAAGCAGATTGAGCAGTCAGACGGAGCTGGCGATGAGGGCGCAGAGAAAGTCAATGGGACGATCGCTCGGAAGACGACGGGCATCAACTATCGCGAGGAGCCTGTTGCGTTCTTCTTCGTCCTGTACGGTCTGGCCTTCGAGTCTCTAGCTGTGCGAAGCGGCGATGACGACGTACTTACACGGCAACGCAATCTGGACATCCTTGCGGCTTTGAAGAAGATCCTGCGTCCCTCGGTCTCTGGCAACGCAGTCTATCAGGAAGTTGTCTTCTCCGAGACGATGGATCTACTTGATAGGATGGTGCTGACGGAGAACCTGTCAATGCAAGCAGTCATTGTTGAGATTGCTCGGAATCTCTGCCTGGTACATCCCTCATCCAGACAAGGCCAGCAGACACCGATCAATGGCGAGGCGCAACTCTCGGATGACATTGAGCAGCTATTTGAGCTGACGCGGATCATCATTCTCGTCATTGCCGGTCTTATACCTGGACTTGCGGACACACCAGTCTCTGCACATCTCGAGTCATCAGACGAAGCAATAATACTGGTGCGGTCCTCCCTCCAAGCACTTGTCGATGTGTCGGAGGTGTTCCCGTCGATCATCAAGACCGATCTTCACGCTTCCATCCTCCACATCTTCGTCACGATCCTGGGTACAGCTTCGTGCCAGGCGGTTGTACTCCCCCAATCGCTACCTATATTCCGCCGATTCGTGGCAAGCATCGCCGAGGACGAGCGACCAGACACCAAGCAACAGCTGCAGAATGCCCTCAAACGGATGTTGGCCATCTTGAGAAATGCACAGAAGCGTGAGACAGAAGCCAGTCTGCCCTGCGAGAAGAACACATTACTTGCCATCACGATCCTGCTGTCTGCCGCACAGCCTCTTTTCGACGGAGATCAAGATCCTTTGATACTGCGATTCCTATCTGAGCTTCGCGAATGCCTCGTCGCACCAATGACGACCAAAGTAGCTGCGGGGTGCTACAGGACGCTTCTCATGCAGGATGTCTGCACACGCTTGACATTTCAACATGCCGTCGATTTCATGCTGCAAGCCCCTGATCTTGAAGGCATGGGCGAGACCAAACCAGTGATGGGACAGACACTCACAGCGTACATCTCGGCGAAACTTCCAGCGGAACGCAAACCAGCTGCTGTTGTGCTTGTTATGAACGTCATGCTCAGCTGTGCGGCGAGGGATGGTAAAGCGTCGTATCCGGGGATTGCGGCGAGACTGCTTGAACTTGCGGCGACTGATAATGGGACTTTTAGAGCTCTGGTCGGATCGATGGCTGGAGAGAAGAAGCAACTCATGGAGGCGGTTTTGAAGTCTCAGGCCAGCAGTCGCAGTTCCAGACAGGACTTCAGTACCGAGAGGGAGCCGACTATTGCTTTGAAGATGGACTTTGGTGGTTGATTAGATCATGATCTTTGCCGCCCTTCTGCTTGGGCTTGATCGTTGTCTTCAGCGTGGGCGGCCTCCTCAGAAGACTCCGCGCGGTTGCTCCGATCTCCCTCGAGCGGCACATCCCTGAACATGCTCAGCATCATCACATCGTATGACGCCTTCAAGGATCCGGCGATCACGAATGCGACCCAGAAACGCTTGTCCGCTGCCAGCAGGCCAGTGATCAAGGGTCCAGAACTCTGACTGGATGTTTTGACGGTGTTCACGATCCCCATGACTGCCGTTCGTTCGTTCGGCAAGACGACTGCCGACAAGAATGCGCTTCTGGGTGCCTGATCCATGGAGCTGAGGACTGAGCGAGCCACGAGGAGTACGATTGTCATGAAGAGTGAGGATGGTGCTGGAAGCAATAGGAGGAAGATCGCTGAGGGGAGGTGGGTGAAGACCACTATTGCACAGTGTCAGTATGCATGACTGATTCACCATCTCATCCCCGTTTCTTGGTTTTTTGATGCAAGGTAAGTGAGGAAGATACGTACTTGTTCGCACGAGGCCTATTCTCTTTGCCACGGAGCTGGCGAAGATGTTCCCGATGCTTGAGATGAACTGTGCGGATGCCATGATCGTTCCGAGTGTGCCTTCTGCAATGTCGAACTTGTTGCTAATGTAGTAGGCGATCAACGAAGCTGGTACCATTCCACTGTGAAGTCGTCAGCTGAGACTCAATGGAAGCAGATGGGTCTGGCGATATACCTCGCCAACGAGTCAAAGAAGAAAATCCCACACAACTTGAGCAGAGTATACCTCGACTTCTCCGAAAGCTGAAACCAACTCGTCTTCTTCGTCTCCACAGGCTTCGGCGCAGGCTCTGGGACCTGCTCCTCATCCTCCTCCCCCTCAAGAAACGGCCTCTGCTGCTCCTCCTGCCCCCTCTCCTCCCTCCCAGCCCTCCTCATTTCCACCTCACTAGGCACATGCTCCTCCGGCTGCGCCTCACATTTACTGCTTAGCAACAACGTCATACCCGCCTTCACAGCCCCAATAACAGCATACAACCAAAACACCAGCCGGAAACTCGCCACCTCGCTCCATCCCGCCGATTGAACAGCCTGCGTCATCCATCCCGCCACCAAAGTGCCTCCCGAAGCCCCTAGAGTCCCGGCAACGACGTACAAAGCAAAGATATCACTCCTCGTCTTCGCCTCCGAAAGATGCGCAAGCGTACTCTCCTCCACCGCCCTGAACGGTCCAATCTCATTCCCACTGGGACTAATAACGCCCACAACCGCCGCGAGCAACAAAATCCAGTAATTGCTCACCATCCCAAACACAACCCCCGAGAAGACCATTAACATCGCGCCCATGAAGAGGATCTTGCGACGGCCTAGTTTGTCGGCGAATAGGGTCAGGAGGAGGGAAATTAGGACGTCGCCGATGAGGGTTAGGGTCATGAAGAGGCCGATTGCGGTGTCGGAGTGGCCGAGCGAGGAGAAGAAGAGGGCGAGGATTAGAGTCGACGAGCCGTAGGCGAACATGCGGATGAAGCGGGTGAGGAGGAGGATGTGGATGTCGCGTGGGGAGGAGAGGAGGGTTGTTAGGCCTAGTTCATTGGAGGCTCTAGTAAGGAATGAAGGAGCCATCTTGAATTTTCCTTTGGATTCGTGGGAGTTGATGCTGGTGTGTTTGATTGATCTCGATTGTTTTCAGGTTTGGTGTTGTTTCACTTCACTGTTGTACGATGTTCGTCAGTGAGTGATATAGCAGAAGAAGAGGTGAGGTCGAGAGCTCTCGTACGAGCTCAACCCGAGAGCGAGTCCCCTCAGAGTGGGGTGGGATACGTACGCGTGCATGCAGGAAGAAGACAGGGAACGCCGGACAAGATCTGTCACTGCAATCGTTCAATCGTAAATCATTCACATGAATACAACCCAAACCAGTCTTGCAGCCTTTCAGGACCTCACACCCAATCCGTTGACCCACCAAGCCTCCGGTATCCTTCCCTCCTCATTCCTAAACCAAAACACCGAGACAGTCCCACTTCTCAACCCATACTTCCTATCCAACTTTCTCGCAGCCTTGAGCGCTTCCTCAAAACCCCCTGGATCCGGACGTCCATCGTTGATGCAGCGAAGATATCGTCGTCGATCCCCAACGACATTCTCCAACCAAACTTTGAACTTCGTCTCTCCAAAAGCGATCTGGAAGGTGTTACGGCTGAAGTAGATCTTTGCGGTCTCGAGACGGAGTTGGTGGGATGTTTGGAGGAGGGCTGGGAGTTTGGCTCGTTTCTTGAGGTGGATTGGTTCTGACTCGACAACGGCCAACTCGATGATGCGGTCTCTGAGGATCGCAGGGAGTTTCAGGAGGGAGGAATTCTGTCTGTTGAGGGCACGAATCTGTGCGATGGAAGATCTTTTGCTTTCTCCCGTGGTTTTGCGACTGCTGAGACTGAGAGAGCTGATCCTCGTGGCGAGTGTGTCGTTGGATTGTGTCCTGCGCATGACTACATTTCCATGTCAACGTCCATCATCTGGCAGGATACAATATAGGTCTCACTCACCAGGCCGTACCGCTCTGGGCTGATTCGTATTGACCCTAGCGCTCGACATTGCTGTGCTCTCAACGACGACGAGAACGTGCGAAGCAAGGACCTCTCAACCCTATAAAGACGGCAGCTCTCCTAGATATGCCTCCCATCGTAGGAAGCGCACTTGCATCCCTCCAATCACCCCCAAAGCCTCAAGGACGGCTGGCAAAGTGTTGTCATCCCACATCACCATTGCTTCTTCCACACACGACTCGGCATCCACAGCAAGTGATAGATCGACACAGACTCCGATTCGAAATAGTCGCTGCTTTCACTGCTCGTCCCGAACGGTTCGGCGTTCCGGTGCATGAACACAAAGGCGCGTCGGCGTCATGGATCGAGTCAGATATAGCTGCAGGTACGGCTGAACAGAGCTCCTTCCTTCTGTCTTCTCCTAATCACAACGTGGCATTGTGGTTGATTAGGCGGGCGCGACTCAGACGTGCTTGTCGATGATACGAAGTCAAAGCCGTCATCAAGGTTGTCGAGGCGTGTGTGTATGCTGTCACCAATCAACCTTCCGCGTTCTTCGGTATGCCCGGTTGCTTGCAATGTCTGCTTTTGGCTGAGATACCAGCCACTTATTTTCTCTTGGGAACCACACCGAGGTGTCTTCTCACGAATGGAAGGGAGTGTCAAGAAGGTCGACTAAAGTCTCGAACCTCGACACCATCACGGCATCGATCATTAATATACCCTTTATACTACAGATAGTCTCAGCAGCGTACTCGTATATACTCTCGAGAGACCCATACGCATCGTTCAAAAACGTACATTGCTCCAACCCCATTATCCCAATGCAAAATGCTCTTTCCCAAGACATGTCTTCCTTGACTTCGTGTGTACGCAATGCGAATGCGTCAGGTATCTCTTGAACGCATCGAGTCCTCCCTTTCCCAAGAACGCCGTAATCAAAATGCAGTCCAGCCCTTCGATGCCTTACTTCGACTGCATCACGTCGACATACCTTCCGCCCTTCTTCTTTCCTTTCACGGTGCCGCCTGCCTTCCTCTGACCAGGACCTGGCGGCCCGCCGAGCAAGTCGTCAAGGCTGCTAGCGTTGCTCATGCTGGTTGGTGGGCGACTAGGAGGATTAGAGGGAGGCCCTGAAGAATCACCACCGTTCAAGGCGGCGACAGCAGCAGGCATCGGTGGTCCACCTCCAGACGCAGGAGTGCCGCTACGAGAAGATGGTCCAGAAGGCGGACCGATTGCAGGAGATCCGACTGTCGAAGGAGGTGGCCTTGCACCCATGGGAGGCGCACCTGGCATTCCCGTAATACCACTCTGACTGCCGACTCTCGATGGTGGTCCAGAAGGAGGTCCCATCGCACTCACAGCCCTGCTTGGAGGACCTCTTGGAGGTGGCGGAGTTGCGGCAGCAGGCGTTGCAGCATCCGCACCACCCTTTTTGTTGACCCACTTCTTCAAATTCTCGTCATAATAAAACGAGTTCTCCTCGCCAAGTTTCGCTTTGTGGACAGTTGGCATGCTGTCATCTTTCTTCCCTCCAAACCAGCCTCCAAGCCAGCCCTTCTTATTGCCAGCTTTGGCCTTGTCACGAGCAGCGTCGGCCTCGGCCGCTTTCTTGAAAGCGTCATCAGCCTGTCGATCTGCTTCTGCCTTCTTCATGGCGGCTGCCTGCTTGGCGAGCTGATCATCCTCGTCATCTTCCATCATTCCCTTTCTCTTTGGCTTAGTCGAGACGTCGTCATCATCAGCGTCAGGCTCCGGTTGGTATGGCTGATATGAAGGAGGTTCATATCCGCCGCTAGGAGGCTCGTATCCACCGCTGGGAGGTTCATAGCCGGAGCTACTAGGAGGCTCATAGCCTCCCATTGCTGGTTGATACCCACCACCCTCTGCATCCGGCACTGTTTCCTCGTGGGCGTCAAAACCATTTGGCTTCGCGAAGGCATCTTGCTCCTCTGGCACGGTGGCCTGTGCAGGAATCGAGGGCTGATACCCATACGACGATGTCTCTTCAGCAAACGCTGGCCGTGGCTCGTAACTTCCTGAAGAGTACTGCGCTGATCCTCGTCTCGAATCTGAGCCATATGGTATACTGTAGTCCGAAGTCGCCCTACCAGCTTCGGGCCTGGGTACTGCCAATGGCTGCGCGGCAGCGGCAGCAGGAGCGTAGTTCCGAGCAGATGCTGGCCGTTGCGGTGATGCAGGACGTTGAGTGGCCCCGAATCCACCTGTAGCCATTGGAGCGTACTTGTTGCCACCTGCACCAGGAGCGTACTTGCTGGGAGCAGATGATGGCGCAAACTGCTGAGGGGGCGTTGTTACCGCGCCCATTCCATACGGCGTGCCACCGCCCATCATCGGGTTGTATAAGTCCTGGACCGAGCCCGACCGACTGATCTCGGTCGAGTCTCCGTTGACTCGGCCAAAAGGCCCGCTCATCATGTCCTCGCTTCCAGCGCCCGGGCCTGAGCCGTTTGACTCTTGATCGTCGTCGCCAGACACGAACTTGGTGAACCAGCTAGCAGCCCCAGAGGAGACTTTGTTCATGGCACCCTTGGATAGCAAGCCAGCCGATCCAGACTGCGGAGTCTGTGACAAGAACGCATTCAAGTCGTTCACGGCTTGCGTGAAAGTCGGGTGGTAATATGGCGATGGTCTCGTAGTCGATGTGTAAGCTGAGTTGATGTGGTCGCAGTAAGCCTGTGCTTTGCTCTTCATGCCGAAAGCCGCAAGCTCCTGAGCATGAATGAGCTTGTACGATTGCAAGTGGGGGATGTAGTGCACCGCGGTGCTAGGCGCAGTGAGAGAGACAGCCCATTCGTAGATCTCAGTGAGGATGATCGCATCCACGTCGTTAGCAAAGCTCTCGGTCTGGCTTTGATGATTCGCGCCAAGAAGAACAAAGTTGGTCTCGGGGTTGTCAGCACCATCGTGCTTTGCAAGCTGTCTCGCGAAGAGGAAGCACGAGTGAGCTGCCTCCGCTCTTCCATAGCCGCCCAACAGCTTGCCGAGTGCGAGTAGAGACTGGCCGTCAGATGGTGTGCGATTGCCGGCCACCAGGCCCAACGTCTCCCTCCACTGATCCAGTCCCTCCAATGGATTGCCAGAGGTGGTCCTGTCCGACTTTGATACCATTTGGAATCCAGCTCGGGCCGATGGAGGTACCAGCTCGTCCACGCACTCGTCTGCATTACCTGCAAAGACTTGATACAGAGCGGCCAAACTTCTAGCATCGCCGCCAACTGTCTTGACTTGTGATCGGACGAAGGACTGAATGATCTGTTTCCAGACCTCAGGACCCATGGTTGATGCAATGAGCATGGCATGTCCCCACAGCTTCTTCTCTTCAGCAAGCCACACAGCTCGTTCTCGCTGACCTTCAAGTAGGGCCTGTCGGAGTTGGAAGATGACGGACCGGTCGACACCGTCCGCCTGCAGATCAGGGTTGCCAGAGAGCGGACTCTGCAATTCCATGACTTGGCTCATTTGAGCCAGATTTGGAAGCAGAATGGCCCTGACCTCATCCTCGATCGCTTTGCTTCCCTCAAGATGAGCGTCATGCTCGACGAACAGCTTCACGATCCTCCAGAGCAGAAGCTTCTCCTCAACGCGCTTCTTCATATCAGCATCCATATTGAAGTCCATCCTGACGCTTTCGTTCCGGCGCTCCAGATCTTCGATCTTTCCTGACATCCAAGCGAGCACTTCCTTCTTCTTGCCCTTGGCGCGGGCGGTCAAAGGACCAGGAAACTTGGCATTGCGATCATCCATTGGCATGAAGTTCGTTGCTTGTTGCACCGAAATCACACCAGGCGTGCATTTGATGTTTGGAATGCCATTGCCAGCGGCATAGAATGGCGTCTGCTTTGGGAAACTGCTCAAAATGCTACCAGACTCTCCCCATTTGAAGATGGGTTGTCCTTTCCATCTCTCGAGGGGATCCTGCGCTCGTTCATCATGTGGCGTTGCATATGTGAATTCTCTCGAGAATTGCCTGCGATGGGGCAGGAACGCAGGCTGCGAAGTTGGAGCTGGTGATCCCGCTGCTGAAGATGGCCGTGGCATAGACTGCATTGATGCATATCTCGGCATCTTCATGACGTTGGGAGGGGATTGGGTTTTGGGTCGCTGTGGTGGACTTGTTAGGGTTGCAACTGCAGGTGGTCGCTGTTCGACGGGCGAGTAACTCAAACTAGCAGACCTCTCTGGAGACATGGTTCCGGAGGTACTATGAGTTTTGGGCGGCGACATAGGCATTGAAGGCAAAGGTCGTGGCCCCTCGTTCGCAGCCGCGGGCTGTGGCTTGCCATGCTGAAATGCGAGCGGACTACTTGTCCTGGGCGCGAAAGCATGAGCATGTTGTACGCCTGGAGGCGGTGCAGCAGCTGCAGCAGCCGGTGCTGGCGCTGCCGCTGGGCCATACTTCTTCGTGGGCGCACCCTGTGCGGATGGCGCTGGAGAATAACGGGACGTGGCAGCTGGCGCTTGAGTGGGTGGAGCTGGGGAGAATCTACTCTGAGTCTGCGCTGGCGCTGGCAAGTTGCTCGGGGAATATCGTTGGTTCTGAGACGGAGCTGGAGGCTGTGGCTGCGATGGAGCTGTTGGTTGCTCAGGGAATAGAGGATTCTTGTCAGGTTGCGTCAAGCCGCCGTACATGGGCTGCTGTGCAGGCGTGGGAGGGGCGACGGGTCTTTGAGGCGGCTGCACAGGTGGAGCGACAGGTGGCCGGGAAGGATGCTGTTGCGGTAATTGATTTGGAGGGGCAGGAGACGCTTGAGGCTGCGGGGTATATGCTCCTGATGGGCGAGAGCGTAGTTTGGGGGCGACAGGTAGATCAGCGAAGAAGCCAGCATCGGTCTTTGGAGTTGGCTTTGCGGCAGGAGTACCATTAGCAGCTGTATTGGGAGGAGGCGGTGGAACAGAGCCCGAGCTCGACGATGGTGGAGTCAAACCAGCAGCTTGAGCGGTTGGCGGCATCGACGGAGGTTGTCCAGGCTGAGACGACATACTGCTGGTCCTCATTGGAGGCGTTGGCGCGGCTTGGGGAGCAGGCGGAGGTTGTCGAGGCCTCTGTCTGGGCTGCTTTACAACATCCATGGGAAGATCGTAGGGTGACTGATATCCGCCTTTCGCCTTATCGACGAAGCTTTGCGAAGATTGAGCGCTTGGACGTTGCGGTGTTTGCTGTGGTACTGGGGCACCGTGTCCATAGACATCGTAGAGACCTGTCGACGGTGTACCCGCTGACCTCCCGTGACTTTGATTCAGAATTTGGGGTCCCGGAGCCGCATAAGGGTTTGACCGGGAATTTTGCTGCGCCGGCTGTTGTGGTGTTTGTGGTATGTATGGACTCGCTGTTCTCTGTGGTTGGGCTGAGGTTGATTGCACTGGAGCTGGGACGGGCGCACTGGGCACATCTAATTCATCTTCGAGGAACCCATCATCATCGTCACCAAACAACGTGGAAGGGTCCAGCTCATTCGATTCATCCAAGTCCTTGGGCTCGTCCAAAAGGTCGTCATCATCCAGGGCTGCTTGCCACATGGCGGCCAATTTGTCTTCGTCCTGATCTTCCGGAGCTGTCACTGGGGCTTCCAGAGAAGGCACCTGCTCTGCTTGTTGCACGGGTACTGAAGAAGCGCCCTGGACTTCAGTTTCCTTGGACTGTCCTAGTAACTCCCCAAATGTGTCATCGTCAGCCGTCGGACCCCATCCGTCGTCTGCGACTGTTGTCGATGGTACGGCCACAGCGTGTTCTTTGGGTTTCGAAACGACCGGGCTATCGTCTCCAAGGAGCTCCCCAAATGTTCTGTCATCCCCAGCTGAAGGCCATTCGTTCGAAACGGGTATCCGCGATGCTTGGTCTTCTGTTCTCACATCCTCTACAGGCGTCTGGAGCTCGGTAAAGTTGGTAGTGAAACTACGGTCGATGTGGCCAAGCTGAGCCTTGGCTTTGGACAGAGGTTGTCCGGGGGCAGATGCACCATCGAAATCGTCTAGCACGGAATCTTCGTTCACTGCTTGCATTGTAGGTTCTCTTTGAAGAGGCTCCACGACCGGCTGTTCTTCCGGATCCTCCAGCAGTGGTGCACTCGGCGCCTCATCAACGGCCTCCTCCATGTCCAATGTCTCCCCTTGATGTTCGTAGCCTGACGGCGGTCGGATTTTGTACAGCTCTTCCGTGAAGTTATCGTCTGTCGCTATGGGAGTTGCCATTCCGGGCGTTCCAATGAAGATCGCCTCGTGGGGTATATCTGGCATTTGCACTGACAGATGCTCTCTCTGCTCCTGAACAGTCTCCTCTGGCTGAAAAATGGCCGCCTCCTCGTCCTCCTCAACGTTTCCGATTCGAGGGGTCTCCAGATCGATGGCGGTAACCGGAGTTTCCAGGATCAAATCGGTATCCAGGTCAGTCGCGTGTGTCTCAAGATCTGTGACCGTGCTAGAGTCGCGCCGGCTCAAGGGACCTTCGGCATCTGATTCTGTTGCGGGCACGCGCATCATGTCTTCAGGAGAAGCCGCATCGAAGCGCTGCTCAATCGCATAGCTCACAGAAATACTACTTTGTCTGCGCCTCGGCGATGCCTCCAGCTCCTCATCCTGCTCCTCCAAAATCTCATGCCTTTGCGGTCGACTCTTTTCTGGAGTTGGTCCGGGATAGCGATCGAAGAAATCATCGTTGGAGGCGGTGGAGGTATTTCTGGCATGGCCGCGGTCTGAGTCGGGTCTGAAAGCAGGGTTCCATGATGCGGAGCCGGATGGGGGTGGTGCGGCGGCGGAGGTGGAGGTCCAGGCGCTGCCAAAGTTGGGGTAGTCGTCGTCGCTCATGGCGGAAGAGTAATCGGGGGATTAGGGGGGATCAGAGAGCGACGGCGGGATTACTGGCCATGGTGTCAGCGCAGGAAGTGGGAGAGAAGTCGACGTGGACCATCCCTTCCCAAACCTTAAAGGTGGGATTGAACGACATACCTGTACACGTGCGGAGGGCCGTCAATAATTAATCGATGTAAAAGTACATAGCAGGCATGGCCGCGCCCATTTGCGTAGTGTGAGAGCAGAGTACAGTGGAAGGAATAGGAGAGGTCGTCGATGGATGTACCAGCCCTCGCCTCTAGATTCAGGATCGCGGGCCGCGCTGATTCGCTGGACCTTGAACCGGAGGTCGACGTATGCTGCTCCTAAAGAGATGCCTATGAGCAAACAAAGACACGCCTCCTGAACGATTACCTGACGAAAATCACACGACACTTCATATTTAACGGCCGAAGTGCGATATTCACCTCGAGGACTCAATCAAACCCGAATCCAAATCGATCACCACCATCACCCAGCATTATCCACGCAAATGCAATGAGGCATGACAACTCCCAACGGCTACCACAAACCGCACGCCCAAGACGAACCCTACGATGACGATCGCGACTCGGATTCCGACCTAGAACTGAATGAACTCGACCCGCAAACAGCATCGTCTGCTCGAAGACCGCCTTCAAGACAGCCGAGCTCAGGCCGCATAAGCCTAGAATTCGGTGCTCGAATACCGCTGAGAAATCTACGGTTTGGAGGGAGAAGGCGACCGAGGGACGAAGATGCAGAAGATTTGCAGGCCTTGGTGCGGGATGACGAGGATGAGGAGAGGAGGAAGAGAATAAGTGCTGCCAGCTCTGGGCTGTCGATGAGAGACGATGATGCGCCGTTGCTGTCTCACGCGAATGGAGGGGGCAGAAGAGGGTCGCAACAGATGATGAACGGCATAAGTCCGTATGGGAAGAGGAGAAAAGGGATCTTGAGCTTTCTTCCATTCGGTCAACGAAGTTCCTCAATCGCCCTGCCCTCTGCCGCCGAAGAGGAGCCTGAGGACGACCATGATCCTGCAGCGACTCGTAACATTACCGTTGGCCAGAGACAAGCGACACGATTCCCTCTAAATGCCGTGTCAAACGCCAAGTATACACCTTGGTCTTTCCTCCCACGGACGCTGTTCAACGAGTTCAAGTTCTTCTTCAACATGTACTTTCTGCTGGTTGCTCTGTCGCAGATCATCCCTGCGCTACGGATCGGCTACCTTACCACTTATATCGCCCCCCTGGCGTTTGTCATAAGCATTACTTTGGGAAAGGAGGCATACGATGATGTGTACAGAAGGAAAAGAGACAACGAAGCCAACAGTGAAGCCTACAAGGTCTTGAGATTTGAAGACGCTGGTATGTCAAGCTCCAATATGAAGAGTGGAGCCGGAAAGAGGAAGATCAAGAGCATGACAGAGAAGAAGAAGGGCAAGCGGAGAAAGGTATCTTTGGACGATGACAGTGCCAGATTGCAGCAGGCCGAGAACGAAGAATATGCGACTGAAGCCACCGATTCTCCGTCGGCATCCGTGATTGAAATGATCAAGCCGTCAAGGGATTTAAAAGTTGGCGATGTGCTTGTATTGAGCAAAGACCAGCGAGTGCCCGCCGATGTGGTGATCCTGAAGAGTTTCTCTACGGAAGCTGCAGCTCAGCCCGCTGAAGACACACCTCGCCCATCAGAGGCAGAGTTGCTGGACATGGGCGAAGCTTCAACGTCTCCAAGTCGAAACTTGCAGAGCGAAGCTGCTCAAAATCAGGATCTGAACAACGAGACGACCTCTTCAGATCCTAGTGGCGGAGGCGAGGCCTTCATCCGTACAGATCAACTGGATGGAGAGACGGACTGGAAACTGCGACTGGCCTCGCCACTTGCCCAAACCTTACCAGCGAGCGAATACGTCCGGCTACGTGTGACGGCAGGCAAGCCTGACAAGAAGGTCAATGACTTCGTGGGCACGATCGAGCTGGAGCCTAAGCAGCAAAGGGGGTATGATCCCTATATTGCGAACGGGCAACCACGGGAATCCGACATGTCAAAGCCAAAATCAAGTCCTCTAACAATCGACAACACGGCTTGGGCCAACACAGTCCTTGCTTCGTCCACAATTGTACATGCTGTGGTCATCTACACTGGGCCACAGACTCGTGCAGCACTGTCGACATCACCATCAAGATCAAAGACGGGTCTCTTGGAATACGAAATCAACAACCTGACCAAGATTCTTTGCTTCTTGACTGCAGCATTGAGCGTGGTTCTGGTTGCGCTTGAAGGATTCAATGAACGTGAAGGGAGGCCGTGGTACGTTGCTGCCATGCGGTTCTTGATCCTCTTCAGCACCATCGTGCCGATATCTCTCCGTGTCAATCTTGACATGGGAAAGAGCGTATATGCCTACTTCATCCATCGAGATCAAGGCATTCCTGGCACTGTCGTGCGAACTAGTACGATCCCCGAAGACCTTGGTCGGATCGAGTATCTGCTAAGTGACAAGACTGGCACTCTGACGCGGAATGAGATGGAGTTGAGGAAAATCCATGTTGGCACAGTCAGCTATGGCGGCGACGCAATGGAGGAAGTCAGCAGCTATGTCAAGCAGGCATTTGCGTCTTCGGAGGATCCGCAAGATGGTGCCTTGTTCACTCCATCAGCAGGCTTCAATCTGAGCGGTGGCACGAGGACTCGGCGGGAAATTGGCCTACGCGTTCGTGACCTCGTGCTATCACTGGCACTATGTCACAACGTCACGCCCACGACGGAAGAGGATGAATATGGCGAGCCCAAAATATCTTACCAGGCATCCTCGCCGGACGAGATTGCTATTGTGCAATGGACCGAGAACGTTGGACTTCGTCTCTCACACCGCGATCGGAAGAGCATCTCGCTGCAGTTCGTTGGGAATGAGAAACCGGTCGTTCGCGTTGAGGTCCTCAATGTCTTTCCATTCACAAGCGATAGCAAGCGAATGGGTATCATCGTCCGCTTCATCCGCAATGTGCAGGACAGGAAAGACGAGTCTGGTGAGATCGTCTTCTTCCAGAAAGGTGCAGATACCGTCATGAGCTCAATCGTCGCCGCCAATGACTGGCTGGACGAAGAGACAGGCAACATGGCCCGCGAGGGGTTACGTACACTTGTGGTCGGACGAAAGAATCTGAGTGCCCAGCAGTACTCTGCGTTCTCAGCTGCCTACGCTGAGGCATCGCTCAGTCTCTCTGGCCGAGATGCCGCGATGACAGGCGTTGTTAAACAGCATCTAGAAAAGGATCTCGAGTTGCTGGGCGTGACCGGCGTTGAAGACAAGCTCCAGCCTCACGTCAAACCCTCCCTGGAGCTCCTCCGCAACGCAGGCATCAAGATATGGATGTTGACCGGTGACAAAGTCGAGACCGCACGCTGCGTGGCTGTCTCGTCCAAACTCGTCAGCAGAGGCCAATACATTCACACCATCGCTGGCCTGAAACGACGAGATGCGGCTATCGACGCCCTGAGCATGCTCCACAACCAACCCAACGCAGCCCTCCTCATCGACGGCCAATCCCTCGCCCTCTACCTCCAATACCACCGCGACGCCTTCATCACCCAAGCCGTCCGCCTCCCGGCCGTCATCGCCTGCCGTTGCTCCCCCACCCAAAAAGCCGACATAGCCCACCTCATCCGCGCCTACACCAAGAAACGCATCGCCTGCATCGGCGACGGCGGCAACGACGTCTCGATGATCCAAGCCGCAGACGTGGGCGTCGGAATCGTAGGCAAAGAAGGCCGCCAAGCCTCCCTCGCCGCCGACTTCTCCATCACGCAATTCGCCCACCTCACCAAACTCCTCGTCTGGCACGGCCGCAACTCCTACCGCCGCTCCGCCAAACTCGCCCAATTCGTCATGCACCGCGGCCTGATCATCTCCGTCTGCCAAGCCATCTTCTCCATCGCCTCGAAATTCGAACCCGTCGCCCTCTACCGCGACTGGCTCCTCGTCGGCTACGCCACGGTCTACACCATGGCGCCCGTCTTCTCCCTGGTCCTAGACCGCGACGTCGACGAAGGGCTCGCGAACCTCTACCCAGAGTTATACAAAGAACTCACCACGGGCAAATCTCTCTCCTACCGCACCTTCTTCATCTGGCTCGCCATCTCCATCTACCAAGGCCTGATCATCCAAGGCGGCTCCGAACTCCTCGTCCCCGGCTTCTCCCTAAAACCTACCTCCGACCCCGAAACCGGCACGGACACGACCCTCTCCACGCCCGGTTTCAAACGCATGGTCGCGGTGTCGTACTCCGTCCTCATCGTCAACGAGCTCATCATGGTGGCCGCGGAGATCACGACGTGGCACCCCGTGATGATTTTCAGTATTCTGGGCACGGCGGCGGTGTATTTTGGGACTGTGCCCTTTTTGGGCGGGTATTATGATTTGGGGTTTATGTTGACGTTGGGGTTTTGGTGGAGGTTTGCGGTTATTGCGGCTGCGAGTCTTGTGCCGGTTTATGCGGGGAAGTTGATTAGGAGGACGGTCAAGCCGCCGAGTTATAGGAAGGTTAGGGGTGTATGAAGGACGGAGGGGGGGTTGTAAGATTGTTTGTGTTGGTATGGGATGGGATGGATGGCATTAGCGTAGCATTTGGAGTTCAATTTGAGGATCATTTTGAAGACTGGGTGCAGTTCAGTGTCATGATAATCGAGCACGTCTTTGTTTGGATGCTATTGGTACAAGTCATTACTTTCGTGACGTCTATTGCCGCATTCTGGCGGCTCGGGACCTCTATCGTCTCTATTGCTTCCCGTCTGGTCATCAAATGATCCCCCGCATTGAGCTCATGCCGTCTCCCCGGTAGGAGCGAAGCTGAGCCTCTGAAGTTTCATCTCCAGTATGGCGGCTATTCTTGCTCTCGTGGGCAAGAGATCTTTCCTTCGGCCGGAGAATTCTTCCAACCATGGGCCGTTGTCCCTCACTTTATCCCCTCGCCGCCGAATTATCCCTCAATGTCTGAATAATCTCATCACAAGCCTCCATATCCGCGGCATCCACGCCCCTCTTCTTGCTCGCCCACACACCCTCCGGCAAACTCTTCTCCAACTCATCCATTCCCGGCTGGAAATTTCTCACTTCGCTGCTCAGAGCACTGATGGCCTTCTTCCTCACACCCATGTCTTTATCCTCCGTCGCCAACTTCGCAAGCTTAGGAACGACTCCGCTGCTCAGTAAACGCTCCTGACTCTTGACATTATTCTGCACAGCCGTCGAACAACACGCCGCAGCATTCTTCCTCATCTCGCTCTCTTCATGATCCAATTGCTGCAATAACGGGGGCCAGAGACCCATAGAATCCATATTATTCGCGTTATCGATCTGCTCGATCAATTGCTCGAAGTTGTCCCAGGCGATGAGTTTGTTCTCGAGGTCGATTTGGTCCATCGGTGCTACGATTGCGGTCATGGCTTCGCGCATGCGGTCTGCGTCTGAGGGGCCGCCGAGGAGTTGGGAGAGCATTTCGGCGTTGAGGCCCCGGTTCGGGTCGCGTTGTTGGTCGGAGGGGGCGGCGGAGCGCGAGGAGTCGCTGTGTTCGATGCTCCATTGGAGGAGTTGATTGAGGGATTGTTGTTGTTCTGACATTTTGGCGGGTCTCTCGAGGTTGCTTTGAGTTGTGATATAGGTCAAGGAACGTATGATTTTCGAACACTGTCTGGAGGTGGATTGTTGAGCAGACAGGTGTGTGGTAATTGCAACCAAAGAAAATCATTCACTTGTACCTGAGGTCAAGATTTCGTGAAGTGACTAGCGCCTTCCGGCAGATTCGGCCAGGTTCCTTCCCAGTTTGGACAAGCCAAGAGCTGGGGAAAGGTCATGTGACTGCAGTTTTGAGATCAACTCGCTCTGTACTTGCAGGCTACTCCCTGTTCCAGCCTTCTTGAAGTGTGGTCAGGAACGTTATGAGCGCCGTCGGTCGTAACGCAAGGGAGAGACGTTGGAGGGGCTACCCCGCCACCAAGCACGTGCGTGGACCGGAAAGAGGGTACAGATACGCAGGTGGCTGCAGGACGCACACAGCCAAAATTCAGCCGGCTGACGAGAGCACGGCGGAGGAGCGCGGCTGGCCATGTGTGAGGGCGAGGAATGTTGGCGGGAGTCGTATCGGGCGAAGAGGTCAGCAATTATGATACTGCCTGCCCTGAGACGTAATGGAAGCAAATGTTCGCTCGTCTTGGCAGGGAACGCGTAATGACGGGTGGCGGCAAATCTCGTGGTACTGGGAATAGCAGGCCATGTGCGAGGCGTCTGATCAGGCAGCCAGATTGTTCGTAGCGAGTATACATCCCGCCGCGCATTGGCAGTGAACATTTGCATCGTATTTTCTGGACAGCTGAAGTCCCAATCGAAGTGCTGGGGAGTCGAAGTGCGAAGCCACGGCACTAACCGCATTGAGCAGCCTCAACTCGCAACTGCCCGCCCGTTTCTTCACCGACCACAGCACTTCGCTGCTACCACATCTCCACCATCCTTGCACCACCCTACACCACCGCACGCAGAGTGAGCCCGCCAGCGCTCCTCACACCCAGACACTACCCACCAATACCCACGCAACACCGTCGCCATGGAAGGTAAGCTGCCACTGCTGCGGCGGCGGCCCTGTTGTCGCCTGGACTGGAGCAGTCCATCGACCACCGCTTCCGCCGCCGCTACATATCCAAAAGAACACATGGCTGATCAGACTGCGGTATACAGAAGAGGTCGCAGCATTGGTCATTGACAATGGGTAAGACGCCGTCCGCCCACTCCTTCCTGCGCTGCCTTCAGCTGCCATTCGACGTCATCCGCACACTTCTTGAGGCGGCAAGGCAATTTGGCAGACGGCAGCGCAAAAGATGGACTTGAGCATGAGAGCTGACTTTGATGCAGCTCTGGTATGTGCAAGGCCGGTTTCGCCGGTGACGATGCGCCACGAGCTGTCTTCCGTGAGTGATCCCACAACCTGCCGGATAGCATTCGCAGCCAGCTGACAGCTTCACAGCATCCATTGTCGGCCGACCGCGCCATCATGGGTATGCCCCGATCCCTCCTCGCACGTCAAGTGCTATTCTGACAAGAGCGCAGTATCATGATTGGTATGGGTCAGAAGGACTCCTACGTCGGTGACGAGGCACAGAGCAAGCGTGGTATCCTGACCCTGCGATACCCCATCGAGCACGGTGTCGTCACCAACTGGGACGACATGGAGAAGATTTGGCACCACACTTTCTACAACGAGCTGCGTGTCGCTCCCGAGGAGCACCCAGTCCTGCTCACCGAGGCTCCCATCAACCCCAAGAGCAACCGTGAGAAGATGACCCAGATCGTCTTCGAGACCTTCAACGCACCAGCCTTCTACGTTTCCATCCAGGCTGTGCTCTCCCTCTACGCCTCCGGTCGTACCACCGGTATCGTGCTCGACTCTGGTGACGGTGTCACTCACGTCGTCCCCATCTACGAGGGTTTCGCCCTCCCACACGCCATCTCCCGTGTCGACATGGCTGGTCGTGACTTGACCGACTACCTCATGAAGATCTTGGCCGAGCGCGGCTACACCTTCTCTACCACCGCCGAGCGTGAAATCGTCCGCGACATCAAGGAGAAGCTCTGCTACGTCGCTCTCGACTTCGAGCAGGAGATCCAGACCGCCAGCCAGAGCTCTTCCCTCGAGAAGTCCTACGAGCTTCCTGACGGCCAGGTCATCACCATCGGCAACGAGCGTTTCCGTGCCCCAGAGGCTCTCTTCCAGCCATCTGTCCTTGGTCTCGAATCCGGCGGTATCCACGTCACCACCTTCAACTCCATCACCAAGTGCGACATTGACGTCCGTAAGGATCTCTTCGGCAACATCGTCATGGTCAGTCACAAATTAAATCTTTTTGAGGTGACGTCCAGCTAACATTTCTCAGTCTGGTGGTACCACCATGTACCCAGGTATCTCCGACCGTATGCAGAAGGAAATCACCGCCCTTGCCCCGTCCAGCATGAAGGTCAAGATCATCGCCCCACCAGAGCGCAAGTACTCCGTGTGGATCGGTGGTTCCATTCTCGCCTCGCTCTCGACCTTCCAGCAGATGTGGATCTCAAAGCAAGAGTACGACGAGTCCGGCCCATCCATCGTCCACCGCAAGTGCTTCTAAGCGCATTGTATGGCGAATTTTGCGAAGCGTTGAGCAGGCGGTACGGACAGGACTTGTGGCGATACTATGAAGGACTGGCCTCTAGAACCAATCGCGGTTGCTCGCTGGTACGATGGGCAAAGGCGCGATTGGCGGGGATGGTTGGGACAGGTTGTAGCACTAGGCGGGCGTTGACCACTGCTTGACTAGTTTCAGCATCTGCTAGTAGACTACTGCTTGTTTGAGTGCTCGAGTATGCCTTTGATGGCGAGATGACAAGACAAAATGCAATGCAAACACACTTGTTCCCTTTTAGAATCACATCTGATCTTTCATTGCCAGGTCTGTGCCTAGAAGTCCGTGCTGAAAGTTCAGACTGGACCTCACTTCATCTCAACTTCAAAGTCGCTCTCGGCGTGCCTTGTCATGGTGATTTCCATCCCGCTAGGAACGTATCTTCTGCCAATGGGTCTTCTCACATGATCTATCGATTGTCTAGTGGAGCAGCAATGCCCTGCCGATCTTGCCTGTGACGTAAACCTTAGGTTTCAGAGAGCTCTTACGGGCCACAACCTCACGACTCAAGAGAAGTACTTCTTTCCCTCGTTCTCCCAATCTGCTTACTCTTTTCCTTTTTCAAAGCTTCTGAAAGTGGCTACCAGATCTCTTCAACTTTTGAAGCTCCTCATAACCCATCAGCTCGCATCGAAGACCACCAAATCCTCTCTCGCCACAATGGCCAACGACGATGGCAAGAAGAACATAGTCATAATCGGCGGCGGTATCATAGGTTGTACCTCTGCATACTTCCTCACTCGACACCCATCCTACGATCCGAACAAGCACAAGATCACACTCCTCGAAGCGAGCAAGATCGCAGGCGGCGCATCAGGCAAAGCAGGAGGACTACTAGCTCTTTGGGCATATCCAAGCAGTATAGTCCCACTGAGCTACAAGCTCCACAAAGAGCTCGCGAAAGAACATGGTGGAGAGGAGAGATGGGGATATCGGGCTGTGCATTGCGGACAAGTGGATTGCGTGGGGAGGAATCTGCCCGAGAGGAAAGAGAAGGATAGCGTGGAAGGAAAGGATGGGGAGATGAATGGCAATGCGGAGTCTAAGGAGAGCGTCAGTCTACAAAAGAGGAGTAAAGACGCCCTGGCGAAGTTGCGAGCCCAAGGCGTCCCAAAGGACCTCGACTGGGTAGCCCCCGACTCTCTCCGCGCCTACGACGAAATGGGCGACCCTTCCACAACAGCCCAAGTCCACCCCTACCAATTCACAACAAGCATGGCATCCCTCGCGCGCGAAGCTGGCGTAGAAATCCACGAAAACTCCCCCGTAAAATCCATAAACTACACCCCCGACGGCTCCTCAGTCCAAAGCATAACCTACACCACCTCCCCATCCAACTCCGAAACCACAATCGAAGCAACAGACCTCATAATCGCCTCTGGCCCCTGGACCCGCTCCATCTACCCAACAGCCCCCATCTCCGCCCTCCGCGCCCACAGCGTAACGATAAAACCCTCCCGCCCCGTCTCCGCCTACGCCCTCTTCACACAGATTAAACTCCCCTCCAAATTCCCCCGCAACAAAACCCACGCAGGCCAAATCGTAACACCCGAAATCTACGCCCGCCCCTTCAATGAAGTCTACGCCTGTGGCGAGGGAGACCATCTCGTCCCCTTACCCGCCACGAGCCCGGAAGTCCAAGTCGACGAGAGTCGATGTCAGGATATCGTGGACTTTGTGGGGAGTATTTCTGATGAGCTGAGAGATGGGGAAGTCACGGTAAGACAGGCGTGTTATTTACCTAGTGTGCAGGGCTCGAGTGCGCCCTTGGTGGGGTTTACGGGCGTTGAAGGGGAGGTCATGGCGGCGGGACATACGTGTTGGGGGATTCAGAATGCACCCGGGACGGGCAAGTTGGTGAGTGAGTTTGTGTTTGACGGGGAGGCGAGAAGTGCCAAGGTGAAGGGGTTGGATCCGAGGAATTATTTGTGATGGGAGAGCGTGGAGGCTTAACGGAGAATGTAGCTCGGACGAAATGAAACTTATGGGAAAGATTCATTCTTCCTTCTGTGCGCGCACTGGTATTTACAGATTAGATGAACACTGGCGACAGACTATTGATAGGCTCCTCGATTAAAGGAGCTGATTACCATCGCTTGCAACAAGTAACGAATGCTACGCTTCCTGGGGGAATTAAAGTACTTTAAGTACTGGTCAAGTGATCAACGGCCTGTGGATCAATGTCATCAGCAAGAGTCTAAGATCTGTTGTGAAAATAGGTACTCACCTTGTTGATGTCGTAATCATACTTCTCCAACGCATCCAAAGCATCCTTTCTCGGATAGCCCATACCCGTCAAACGCTTCAAAATGGGATCATCATGCTCTGTTCCTGGAGTGATGGCACCTCCTCGCTCCGGCTTGGAAACAGGTGCTGGTGGTGGAGGATGAGGGAAGTTCTCAATGGTAGTGGGACGTGTCGTCGCGCTGCTCGTGCCATTGGTATTGGCGGGCTCCGACGGTCCCCATGGATCGCTTGCGAGGGAAGTGTCGACCGGTTTCGAGTTGTCAAGGCCTGAGAATATCGCGTCCCAGTCGTGCTGCACATTCTGGGGCGTTTGCTGGATGCTGCTGTTGGCGGCACTGCTAGTACTGCCGAACGTGTTGCTGGTCGAGAGCGTAGGCTGGAAGTTGCTGAATCCATTGCTCTCTGCCTGGTTGATGCTGCGCGATGCTGCCACCGGAGTCTGCTGAGACGAAGTCATTGTGTTCGTCATGCTGGCTGCAGGAGAGTCAAAGGTGGGGTTGAACTCTGTGCTTTGCTCTCCGAAGTCGAAGTCACCGCTCTTGTCTGCTTCTTTCGCCTCGGCGAGATCATCAAACGCGTCAAAATCGTCGAAAGCATTCTTGGCAGGAGCCGGCTGCGCAGAGCTACTAGGCTGGGCAGTGCTTGCAGTTGGCGTATGGAAGGCATTCTGCTTCGTCTCTGGCTCGGGCGCTATCTCTTCCGTGGTTGCTGATGCCGTCGGCCCCTCGTCTGGTGGTGGCGGGCTGGTTGGATCTTCTCTCGCGGGCAGTAGCCCACCAAACTTGGGATCGAACTGATTATCTTGCGTCCGCTCTCCAGATCCTCCATGTGATGGTTTATCGCTTTCACCGTATCCTGGCGGAGCAGTGGAGCTACTAGCAGTTGCTGCACCATATTGAGGCGGCTCTGACGACGGCTGGACTGACGATCCTGCGGTCTGAGTCCGGGGCGGCGACGCCGCCGTGAAGTTGTCGTCAAAGCCTTTGCCACCTTCGTCCTCGCTATCAGACTCATCGTCCGGCTCTAGACTCTGGATGGGAGGAAACTCCGATGAAGACGCTTGTGGCTGATTGGATGCTCCAAACGGGTCCTCATTCTCCTTACTTGCTTCTTTCGCCTTGTCATTCTCACCAAAACCGGCAAATGCTGAGTCAAAATCGTCCTTTGCAGCTGCCGGCGCTTCTAATGTCGTCGGCACTGGTGTGGCATTTGTCGATTGGAACGTATCAGGGGGAAAGGCGCCGGGCAAGCCCTCCTGCGCTGCAGTCTCTGGCTTGGGATCCTCGATGAAACTACCGGGCATGTGCGGAGGCGTAGCTGTATCTCCGGCAGACGAGATTGTATCCTTTGGAGTATCGAAACCAGCTCTGCTTGCGGGAGGAATGGCCATAGTAGAGCTGGCATCTTCTTCCGTCTTCCCGTCAACGTTTCCCACAGGTAGATGAGACGCTGTGAACTGCCTACTCTCTGGTGGAGGCGGGGGCTCGGCTGCTTGAGGGCTCTCCTTGGCCTGTTCTGAGAGCGGCGGCGTGGCAGATGGAGTTGGCTCACCAACGGAAGAGACGCTCTGGATTGAGTCTGACATGCCCATTGCTGCTGCTCCCCCCACTGCGCCTGCGGCTGCCCCGGCTGCAACTGGCATTGAACGGCCGATGAAGCTCGTGGCAGGTGGAGTACCTGTACGGCTTCCTGCCTGGCCTGAAGGCGCGAAAGCAGCAGACGGTCCGAACAGAGCATCGAAAGCGCTAGGTGTCGGACCAGAAGCAGTCCCTGTCGGGGGAGGAGAGCTTCGAGCGCCATCATTGCTGGCCTTCCTAAAGAATGGGTTGGACGAATGAAGGGTGCCTCCCGGACTGGCTACAGTGGATGCTGGAGTCGGGCTGGACACGGGTTCGGCAACAGAAGGGGCCGCTCGCGCCTGCTCTTCACGCTCAGAGGCCTCTCTTTCTAGCTCAGTCTTCTCTGATTGAAGTTTGTCTCTCTCGCCCTCATTTGTGGCGAGTTGCTTCTTGTTGATACTGACAAGTCCCTTCTGCTGTCTCGCGTCCATCTTAAGTTTCTCGATCTCTGGCTTTAGACTTGCGACCTCAGTGTTGATCTGCGCAATGCGCTGCTTCAGCGCCGCGTTCTCTTGCTGGTCAGCCTGCAGGGCCTGTGAGACGTTCTGGTGCTGTGTTTGAAGGTCCTGGTATGTACCTTCCAGCATCGCAAGCTCCTGGCCGAGCTTCTTCGTGGACTCGCGAGATTCGGCCAGCTGCTGCTCAAGCTCCTTGACTGTCCGCACTTCTTGCTCATACTGCGTCCGGAATTGTTGCAATCGAAGCTCAAGATCACGCTTCTGGTTGTTGGTTGCTGTGAGGTCGGCCTGGTTCGCGCTCTTCTTCGCCTGTGTCTGCTCCATCTGCGAACGCAGATTGCCAATCTGGTTGCTCATGTTCGCAAGCTCGGTTGTTTCATTCGTAATCTTACTACTCTCAGCGGCGTGTGTCTCGTTATCGCCAAGAAGATCATCTGATGCGGATGGTGCAGGTTGCTGGGGAACACTACGGGGTTGGTTGGAGCCTACAGAACCGCCTGTGTTCTGAGACGCCAGGCTCGCCCCGAAAGCAGAGGTTGGCTGGAATGGCTTGAACATGCTCCCCGGCTGTTGCGGCTGAGGCTGAAAACGTGCTGGACTGCTTGGACTGGCAGGAGAGCCTCCGCTGAAAGGGTCTTTTGACGCACTAGCGCCAGTACCCTGCGGTTGAAGAGTCGGAGCTTGCGGCTGAGATGGCTGATCCAGACCAAAAAGATCATCGGCCGCCGACTTTGGCATGTTCGAGGAGTTGGCTGCATTGTCGAAAGCCGGTGCAGTCGATTGCTGGGGTTGCTGCGGTTGTTTGCGCATACTGGGAGGCACCAGCTGTGGTGGCAAGAAAGCTGGGAGTGGAGGAGGATTTGGGCCACGCTGCTGTCGGATTAGATACATGGCCACGGCAAATTCGTCCCTGTTGAGCTGTCCCTCGCTGTTGATATCTGCTAAATCCCAGATTTGCGCGAGAGTTTCTTCGGACAGTCGTGAGTCGGAAAAGAAAGTAACGGCCTGCTCGCCAGTGAGGACGCCGCGCCCTTGGGTGTCTATTGAGGCAAAGAATTGATCAAACTTGGCCTTCTCCGCTGGTGTGATCAACCATGGCGTTCCCGACGTCTGAGCCGACATGGGAGGTGGAGTTCCATAGCCTGCTGGCCTTGCAAGCGGACTTTGCGTCCGGGGCACGGATCCAATAGCTCCAACGGCGGGTCCAGTAGTCTGTCGTGGCATGGCGGCCTGTCCTGATGCCTGTCTGCTGGGAGGGCCGCCTCGTCTCGCAGCAGCCTCGTAGAATCCGGGCGGCAATACATTGGGCAGTGCAGTCATCGCTCTCGTCTTCATACTCGTCAGGAGATGCATAGCGACGATGAACTCAGTCTGATCTAAACCGCCCTTCTGATCGCGATCCGCGAGGTTCCATATCCGTCCAAGCACATCATTCGGGAGTCCAGCTCTTTCAAATATGGCCTTCGCTGTAGCACCATCCATCTGCCCATTTTGTGTTCCTGATCTTTCAAACAAGCTCGAATACTGCTGGACCTTCTGCGGATCTAGCGGAGGCACTCGAATGGGCGCTTGGCCAGATAATTGCGGCTGGAGCGGATTGGGAGGAAAGCTGCCCGTCGTTGGACTAGGTATAGCACTTCCGCTCGCACTGCCAGGACCTCCCACACCAGGTATCTGAAGGCCCTCAAACTTGGGTACAGGGGCCGGCTTAAACGCCAGCTCGCTCGTTGGTTCTCTTCCCGCCTGGTAATGTCCAATCAATCTCAAGACCATGCAGAAGCCTGGCTTGGATAGAAAGCCGCGATTCTCGGTATCCGCGATCTGCCATATCTCGCCGAGAACGTTGGGGGATACTTGGGTGCGTTCGAAGAAGGAGACGGCGTTCTCGCCCGTGACGACGCCGAGCTGGTCTTTGTCGGCTTGGTTGAAGAGGTAGGCGAAGGCGCGCTTCTCGTCCGGGCTGAGATTAAGAATAGCGTGCTCTGAAGATATGTCAGTACGACTTGTCTTCGTCATTCTGGCGTTGGTGTTGTCATTACCGTTGTCTGACATGATGCCTAGCCGCGGGCATCAAGCTGGATCTTGGGTTGGCAGCTGGAGAGAGGCTGCAGCGACGGAATACAAGATCCAATGGCACGCGCGGTCTACTGTACAGGGCGAAAGACTGAGGGTTTGTGATGATGGTGCATGTGTGGTAGCTCTCCGTGGCTGGAGGTTGTTTCGTGAGAGGTACCAGCTCGCATCAGTGCACGGACTTGCGCAAGAGACGTCAATTCCCGAGCTTCCGCGAAAGTGCAGCCCGACTTCATCTGTTGACAAAAACACTTGTTCTGAAGAGAAAGTATTACATCTTACTTCAAACTCTTTGAAATTGTGCATATACATCGTGATTATGTCAGAGATCTGAATGAGCCTACTTTGGTTCATCAGCGTCGCGACATCGACCGAGTAGGAGCCTTGAGCAACGAGAGATGGATGCCAACAAAAACTGATCTCAGTTGCCCCTGATGGCCCATGTGACTATCGAGGGTTGATCACGATGGATGCGAACATCTGACGTATGAGGCTCTAAGATCGCAGGTCCTTGAAAGCCTCCGTCGCAAAGTTCATGATCCGCTGCATACGTTCAAAAGCGTGAGCCCATGGGAGTAACACTTGGTATCCCAAAATAGCCCATTAATCTTAACAAATACATTTTCAGGCTAATAGGAATTTTGCAGGCCGCATAAGATGCAGCAAGAAAGAATACCCGTGATGCAGCACGAAAGAGATGGATTCGACTCCTCTTCCCAGCCAGCGCTCCAAAGTCCCCCCGGTCCCACTTCGGCAGCGTGCAAAGACGACCTTTATATTTCGAAACTTTTCCCTAGCCAATCACCAAAAGAGCAAAAACAATAGTGATGACCGAGCTAACGATACCTCCACGGTTCCGACCGTGGAAAACAACGATCGGTCCATTGTCACTAAGCGCGTTTCGACTCTTGCCCTTATAGCTTCCTGAGTTTCTCATAGCTATAAGGTTCTCTTTTTGCCTTTTGCCTTCGGCTTTGGGTTCGAGTCCCTGTCGGTGTCGCATTGTGTTGCTTTTTGGGTGACTTGCGAGTTCAATCGATCGCCGAATCCCGATTCCTTTTTGATAAGCATGCGATCGTACCTCAATCGATTGGAAGATCGTGTATGCTCAGCGCATGTTTGCATTCGCTCATATGATGCGATATCGTTGGACCTTTGCTCTGGTCACTGGGAAGAGTAGGATTGCGACAGCAGTAGCATTGCCCATCTCCGAACCCGACTGCGTCACAGCGACACATGGTAACCACATCTCATGCGACGTCCACATCGACACATCATTCACCACGCTGACGAACTCTTGCAGACTCCATTCCATCCAGCAACCACCCCAACATCCCCGCAAACCCCAAGTCCCGTTCCTCGATCCAATCCCCAGAAATTCCACAAGTCGATCGGCTCAACCCCGGCAATCCCCAAATCCAACCTACATATATCAAAACATTTCCTTGGCCAATCACACAAAAGAGCAAAAACAATAGTGATGACCGAGCTAACGATACCTCCACGGTAGCTGAGTTGCAAGACCAGCTACCGTAGATAACAACGATCGGTCCATCGTCACTAAGCGCGTTTCGACTCTTGTCCTCACAGCTTCCTGAGTTTCTCCCTGAGTTTCTCATAGCTGTGAGGTTCTCTTTTTGTCTTTGCCTCTGGTTCGACTCCCTGAGGCGCCGCTGATTGTTTTGCTTTTGGCTGATCGTTACTTTTTGCACAGCGTCTCAGCACAACAATTGACAAGACAGCAAGAGGGTGACTTCAGACTCAGACTTGAAGAAGTCGGCGAAGATACATGGCATTGAATTCAAGGGTTCGACGAGCGACGGCTTTGTGTAGGTGAATGCAAATGCTCTTCCTTCGACGCCCAGCATCTTCCTGTGACTTTCCGATTGCTTTCTTTCCTTTCTTTTCTGCCCACCACAACCACAACTACAACCACATCATCACCTACCGGTGGACCCCTGACGCTCTCGACCATCGCACTAGCTCAACACCCACAAACGCAAGATGGATCGCGACGCCCCTACCACATCCAACCACAGCCGCTTCTTCCAGACCAAATTCCTGGTACGTGCCACGCCGCGCCGCATCGCAGGATACCCCGAACCTAACGAATCCTCCAGCGAGCGCACGAGCTCTACAAAGCGAAGCAAAAGTCGCAAGCGGATGACCTGTGCCGCGAGCTCATCTCCGACTTCGCATGCCCACGTCTCCTCCAAGTCCACGCATGGCAGCTCCGGTCGCTATGCACTCGGGACTACTTCCACGCCAAGTCGTACCTCCGAGAATGCTTCCCGATCCTCGACGATATGCCTCGCGTGTATGGCGATTCGGTGCCTGAGGGAGATCCGTCGATTGAGAAGCAGAGAGCGCATACTGTATATGAGCTTGCTCTTACACCCTTGAACCCCATTTGCACAGTCTAGAACGATTTTGGACGTCCGTGCTGACATTCTGCAGCAAAAGATGCTCGACGGTCTGAACTCGCAATGGCGCGAGCAGTGGAAGGGATTCGGTCTCGAGCCGCCGATGGAGGAAGACCAGCTAGATGCGGCGCGCAAGGCGCTGAACCAAAAGAAGAAGGAGATTGAGGAAGAGAAGAAGCAGAAGAAGAAGGAGCAGGAGGCCGAGTTGTCGATACCGAATGTGGACACCAAGTCAAGTGAGCAGACTGGCCCGACAATGGCAGACCCGACCACGAGCGAAGGAGAGAATCAACCGCCAAGTCGAGCCCAACCCAAAGGCGAGCTGTCGGGAGTCTGAACAGCGGTTACTGGACAATCGTTGTTGCTCTAGTAGCGCTATTGTGATGAATGAGACTTGTGGCTTTCATTGAACGCCAGTCAGAGCTCCCAGATTTCCAAGAACCATTGCCGACGAAGCTATTACGCCACATGGCGAAGGTGCAGGGCTTGAGACAGCGGAAACGCCCATTAAAACGAGACAGCAAGAGCAAGGAGACTTCGACTTCTCTTGCGGATCGATTACGAGTGGTCGAATGTAGACGAAACATGCAGCAATGTCCAGACCAACAAGACCGGTCCGTTCAAATTCCAATACGCAATCTATCAATCAATAACACATAACAATCTCTGTGTCTCCCTCAATCACCCAAAACACCTATGCGTCAAGATGAGCATCAATTCGCAACAGCACGTCCCTGCACCAACGTGTACAACAACTTCGAATGCGACCATGCCTCCCTGATAATCCCATAACAAAGCAGAATGGTACACACCAGGGTGATGCGCTGTCCCCAATACGATGGTGCCTCCTGCGTGGAACAGTACTTGTCATAGCCCTGGACTCCGTAGATGATCGCTGCGTAAATGCCGAGCTTCTAATCAGGCATCCGCTGCCCAACAGCAGCATGCATCCATGCCAAGATCCCGGTCAAGATCAAGCCGATGATTGAGTAAAGAAAAGGGTTCGATACTGACAGAAACGAGGGCATTCCCAAGTCCTTCATCGAGTTGGCATCAGACTTATGTGCACGGGGATCGGGCGTAGCCGATTCCTTCGGCGTCCCATCCTCATTCACGTGCGCCATGTCGAGAGTGAAGAACCACGTATTCGCCGTTGCATTCCCAAAAGCTCCAGCAGGCTCTGGCGGGACAGTCTGATCAGGAATGTGACAGGCACTCTTAGGCCAGCTTGCATGGCTGTTCCGACAGATTGCCGTGGACGATTTGACCACATCCTCGTCTGAAGAGTTGAAGTACGCCTTGATGTAGGTGACCGTCATCAATGCATCCTCGTCAGGTGGACCACCGCTCCAGCCATTGTTGCCGTCCGACCAGTGCGAGACATGGATGCGGCCAGGCGTTTTGGGGACATTCTCACGCATGGTAGTGAGCCACTTGTTGTCGACGAAGAAGTCAACTCGGTCGGGAAGCCAGTCGATGCGGTACTCGTGGAATCCCATGCCCGGGTTGAAGGCGAGAGTGTGGTTATCAGAATTCGGAGAGGTCGGGTCGACGTATCCAACTTCCTTGCTCTCGGGCGTGTGTAGAACCAGATTGACGAAGCCTTTTTCCTTGTCCTTGAGGGGCTGATCTTTCGAGAGGAACTCCATGTCAATCTCAGCCGAGTCATCCCTATAGAAGAAGAAGGCGCCACAAGTGCCAGGGACCTGGCTCGTCCGCATCCCAATGCGAAAGCTGCCGTAAAGAATGTCGTCGCGAGCCGATACAATCTCGGCAATGGGCACCATGGGGTTTACGATGTAGTCAAATGGGTCGACGACATGACTTTTCACCCAGAGTTGAAGGCCTGGATCGGTACCATTGGGGCCAGGACCATTCCATTCGTGGGGGCGGCCATTGGAGTTGGTGACAACGTTCTCGACCATCGCTTCCTTTCCGTATGGTCCTCTCGTTCCCGCTCGTGGCATTTGGTATTTTTGAGGTATCCACGTGCCGTCATCGTCAGTTTCCAAGTCGGCGGTGTGGATGAAGTCGCTCTCGAAGATCTCAGTAAACTGAGCCCATCCCTCAGGCGCCCTGGTGGCGTTGACGGTCCAACCACACGGGCAGGAGGCCCGGGTTGTCGTCGAGCGGCTGGCAGCGAGTGTGACGAGCGTCGAGAGGGCAGCGACGGTCAGGTGCATGGTGGCGGGTGTCTCGTGATTGTAGGGTGTGGGATGTGTGAGTGTGTATGTATGAATGGTGGTGCAGTTGGATGCTCGCGAATGTGATGATCGACAGATTGATCGGGTGCGAGGTGTTTGTTTGTATGGCAAACGAGGAGGAAGAGCATCGTGAGGTCGTTAAGTGGGAATGGCCATGTCGTCGTTCTTGCTGAGGTCGCGGGCGACTGTTGCTTCTTTCTCTTCTCGTCGACTGTCGTGGTTTCCAATCTTCACACAACGGAACTGACGAGCCGCCTCTCAAGGGGACATCGCCATCGAGCGATAGAGATCAAGTGGAAAGGAGCGCCCTGTTCCGTCAGCCTTCGCGACTTCCAATCTTCACATGAAAGCAAGAGCCAGCCAAAATCGAAAGAACCATACCAGCGCACAACAACATTCAAATCGACAGTGTTCCACGTCGACATGCGAGTACCCGCCAGACGGCCTGCTGTGAAACATTGATGCATATCCATCGATAAGAACAAGAATAGCTACAGTAGGTGCCTGCTACGCTACACCGCATCATCAGCGAGCGGCTCCGAAGGAAGGGGTGCTTTCTCGTCACCCATGCAGCCATTCGAAGACTGCCGTTCTCCTTGAACGCCCAGCGCCAGTCCCTGTCCCAGCCAGTCCATCAACAATGGCCCCATGACCATGAAAATCTGCCGCACCATCAAGAAGCATCAAAGCGCAGAACAGAAGTGAAAAAGGTAGGTATCAAACAATCATTCAAGAACTCACAGGAAACGGACGCCTTCGCTCTTGGGAATTTGATCGACCGTTTTCCTCACTTCACTTCTTCTTTTTCATTACATTCGTCCCATTCGTTAATGTCTTTCTTGCTTTCTTTCGCATCTGCTCATCTCTGTCTTCCCTTTTGGTAGGCCACCCACCCAGGTAGATCACCCAAATTGCCGATATTGATAAGCTCCATCGATGGTGTCAAAGCTTTTGTAGGTGCCCAGGAAATGCGCAGTGGATTTGGCCTTCGCCGTCCAGGTGGACCCTTCGCGGCTTGAAAAGCTCCTGCTTGAAAAGGAGGCTGAGGTCGGGGATTTCTCGTCTCTTTCGAGTTCCCGAAGAGAAGGCGATGAGGCTGCTTCAGTGCTGCGGCCCTTAGACTATAAGAATCCGGATTCTGACAGCAGTCTGCGGGACATGTTAGCATTGTCTCAGTCTTCAACGACATGATGAAACTTACCTCGCAATCTTCTCATCCTCCCTTTCGCGAGGTTCGACTTGCAAACTTCGCTCGTACATTTCATGCACATCGCCTGCGCTCTGCATGTTTCGGAGAATGTATTCCTGTAGCTCAGGCACCGGCTGCAGACCATACGGCACGTTCTGATACTGCTGAATGTCGCGAATCACTTCCGCCGTCTTGGCTCGTTTGGCGAAGTTGATCAACTGAGTCTTTTTGATGATGCTGGGGATACCATCCTCAATGAATGTCAAATCCGTCAAGTAGATTCCGAAGAAGGGGATACATGGCGGATTGGCCTTGTGTAGGGCTTCACGGTATTCCAAGAAGTTCTTCGTTGATCCCATCAGCTTGCGCATTGATTCCAGCGTCTGCGTTGTCCGGGCATTGACCTGCGACCACGTCCTGTTAAGTCGGTGGATGGGTGCTGATCCCAGCGCGGATATGATCGAAGTCAAGCAGGAGAAGTTGTTGAGACTTCGGCACTTGTCTGCGATGGAGACAAAGTGTTTGATTACCACAACACGACGCTTGACGTCGGCTTGAGTCAATATCATCTGCGCGACCCAGTTCGTCAGCTGATTCGAATGGAGAATAAGAGCTTTGACGTTCTCAGCCGGATCAGCCTCGCCGGTAGCCAGCTTCTTCTGCCATGTCTTGTTCAGACACTCGGTCGGTCTGATCTTGCCGTACAGCTTCGACTCAATAATGGTGAGCTGACGAGCGAATTCCATGGCGTCGATGTCAAGGAACTTGAGCTTCTTCATGTTCTTCGGGATGATCGGTGGAGGCGCTTGCGAGTTCAATGTCAGTACCAGTCGCTTGCTCGAAGCATCTTGACCACGCATTCTTTGCTCAATCGCAGTCATCAGTGGCCCAGCTCCAGGTGTGCTAGTGGATTGCACGGCATCCTTTGCGAAAGCGTATACACGCTGCATGAGTTGCTGACTCGCTTCATCATTGCCTTCCATCCAGTAGTTGTCGAACCACGACTTCAGGATGTTCACCACACGGAACCTGATTGGCTTCTGCTTTTTATCGGTCCAGGTCTGTAGATCGTTGCCAGACAGGCCAGGAGGCGGCTGTATTGTCCATCGCTTGACCAGCATTTCAAACAGTTCAGGACCCGTGGTGAATGACCTGTAAGTCAACAAGAAGGTGTTGTTGAATGGTGAATCCAGCCGGTCGTGTCGGGTCAGTTGCTCGACCAGTCCGGTCAAAGTTCCACCGCGTAGTTGAGCGGGCTCAACCTTGAAGTCGTAGGCAATTTCGCCTTCATGATCAAGTCGGAGGAAGTCTGGCATCTCTTCTGAATCACGTCCAGGAACAGTCTGCGCTGGCACTTCTCCGAAAAAGCGCTTCACCTTCGAGCTTTCGCCGGCGCGTGCCTCTTGTGGTTGATTAGGTGTTCCGACGCTTGGTGATGTTCCTTCTGTAAAGGACTTTGATTGTCCGACGTCCGCGAGTGTGGGCCTCAGGGTCTTCGAGTTGCTCTTCATGTGCTGCTCATATGGCGCGCCTCCGTCCGTCAGGCGATGTGGGTCACGGCCTGATGCGTCGTGTGGCATTAGCTCCGAGAGCAGCTGCAAGGAGAAGAAGATCTGGTTGGTAGCGGTATCCAGTTCTCTCCCCACTGATTTGACGCGGTTGAGTCGCTCTTCTAATGACGGCCCTCTGACTTCGGCCCATTCATCACCTAGAGGACTTGCGACTGCCTGACATGCTGCAATGAGATCTGATGTCGAATCGTAGAGTCTTTGCTTGTGATCAGCAAAGTCGTTCAGCTGAGGCGTTTCCAATGCTGACTGCAGTGAAGCCAGGTTGACCGTTTCGATAGTTGACAGGTAAGGTCGGCAGACCTCAATCACCTGAGTGCCTGATCTGCAGACTGCATCCCCGATCTGCCGGTGTTTGTGATGTGTTATAAGCTTGTCGCGGAGCACGAGATGCTCATCTAACCGTCGGATACTCGACACAATCAGTCGCTTCAAATCGTCCAGTCGTTGCAAAAGTGCAGCATCGAGAGCGGCGGCAGGCTCGCTGGCATTTTCTTGCTCGTCGTCCATGAAAGACATCGAAGCCAAAGGATCTTTCGAGCCCAGGCCGTTGCTTTGCCAGTTCCCGGCCGCCCTGCTGCCATTGACAAAGCCCGGGGTCAACCGAGGTATCTCTTCACCACGTTGTTGCCGTGCGACTTCAACAAAGCCATAGACACCGTGAAGAACGCCTTCAGCCTCTTGCAAGCACTTGGACGCCGAGTCCGGAGCGGGAAAGTCGGCTGCCGCAATGTGTGAGGAGAGAACCAGCTTTGAGAATCTTGACATCATCTCTCTGAAGTGAGGATACAGCGCCTTGTTGGTAGAAATGATCGAAGGGTTGCCACTGTGGTTATCCGTGGTGCCAGAGCCAGCGGCAAGCAGTAATCGCAGGTGGTCTGAAATGTCTTCGGCTTTGCGAACGAACTCTGAACGATCGCCGGCGTTGATGACTTCACGATACCTTTGGACAGCGCGGCGCATATCTTCAACCATAGTATTCCACGTCAATGGGACAGCATGCGCGTCGTCAAAGAATCTCCGAGGTAATAACGAGGTGCTCGATCCGCCAGAGGGTGCGTTAGCGAACGGAGTCAGGGTGGTACCAACGGGTGGGACTCCCTGCTGCATTGCCGAAAGCGACATGTTGCTTGCTTCAGTAAGATTTGTGCGAGAGCGGCTCAGCGGAGAAGCAGCACTCAAAGAATCCATTGATGTCGCAGGTGACACACCGTCGGACAGATACGAACGCCTGCGTCGATGCTGACAGATAGAACATGTTAGTGAGCGTCACATAAATTGCGATGTATGGCACACGTGCAGAGGTGTTACTTACGCTCGAGGCCTTCGAGCCCTGTGCCACGGACGCGTCCTCAGCCTCTGACGCAGAGGCATAGTCGGTGTCTTCATCTCGCTCGTATCCGCCCGCCATGAACTCAGCTGGCGGTCTGGTCTGATCGGGAATGTAGATGTTGGTGCGGTCGCGCGGGCCAGTCTCGTTCGCAGATGTAGGCGCTTCAAGAGGGAGTTCCATTGTGCTCTCGCCGGTAAGCGTATTGAAGTAGAAAAGCCGTCCGTCGGGTGTGGCCTGAGGTATCCAGAATGCCGCCTCTTCTTGCGTGGTTGTAGCCGCACCGTCGTGGTACGCAGAAGCTCCGTTGGTGGTATGGTCTTGGTCGTGCTCGCCATATTCTTCTTCCGACTCTTCGGCCTCAGAGTCCCCTACCCGAATCCTATTGCCCATGCCATCCTCGAAGGGCGGCGCCACGACGGCGCAGTAGTTGCTCGGGAACCATCCTCGCACGCCGTGAATCACCCCATCCCACCAACCGCTCTCCAGCTGCGTGATAACCTGTATGATGTCGCCTTGGCGGAAGCTCAAGCTGGTGCGGTCGTCGGCATCGTAGTCGTAGAGCGCGCGGACGTACAGCTGGCCAGCGGTCGACACGCTGCCGGCCAGCCCGTTCATCTTGCGCAGGTCGGAGTGCAGATCGGCGACGGTCCAGAAGGTGCCTGGCCGACGCGGTGGCAGTCAATGCGGCGGAGTGATTCGAAGTCCCGGGCAGGCCAGGCGGGCGGGCTTCAAAGGACGGCGGCGACGGTGGTGTCAAAGCCGAGCAGCGCCTCCAGTCCGGACAGGTCGTCGCCAGCAGCGGGCGGAGGGTGGATGCAGTGCGGCCACGCACGTCTGCAGCTGGAATGTGAGGTGGGCAGCGGTCGACCTCACCTCACCTCGGGACGCTCCCTTGCTCAGGCTCAGGCTCAGGCTCGCGGCGCAGACCCTTCCCTTCCCTCCAGCGCTCCTCTCCTCTGGCTGTGGGCGGGCGGGGAGGAGGGCACGCGGTGGCCGTCCCGAAGCAGCACTCGGCGGCCTTGCTGCTGCGATTAGCTGCGATGTGAGCAATCAGGCCCCGGATGCGCGATTCGGCGTGGTAATTGGTGGGAGCGTGGAAGCCAATGCTACGAGACAGAAACGGGCGGCAAGCGGACAGTGCCAAGTTCGCGTCACGTGCTGCGGCAGAGCGTGGTCGCAGCCATGCCTATCTTTCTCATTCGCGCGTTGCACTGCAGCATGACAGCATGAAATGTTCTTGAAGCGGTGATGGTGTTGTCGGTGGAAGACTTCACAACGACGCGTCTGGCAGTTGCGATCCAGAACGCACGTTCTTGCCCCGCTACACAGCACAGTGCACCCATGAGGGGTGTGATATCTGATTCATGAGAAAACCTTCGTCTATTCATCAACGCCTGCTATAGCAATATTGGCAACCACGTATCCTGTCCTGTCAGCACCAGGAATAGCGCCCGGCAAACACCATATTCGAGCAGAAGAGGGGCAGTCACGACATTGCATTCCTGGCCGTCAACCGGACTCACCCAGCATCGAGGAAACAACCAAAGCCTTGCGAGCCTGCGGCTATGGAACGCGTAACAAGGAATCCCAGCGTTAACCAACGACCAAGTTCGCATCCTCAAGCATCGGGCCCGGTTGCTGACCAGGCGCCTGGTCGCTCTCGACCCGGATCCTTTGCGCCTGCATGTGGTTGTTCCGCTGCAGAGTGAGGCCTTGAATGCATTACTCGCTGCTGGCAGAAGCGCCGGCGGCCATAGGTATAGCAGGCGATATATACCCGCCCTCAGCTGCTCCTCGTGCTCGACATTTGAAATCAAAGCTGGCAAAGCTGTGATGGCGATTGACTCTCCCTCGAACGAAAGATTTTGGAGCACCGCTGCTTCATCGTTGATGACTGTACCTGGGGATACATTGCCACTATTGCCTTTCACACCCTTTGTCACATGTGGACCCTCAAGGGAGTGAAGGCTCTTCTCTCACCAGTGGCGTGGTCAGCTCATTTGCAGAAATATTGGCAATGGAGACGGCGGAGACATGTCGGCAATCCCGGCCATGACCTCCAACATGACGAGCTGCGGCACCATGCCACCATGTCGCCAGAGCTGCTTCGACATCGAGATGGTTGTTTCTCGAGTCGGGATCGCAGGAGAGGGCTGCAGACGCCGGCACATTTGACCTGGCCGTTTGACTCGTGCAGCGCTACCAGCACGCGTCCGCCGGGGAGTAGGTTCCGGGCAGCTAACACGAGCTAAAATCGCCGTCCCGACGGAAGGGCTGCCGAATACCGGCCTGCTCGAAAGTCAGGATTCCCGGAAACGAATGGGCAAACGGCATGTTCGGGTGGCTGGCGGAGGCCAAATCAAGTTTGCGAGCCGTCCGAAGTTGTTCTGCGCGCCGAGGGAGGGATCCCACTTCATCAAAGTCAGGAGAACCATTCCAAAGCGACGAAACTGTATCTTGCGCCGAAGAAGTTCTGTGCAGGTCGAGAACCCGTGCGTGTTGTTACCCCTCGCTGGTGGGATGGAGGGATGGAGGGGTGCAGTCAGTATCGATAGATCAAGTTTGATTAGCAGAATACGAGGCAAGATGAACGAAGAGGGGAACAGGTCTTCTTCATGGCGGTGCCGCAGCGTGAGATGTTTGCCCACCAGCAGGGAGAACGTCACACAGCCAAGTTGAAACTTCATTGATTCCCATCAAACCAAATGCTCGCGGCTGCCCGCAGGCGATTCGTTCGTCCCTCCGAGGTGGGGTGAAGTAATTCAAACAGATCAGGGGGAGCGAATGCCTCGTGAGGCGCGGGCCCGTATTGGGTTTGGTCAGGAACCGAGATTTGATCGATCGCAAAACACCGTTGCCATGTGCTTTCTTGATGCAATCGCTGTTTGATGTGACGGCCGAGTTGATGGGTGTGGTGTCACACACGAGGAGAGCGCTTGGCTGTGAAAGAGCAATCCTTTGGCTGCGCTGCTGGAAGGAATGCTGTGAATCACGGCGGCTGTCGTTCTTATAACAGTCTCAAAATAATAACGACCGTCCATCGCTTAGCCAGGTATGTGGTTCCGGACAGTTCTCTTCCGGCCTGGCTAGCAGAGGCGGACAAGGCCCGGCGCCTTCGGGGGGAAGCACTTCCTAGACACGAACGCCGAAACGTTGACCCAGGAATCCCAAGCACAAGGCCACGGGTCGCGCAGTCGCTGATCCGCGGCACTTTGGTTGATGAGACAAGCCGTTAATCGGGGCTGCGATCAAGATGCATCGACCCCCCTAGAGCGCGGGCTGGATTGGCTGCGAAGAGAGATCAGGTGGGAGGGCGCACGACGCAGGAACAAGCGACGAGGCGTGCCGTCATGCAGAGAAATTCGATCAGTCTTGGTTGTGAGGAGGGGAAGGAGGCTGGGAGTGGGAAGCCAAAGAGGGGCGCCGGCACAAACGACCAGAGCGTGGCGGTGAAAGTACAGCGGCAGCAACACGAGTGCCAGCAGCAACAAGGCGAGGCCTGCAGTGCGCTGTGCTGGCAGAGTACCGTACATGTCGTAGTCAGCGCTTGCACCGCTCGCCACCTGTGGCCGCCACGCTTCCTCCCACGCAGCGCTGGAGAGAGGGGTGCTGTTTGGAGTAGCAGCGGACGAACCGCACGGTGAGGCTGAGGAAAACGCTCCCATTGCTCGCATCGTCTTGCAGTAGGCAAAGTATATGCAACGTAGCAGCAGGTGTGTTGGTGGTGCGTGTTGTAAATGGTGCTAGTTCTTAGGATGACATGACGGCGGCGCACTCGAATCGCTAAGGCAGCCTGCCAGCCAGACAGACTTGCGGGGGGCTCGTTGGCTCGGCACTCCTCTTTGGAGTCTCTGCGCTGCCTCTGTTTCTGTTGTTCACCACCACCTGTTTTCCCTCCGCCATCAGTCCCGCGCCGTCGAACCATCTCCATCCTGCCACGCATCGCCCGGTCGCGAGTGGATAGCAGCGCTGTTCACTGCCCGTCAGCGCCACTCTCTCCCACCGCTCACATGCAATCGATCGCCCATATGCTGTTTTCCACCCATCCCGCCATCAAGCATTAACCCGATCGCGTCGCTGGCTGCCCGGGCCCCTTCAACACCGCCGTCGAGCCCACGCATCCCCAGCGAGTATAGCACGTCGCCGCCGCAATGTCTGCCGTCGCAGGCCCCGTCCCGCCCACCGCCTCTCCCGCTGCGAGTCGCAAAGCCTCCACCGGCACCGAGGCCAAGGAGAAGGAGAAGAGATACAAGTGCCAGTTCTGCAACCGCGCATTCTCGCGCTCAGAGCACCGTTCGCGCCATGAGAGATCCCGTAAGTCGATGCCATGCCCGAGTCGAGCAGCGCGTTTTTGTTGGAGGGGTCGAGCAAAGCTGTCTACGCGACGAACGACCATCCCACTTCGGCGGGGCAGACGACCAGCAACAGCACCCAGAGCTGACTTGATTCCATCTAGACACTAAAGAACGTCCGTTCAAATGTATGAAATGTCGCAGCACCTTCGTGCGCCGCGACCTGCTGCTGCGACACGACCGCACCGTCCACGCAAAGGATGGCGGCGTCCCGCTACAGAGCGAGGCCAAGCGTCGCAACACTGGCAACAAGTCATCGCAAAATGATGATGCCCCGCCGAATAAGATGCCTGAGCTCGACGATGCCTCGCTGGAACAGTTTACTGATGGCTCCAACCCCTTCGACGTCGAGCAGGCCGCTATGCTGATGACGAACTTCCAGCAGAAGGCCGCCATGTCGGGCCAGGACCAAGCCAGCATCATCGCAGAACCACTCATCTCTCCTCACGGTCCTCAGTTGATGGAACCATCGATTCCGTCATATCCGGGCTCGATGACTCTCCCTCAGATGCAGGGCTGGGACCAGATGCTGCCGCAGAATATCTCGCAACCTAAGGCATCATCGACTTCATCGAACGGAGACGGCCAGCATGACATGCTTTCATACTCGAACGGCAACACCCTGCCCGGCGCCAGCAGCACCCTGCCACCGTTGATGGAACGCGGCCAGAGCCAGCAAGATGGTCTGCCCTCATTCAATGCGTCGTCGATGATGGGCGGTCTGGCCACCCCTGGCGCCTTGTCGCCTTTTCCATCGATGGTGGGTCCTGTATCTCCAGTCGACTATAGACGCTCGCCTGGCCCACCCCAACAATGCACGATGGCCAGAGCGCCCCAAGTCGAGGCCGAAGAGCAGGTCAGCCGCATCATGGACAACATTCGGCATTGCGACAGCGAAGGCGCACTGATTGAGACGTTCCGCCTGCCGCCGACACCAGTCCTCAACCGTTACTTGTCGACTTACTTCAACTTCTTCCATCACCACCTGCCGTTCCTTCATCCGGCATCATTCGACCCGGCGAAAGTGTCTGCGCCTCTCCTGTTGTCCGTGCTGTCTATTGGCGCACTGTACACCTTTGAACAGGACCAGGCCTACATGCTGCACATTGGCTCCAAGGTCCTCGTCACGCAGTTCCTGCAAAAGAAGGACAACTTCAGCTCCCGAAAATGCCCTCTCTGGATGATGCAGAGCTCGCTGCTGAACATGAGCTTCGCCAGCTGGAGTGGGGATCCAAAGGGTTTGGAATGGGCATGCTCGATCAAGTCTCTCCTCGCCAACATGGTCGCCGGCAACAGATACGAGCTAAAGCTGCGCAGCGAAGCCAGAGAGGGACGCCAGCCCAATCACCAAGAATGGATCGAAGACGAAGGCTGTCGACGAACTTACTTCGCAGTGTACATCTTTTTCGGGCTCTTGACGTTGACGTACAACCATACTCCTGCCATCAGCTTCAACGAGTTTGACAGTCTGGAGCTTCCATCGTCGGAAACTCTATGGAATTTGGACCCGTCGGACAATGACAGCTGGACCGAGAACTTGACCGCCCAGACCATCATCACGTTCCGAGAGGCACACGATGCTCTGTTCCAAGGCGAGAACGCCCGCTACAGCGCCTTTGCTACACGAGTCATGATCAACGCGCTCTTCTTGGAAGTCTGGTACCACAAGCGCAGCCCTGAAGCACTGCAAGATGTTGTCACTGAATACAAGCTTCGTTTGGCGCTTGACACTTGGGAGAAGTCGCTCGAGCTGTGTGAGCCTGAGACTGTTGTTGTGCAGCTCAGTGCTCCTCACAAAGGACACCCGCTCATCTTCAATGCAATGGCGATGTATAGGAATACTCGCGGAAGGTTGCTTGTCGATCTCAAATCCGTTCAAGAAGCCCTTCGATACCACGACTCCTACGAGGTTGCTGCTGCTATGACGCACGCTCGCGACAAAGTCAAAAGATCCCAGGAGATGCTGAATGTCATTCAGGCATGCTTCGATTGCATCGAGGTTGCAGCACTGCAGGGTATCAGATGGGTTGCCAGAACATCAGCGACCAATTGGAGCATTGAGCATCCGCTCTGCGGGTTGGATCTTATCGTGATACTCAGTCTCTGGCTGTGGCGCGTTGAACACGATGACGAGCCCGCTTCTGACGAGGAGACTGCCATGTATCACAAGCTGCGGAGCCTCTTCGACGATGATACTGTTGACGGCTTTGGAAACAAACTCAGCTCAACAGTGGCCCGACTCTGGGGCAGCATGATTGACGAAGTTGTCGTCTGGGGGTATGTATTGCACACTGCATTCCGAGAGTCACCATGCTAACTTCCACGCAGCATCACAAAGCTCATGGGCGAGTCCTTTAAACTCCACTCTCAGGCACTGATCGGCTATGAAGACGCTCTCATGGCTGAGCAGAATAATGGAACGCCGCCCACTATTGCTCCCCACGCCACCGAAGTTACGGCCTACTAAACCACTCACGACTTGATGACACTTCATCACCGACGGAATAGAGTGATACCAAACGCACGCGCGGCCACCACTAGCGTCACCCTCACCATCCATCGATACCACCAACCACCTTCTGTACTATTCTCCTCTCTTTTCCGGCGTTAACAGGATCGTCGGAGGCCGTGTAACAGTTATACTTGCTGCAGGAACATGGCAAACAGCGCGTACAGTAATCGGCAGTCCGGGACATTATTGCTTTTCCATCCTCTTCTGGGGCCACGGAAACTGGAGGCTCTCGGACTACTACCACTCACCTACCTAATCATTCGGACTCGTTCAGTCATCATATGGCACTGAACTGGTTCGAGTCGGCTGGACCGCGGAATCTCGTCGACCGGGTGACTTCACCGTCACCTCTTCTCCTTAATCTGCGTTGTCTGCTTGTTTGGTTTCCGCGTTATATACCATGTTCGTGTATCGGCATTTCTGTTGTTTCCTTCCCTTGTGTTTGTGGATGTGTTCAATTGCGCTTTTCACAGCGGCGCGAGGGAACACGAGAGTCATGGGAGGGAAAGACTGGTGGGAGCATAGCGTGGTTATTGATTTTTGATTCCCTTTCTGTTTCCTTTTGATGGGATGGAGGCGGGCAAAGAGTGTACAATATTCAATAGTATGCAAAGATTCGGGAATTTTCGACTGTGCAAAGAGACTCCTCCTTTCGTATCTCTCGGTGTCGAGAGGGGTTGATGGATCGTGGACGGTCACACGGCAGCTTTGCTATGCATGTCATCCGGGAGATGGTATCCTACTGTACATGTGGAGGGGGTTGAAGAGGTATCCATCCTTTGTACTCTCCTACTCCACCTCACGATAGTCAACTATCTTCTCATACTGAAACGGCAGCAGTCAGTTGTACATCGACGCCGCCATGACCACGCTCAAACTACAGACGATCGAGAACAAAGGCATCTTTCACGGCCTGCCCACCTACCCTTCCGATGATCCCAACACACAGAACCTCACGGCCATCGTCACAGGCGCCAATGGCATCTCCGGCTATCACATGGTCAAAGTCCTCTGTGCTGCTCCTGCTGCGAGGTGGAAGAAGATCTATTGCTTGTCGAGGCGGCCACCGCAGGATTACTTCTATGAGGAACTTGAGGGTGAGGATGTTAGGAGACGGGTGAAGCATGTCTCTGTGGACTTTTTGGAGAGTGGAGAGGAGGTTGCGAGGGGTTTGAGGGACGGGGGTATTCGAGGAGTGGACCATGTCTTCTTCTTTAGCTATGTGCAGCCGAAGCAGAAGGGTGGTGTTGGGGGGATGTGGCAGGATGCGGATGCCCTGGCGGACGTTAATGGTATGTTCTGCTTCTTGGTGAGGGGAGTGGAAAACGCTGATGAGTTGGGGGACAGCTAGATTGTTGAAGAACTTCGTGGACGGCTTGAGGTTGGCGAACCTGAGACCGAAGAGATTCTTGCTGCAGACTGGGGCGAAGCATTATGGTCGGTCCCTCTCCATCGTGTACTACTTCGCTGATACCCTGCAGGCTTCCACATTGGCCCAGCGACGAACCCATCCTTCGAGAGCGACCCACGAGTGACACTGGAGAACAATTTCTACTACCCACAGGAAGACTTACTCTTCGAGTACTGCCAGGACATCGGAGCGAAGTGGAGCGTCGTTCGCCCATCGTATATCATCGGAGCCGTACGAGATAACACTCTAAATTTCTGGCCGGGTATCGCGGTGTATGCTGCCGTGCAGAAGTATCTCGGACGTCCTTTACAGTTTCCGGGGGACTTCACGGCTTGGGATAAGGAGAGCTGTCGTGAGTCGAATAGCAAGAGAGGTCATGGTCTGCTAGCTGATGAGTTGGACAGAGAGTACGGCGATGCTCAATGCGTACTTTGAAGAATGGTGCGTCTTGACAGAGCAAGCTGGGAACGAAGTGTTCAACATTCAGGACGGGTTGAACTTCACGTTCTCTCGTCTCTGGCCGTATCTCGCCGACTGGTACGACATGCCTTGGGAAGCGCCGTCACTCGACGACTCGCAGTACAGAGTCTCGGAGACGAGACACCAGGCTACACCAAGGGGCTACGGCTGGGCCGCCTCCCGCACGACCTTCAGTCTCCAAGAATGGTCCGAAGCTCCCGAAGTCGTGGAAGCCTGGCAGACCCTCTCCGAACAACACAACCTGCGCTTCGACCCGTTCGAAGACCGCGCAAAGGTCTTTGGGATCACAGATTCGGCGATCTTGGGAGCTTGGCCGCTGAGTTTGAGTATGAGGAAGGCGAGGAAGCTGGGCTTTCATGGGACGGTGGATTCTTATGAGGCGGCGTTTGAGTGTTTGAAGGGGTTGGGGAGGATGGGTGTTGTGGTACCGATGGAGAGGGAGGAGTTCAGAGAGGTTGTATAGTTCGAGAGTCGTTTTTGTTCGAAGATATCGAAGTCAATGTGAGTGAATGTTTGAGACTTTGGAGCTAAGGCAGGGATTCGGAAGCAGCAGCACGGGCAGGGCCGTTCCATTCAGTGAATCCTTGTCGATCTCCACAGCGCGATGCTTGATTGGTCGCTGTATGCAGGAACGAGACGAGACTCCACTCCCAATTAAAGATACGAAGAGTCTCCTTGGACTGTGCTTGCGCGTTCTTTGCCTTCGAACATTCGCAGAGAAGACGAGAACATCGCCGTCGTTGCCCAACCGCTCGTTCTGTCGCTACGACTCGCCACTCCTTGAAAAACATCGAACGCGTGTCTGACCTTCCGTGCGACCAAAATACACTCGGTTCACCGGACGACAGAGCCACGGTTGGGGCCTGCCTGCATACAACCCAGAAACGACACCCGACCTACGACTTCGCCTCCAGCGCACTCCTTCGACCGATACACAGTTCTGCTTCCTCGAATAACACGAATTATACGGCCATAGTCGTTTGGACGACTTCAGATCCTGATCGCAGCCACGGCATAACACTGCACGACCTACCACGCGACCGCAGCGCATACGCTTTACGCAGCATTCAACAGCCATGAAGTTCTCAAATACAGCCTACCTGCTGACGGCTCTGTCCTCAGCATCACATGTTTTTGGCGACGTAATCGAAGCAGAAGCCACGAGGACGGTCTCTGCAGCATCCGAATTCATCGACCCGGAGGCCGGATCCTTCGACCTGGTCGATGTCTACGGCAATCACCTAGAGTATGCGCATTCATCGACAATTCTCAAAAGGCGTTGGGGAAGATCGTACTAACGTATTGGTGCAGCCTCCGACAAGCCACGGCGTACAACCAGGGAGCCACGCAAGCCCCAACGCAAGCCCCCGCCGTCACAACGTTCATGATGAACAAACAGGTTGGCGCGACTGTCACATATGCCGCCATTGTTTACACGCAGACATTCGCCGATGTACCGGATCAACTACCATCGCCGATTCCTGGAGTTATTGGTTTGGGGAATTTGGTGAAGCAGGGGGGTGATGGGAAGCAAAAGAGAGAGGCACAAGCACCACCTGCAGCTGGTATAGCTGGGCGAATTCCAATTGGGCGGTAGAAGAGTTGGCAGGTTTGAACACTTGCTACCTCTTTCTTCCGCTGCCATGTTGTGAGGCTGTTGGCTGATGTGGATGCTGCTTTTTCAGGATCTCCTGCGGTTCTGGAACAGGAGCAGGTCGCTGTGACTTTCTGGCAACAACCGATCAGACAGGTCAAGGAGGTGGTTGTGATACCTGTTCCTGCGGCGGATATCCCCACGACGGCGAACGTCCCGGAGACGACTGCGGACGGCAGTCCAGCGTGGAGCGGGCCATATACCTGGGCGTCTTCCAATCAAACGAACATCACCATGACAATGACCGCCAGCGGCACTGTGATGAGCATGGCAACACGCACCGCAGGACGCACATTCCCAAGCCAGATGGATTCCGCGCAGCGACTACCGCCTTACGATGACTATCGGAACTAATACGACATGTACTTTTTTCTTGCGTTTAAGCGACACTGGGAAGGAAGGACGGCGTTTCTGGAGTTTCGGGAGTGGACAGGAATCCGATGCATGGATTAGAGCTGCAGTGTACTGTACAGTCATCTAAAGAGCTGAGATATCGAGAAGAGTTACAGATTGCCCTTGGCTCAGTTTCGAGTAGCTTTTCTGTTGAAAGCTTGGACTATCCCTGGCCTTGCAACGCATGGAGGATGCAATTTGGCCTCGCTCCTTCTTCGCCTTTTGTATCAGGTGCTGACAGTCCCAGGTCCCGAACGAAGCCGTCGATATCTCTCGACGAGCGACCCAGAACGCCTCCCATATGCGGTCCCTCGTCAGTCCAATCCACCCGTTGCAAGCGACACTTCCGCCCTTGATTGCCATCGGTGTCTTTGTCTGTAGCATGAAACAGAGCAACAGCCTCATCCCCAAATTGCAAGAAGCAACCATGCCCTGAACCATATGGACCGCTGCCGTCTTCAGAGTTCTTGAGCAGGGCCTCACTCGACTTCTGCCACGATCTCGAATCCAGCGGATCACCTCCGAGATACCTCAACGTGGCCATCTTATAGTGCTTCGTCCAACTCCCCGCGCAACTGTACACCAAACCCCTCCAGCTGCTATCAGGAGCTTCAAGCCACTGCGGTCCTTCACAGATGCCAATGTGTCCCAGACGTTCCCAAGGCTGCTCTGGTCGACAGATCTCCACAGGCTCCGAAGCAGCAGTCGTCGGATCCGACAATTTCAGAATGAACAACATCTGCAGATCCTCCCTCGCATCCTCCCACGTCCTCTCTGGAGGAACCGGCCACCCCGAATACACAAAATACAGGTGGCTATCAATCTCGAACACCGTCCCGTCGATCGCCCATTGTCGTTGATCCATCCCTTTGATCGGACCTAGGAACTCCCACTGACTTGCATCGTGCGGGTCTGAGTTTGAAGGAGGTCCGCCGAGGACGTACATTCTGTGGGATTTGTTGCCCTTCGTGGGATCTGCGGCTGCGTAGAAGATGTACCAGCGGCCGTGGATATCGTGCAATTCGGGGCCCAGAGACGGGATGAGTGAGGCGTGTTTGGCGGTGGACGCCATACAGGCCCGATCTTGGGTTTGTCAAAGAAGTCCAGGAGTGTTGAGGCTTCCCACAGGGGAATTCGATCGTTGGCTGTGAAGGTTAGGTAGAACTTGCCGGCGTGATGGGTGAAGTGAGGATCTGGGGTGGCGGTGGAGGTTATGTTGAGGCAGGGGTTGGGAGGCATTGATGTTGTTGATGGTAAGTGTCGAACGAAATGACGATGGGAAGTAGTTCAGTATCGACGACTGATGTTCTCACCAGACTCAATCATTCGGGCCCCCACATTGTCGGTGGGGGCACCTTCCCTGTGTAACGTCAGGGACAGGGAAGTTGCAATTCAGATGTCGACTTCACTTCTTCGTCACTACTACTGCTGTGGCACTCCAATGTCTACAATCGACCGCAACCGCCAGTCTTTTGCTGGAGGATGCTACCGCCGGATCTGGACTTCGATCGCCTCCAAAAGCGCGCCCGGACTTAAGCTGCGAGGCAATTGCCCAAGGCACTTTTCAGGGCAGTTGACCTCAGGCTACTATGACACGAGCTGGTCGTACGAACGATGCCACGGATACCGACAATAAGTTTGAGATGCCTGAGTCCTCGATGCCGTTACCGGCGTGCCTGTGCACGTACCGTCTGATGTCGAACAGACTCGGAGATGCCGCCATTCTTCGTTCTCGCTGACGGCTGTCGTGTCCTGTCACAAGCTCTAGGAGGCCGCCTAGGACCGTCTCACGGGTTCGTAGTACCATATCGCAATAACAGCCTCTCCTTGGTAACGCCCGGGATGGCCGCAAAGGACAGTCGTCAGTCGTCAGATGAGCCATCATTGCAGGACACGTATCTCTTCCGAACCAGATGACCGCCGTTCGATGAGTCCATGAACGCCCGGATGACTGGCAGCAAAGATAGCAGGCCAATGGCCAAGTACTCGGTGTCCAAGGCGTCCAATCTGCTTTGCTGTCATGTCGCTTGGTATAGCTGCATCCACGGAGTGTTTGCCTGCCGACTGCAACACGCGTCCTCGAACCTCACAAGGCCTGAGGTTGGCATCGGCTGCGCAGAGGTTGACGCAAAGTCTGTCTTGCTCTTGCAACATCGTGCTTGCTACTGCATGGCTTGCAGAAGTTGCCAGCGCACAAGCGGGGCTCGTGCATGCTCACTCCGCCTGCGCCTCTTCGAACCTCTCGGTTGCCTCCCAGTTGACTTGCATCGCTTTGGACCTTCGAAGAATTGGGCGGCCATGCTTGCGATGCATGAAATCTGCTCCACCACGGTGGAATTGGTCGAGAGAGAAGAGACGGCGTAGAAGCATGGCACCCGATCATTTATAAGGATACGCCAACTGGCCACGCAACTTGCAGCTTATTTTAACGTCCCTTGCCAACGAGTGAATCATCAGAGCATCTGATCGATTGCGAACCTCGCTCGCATGCGCTGTCTGAAACATTTAGACTCAACGGCATCAGCTCGAAATGCGAACAGAGGGTGTGAACGGGGCGTAACGATCCGGCCGAACAGCTTATCTGACGGAGACAATGGCCTTCCGGTCAAGAGCTGCGAGTTCGGAGGAACGTGATTGGTCACTGAGGTCAATGGCTTCATGGTCTCTGGCAAGGCTACACGAGGTCTTCTGACGGCCCTTCAACGGATAGCATCGCCATCTTTGTACCACGCCCTTCCAACCATGGACGACACAGGCTCGACAGCACTGCCGTGTGCGGGGTCGTACAAGCTCTTGAAGAGACACATTCGCAACGATCGCCAGCTGTCGAGCTGAGGTCGGCTGCAGGTGGTTGCCTTCATACCCTGGTTGCCTTCTGGTTCGCACGAATGCCCCAGGCTTTCCGCCCCATGCAGGCTGGTGCTACTCCACGGCGGCCTCTCAACGCCCTCTGCAATCATCGTCTCGATTGCAGCCATCAGAACCTTGCTTTGAAATCGTAGTGGTGGCACTGGGGCGCAAGCCGTGAAGGGCGATAGCTGCACAATGCAACGGGGCGGACTCTTTGTACATGTCCAGAAGGCAGCTGCTGGAATGCCTTTGCCTTGTTCGTGGTCTAGACAAGGCATTCATCTACCCGGACTTGCCCCTCCCCGCCACTCACAAACTCTCTTTCCTTCTTCATCCTCTCTGGCTGCCTTGACTCACTTTCAGCCGCTTGGCCTTTAAGAAAGGCAACCAGCCATCTTCCTTTCATTGGCAAAGGATACGTCTGTGCTCTCCCATCTTCGAAGATCTTACTTCATTTCGGGCATTCTAGTGGCTGGCAGATACTATGGCGATGCCACCACCGCCAGGGTTCCCTCCCCAGGGTCAAGTGATGGACCCTTATCTTCAATTCGATGTTCCTGGCGGCTATGACTCCGATGACTACGGAGATCATGGTTCGAACAGGAACAACAGCGCTAAGAAGAACAAGGACAAGGACAAGAAGAAACCCCCAGTCGAAGTCCAGTATGAAGGCTTTATGCTCGAGAAGGCGGCTCCGCAACAGATCGGCGAGAAACCGAGCTGGTCGAGGATCGGACGCCGAGCTCTCCCGTTTTCAGACTCGAAATTTGTCGAGATTTGCAGGAAAGTGCGCCTCGAAACCAGGATGGGACCCTTGAACACATTGGCAAGGCTATCTGGGGATCAACAGGGCGTCATCAACCGGCTTGTTGCGCAGCGTCAACTAGAGGAGAAGAATAAAGACGCTGAGTGGGTTCTGGAGTGTGTAAAGAGGTACACCGAGAAGCATTGGCGAACGAGGACGATCGAGGTGGTGAAGATCATGGTTATTCTGAAGCGCCAAGACCGGAATGCCATCAAGGCTGCTACTACTTCTCAGAGGCTCGGTACGGGTGGCCGTGTGAATACTCAGTATCAGCAGTCTGAGATTATTGATCTGGCGACCCCGATGAAGGATAAGAAGAAGGAAAAGAACAAGAAGACCAACAACGTCGACAGAGATGATGACCCCTGGGACGAGCCTCGTGGTGGCAACAATGCCATACACGACCCCTTTGCAGATGTTGGGCATGGCCACCGTAATAGCACTCCGATTATCGACATTCCTCCGCCGCCTCAACATCATCAGGGCCATCACGGACAGCCTCACCACAATCAAGGACACCATGACCAAATGCCACCCATGGGCGCCATTCCCATTCCCATCCCCCAGTTTCCCGGTCCAACCCAACAGCAGCAGCAATTTGGCGGCCCCATGCCCCACGACGGCAACCCCTTCCAACCCAACCCCCAATTCAACCATCCCGGCGCCTTCGACATGCCTCACGACATGGAGCCTCACCGCCAGAATCATTTCCAAACTCGCGCAATGACTCCCTACGGCCAAGACCGCCGACGAGACTCGCACTCCCGCTCCAGGTCTCGCGAAGAGGAACAACGTCGACAAGAGCGCCAGCGTCGGGACTCCGAACGCCTAGAACGCAAATTCGACGCCCTCGAAGACCGTCTTGGCGATAGGCTTGATGAAGTGATCAATAAAGTCGAAGACTGGAATCTGCGGGAAGGCAATTCCTCGTCGGAGGGATCGTTCCGAGATCGAGATGACATGTGGAGTGCGCAGTCTGGGGGATCTTTCACGCCGCCGAGTACACCGCCTCGTACGCCTCTCATGATGGATGGACCGAATGGGACACTTGGACGACGAGGAAGCAAGTACTATCGTCGCGACTCTGGGTACGTAGGCACGACCTACCCCCGTGACCACCGTCGTAGTGGTGGGCAGATTGTCATGGAGCCATATAACAGCCACTCCTCTCGACGTATTGAAAGTCACACTCGGCGACGAAGCGATGCAACAGGCCTGGGCCTTCGAATCCCCAACGCTCCGTCTCCTCCTCGAAGGCATGCTACAACTCGCCCTCTACTACATCATGGCAATACTTGGAGTGGAAGGGAGAGGGATGATTATCCGGGAGGGCCTTATGCGGAGCCTGTGTTGAGGAGGGGCATTACGCAGTTTCCTGCTGGGGAGGATTATGGGGTTGCGGATTTTGGGAGGGGTGGACGGAGGAGGGAACGGGAGAGGGGGTATGTTGATGAGAGGAGGGGTGGAAGACGGGCAGAGAGGGAGAGGGAGAGGGGGTATGTGTATTGAGATGACCAACGACTGAGAAAGGGTGGATTTGATGATATGTTGCATCCTTTGTAGGAGCATCTGTGTTGATGCGTGTTACGAGTGAATGAGTGATGCTTCACGGCAGGCTGTCTGTATGTCCTTAATGTGCTAGTTGGGCTGACTGGCGGAATTCTACGCCTTCGTACGAGCGATGGATTTTCACCTGCCATGTTGTCTCTTCTACGTCCATACAAGACGTCTTCTCGTAGAATCTGTCCTTGCGGCGCCTACCTTAGTGGTCGATGTACGTTGCCGAAACCAATGTTGAAGGTTTGCATAGGCCGGATGGCAAAGGCTCGAGGCCCTGAAATACACTGGGAGATTGCTTTTACCTGTTGTCGAAGACGGCAAGATGTGTTTCGAAGCTGTGTAACGCAGGCGTGGCGGCCATGTTGTGAGCACAAGCAATTGTGTTTGGGAACACAGCATAGCCCAACGACAGCCGTGTGCAGCCATTGTTCCTGGCCAGGTGCATGTGGCAATGCCGTCCACTCGAAACAGCACAATTCATTTACCATCAATGATTTACTGTCAATCAATGTCAACCATTGAATGCTCGACCTTCGCACTCGTACTCGGAATAACAGATCTCGGTGTGGTCGGCAAGTCGGCTGCTCTCGCCACTCAATCTCTTTGCAGAAGATCACGGGCTTCACAACGGCGTCGGCCGTGGCTCCGACCGAAGTGAAGGTTGACAGGTCGGCTCGCACAAGGGAGTTGTGCCGCGCACAAAACACTCGCGGGTCTTGACAACCGGCATCGAATGCTTGCACGGCTGAAGGCAGCTCGCTTGGACGGTGCACACGGCATCACGCAGCCCCTGAGATTTGAGGGTTGGTCGGGCTGCAGAGAGCGCGGTGGATGGCGGTGGATCTCCCTAATTTCCGACTCTTGATTAGCCAAGAGAACAACGGTTTAGCCTAGCCTCCCAATGCTTCTCTTGCACCAGCTGCGTTATCGATTTCCTTGATCTTGGTTCTTCTCTCACTGCTTGCAACATCCAGGACGCGACCGAAGGGATTGGGTTTGGAGGACTGGACATTGGAGAGCGGGAAGTCTGTTACTGAAACTCGACTCCTGCGTCATTGGAACGACGACCGCCGAAGCCGAACGAGCCATCCAGCGCTGCTGACTGAGGGACTGAGGGTCTTTCTGAGCAGACCGACGGGCGGACAAACAGCAGCATCAGCACGCGACAGTCAGCATCCAGGTACACACACGCAGCAGCACGCAGCTGTTGGTGGAGCGAAGGAGTGCAGACATCCATCTGGGGCAGCGCGGAATGACAGCGTAAGGTGAGCACAGCTGAGCCCCCAGCCCCCTACCTTCGTCCCACGACACAGCCTCGAGTCCACGCAGACCAGCGCAGAGGAGAACAGAAACGAGCAATTGGCGAAACGAACGTCCTGTCCTGTTCTGTTCTTCAACACAGCAGAAGAGCAGCAAATATCGCGATCAGCAGCGGTCGGCACTTCTTCACCGACTGCGACTTGGCCGGAAGGCGCGGACGAGTCTCGCTAGCCGCAGCAGAGCAGGAAGGCGCGGGAATGACATCTTGACCGACATCAAACTTGCACTAGAGGCCTTCAAGTCCTTGCCAGTCTCGTTGTCCGTCGCTCTGTCTTCGTCTTCATCCACCGCCTGCGCCTGCTCTGCGACAAACATCTCCTCCACCGCGCCGCTCTCTACTGCCACGCCGCCGTCGCAGCACGTGGCATTCGCTCCCTGCTCGCGTCGGCGACACTCCTCCTCAGCGCTGCCATCTGCTTACTCCACGCCACACACCACTACTCCCTCGACTACCGCCTTCTCGCGTCCTTAATACCCGCGTGCATGCTTTCCGCCAGCACCACCACCAGGCTATACTAGACCAGCCCAACTAATCATAATATCCACCCAACAGACGCCATGCCTGCCATCCGCACTCTCAATCCCTTCGCCTCCTCGCCGCAGACCTCGACGGACACCACAATCTTGTCCGAAAAGGAGCCAATTCGCATCGAGACCCGCGAAACCACCACTCCGAACAAGCAGGGCATCCGCATCCCGCGGCCAAAATTCTCCCTGCCCTTCTCCAACAGCAACCCGAAGACCGCCAAAATCGTCCTGACCCCCGAGCCACAACAGCAGGTCAAGCTAGAACCGCCGCAAATACCGACGTTCAGACCGCCAAGTCCGCAGATTCCAACACTGAGCTTGCCTACAATCAATCTGACAACGGCGACAGGCGAGAAGAGCAAGATGGAGAAGACCGAGCCATTGACTCTCTTTCAACCTCCTACACCTGCCGAGGCGCGACGGATCGCAAAGCAGCACGCGGCATTTGGCCCCCTGGGCTCAAAACAGCATCTATATTCTTCCAGATTCGTGGGCGACGAGTTTCCCGAACCCATTGAAGACGAGCCGCCGTACTACTACCTCATCACCACCTACATCTCCTACCTGATCCTGATCATCTTCGGACATGTGCGAGATTTCTTTGGAAAGAGGTTCAAGCCGGATCATTACAAACAGCTGCGCGAGCAAGATGGCTATGCTCCGTTGAACTCTGATTTCGACAACTTCTATATCAGACGACTGCAGCTGCGAATCAACGACTGCTTCAGGAGGCCCGTGACTGGCGTGCCTGGCCGTTTCATCACGCTACTGGACCGCAAGAGCGACGACTTCAACCTGTCCTTCAATCTTACTGGGACCACGACGCAGACATTGAACATGTCATCATACAACTACTTGGGATTTGCGCAATCAGAAGGCGAATGCGCCGAAGCTGCCGAGGCCAGTGTCAAGAAGTACGGCATTTCCTTCTGCTCCCCACGAGCCGATTCTGGAACGTCAGAGCTGCACCGCGACGTGGAAAGCCAGGTTGCGGAATTTGTGGGCAAGGAAGCGGCTTCGATTTACTCCATGGGCTTCGTTACCAATGCCACCATCTTCCCTGCACTGGTCGGCAAGGGCTGTCTCTTGATCTCCGATCAGCTCAATCATTCGTCGATCCGATTCGGCGCACGATTGAGCGGTGCTGTCATCGACATGTTCAAACACAACGACATGGTTGCCCTGGAAAAGCTGCTTCGCGAGAGGATATCGCAAGGCCAGCCGAGAACGCATCGCCCGTGGAGGAAGATTCTGGTTGCCGTCGAAGGTCTTTACAGCATGGAGGGTACCATGTGCAACCTGCCTGGTCTCATTGCTTTGAAGAAGAAGTACAAATTCGGTCTGTACGTTGATGAGGCGCATTCTATTGGTGCACTTGGACCCAAGGGCCGTGGCGTCTGCGATTACTTTGGCATCAACCCTTCAGAGATCGACATTCTCATGGGCACCTTCACCAAGTCTTTCGGCGCCAATGGTGGCTACATTGCTAGCAGCAAGGCTTTGATTGACAAGATCCGGATCAACAACGCTGGTACCATCTTCGGCGAATGTCCGACGCCCGCAGTCCTCAGCCAGATCAGCTCGAGTTTGCGAATCATCGCCGGCGAGCTTTCCCCAGGACAGGGCGAGGAGCGTCTGCAGCGTCTTGCCTTCAACAGCCGATACCTCCGCCTCGGACTCAAGCGACTGGGCTTCATTGTATACGGCCACGACGACAGCCCCATCATTCCTCTACTCCTGTACCACCCAGCCAAGATTCCCGCATTCTCCCACGAGATGTTGAAGCGCAAGATCGCTGTCGTTGTCGTCGGCTACCCTGCTACGCCTCTTATCTCGTCGCGAGCACGATTCTGCGTCAGTGCAGCACATACCAAGGACGATCTCGACAGACTACTCGCCGCTTGCGACCAAGCTGGTGAAGTCTTGCAGCTGAAGTTCAGCTCTGGCATTGCAGGAGGCCAGGAACCCGTTCCGGAGTCCAACGAGAAGGAGGTTGAGATCCGATCATGTCTCGAGGCAGGTGGCAAGCAAGTCATTCCACCACGATGGAAGTTAGAAGATGTGATCCGACGAGGCGTCGAAGACGTCAAAGTCCCACTCTGCTAGATTGCATGCTGACAAGCACGCGCGGGCGCTCTCACGAGCGAATGTTATATGACGACTTTCAACGCAACAACACACAACAAACAAAGACCAGGGGCTACAAGCAGCATGAACGGCATGTCGCAATGACAAACGGAAGAGGAAGACCGACAACAACCAAAGCACCAAAACCAGTCCCAGCAGCAGCGACGGGCTTCGCGCGCGGGACTCACACCAGAGCGAAAACTTTGCATTTGCATTTCGAATTGCATTGAATCAGCGCATACGATGGATTGTTTTGAGAAAAGAGGATTCCCGAGAACCCCCTATTATTAATGTTTATAGATTCTGTTCTATTAGATGGGGGAAAGGGAATCGATGGGATCACATCAGGGGAGATGGGGGAAGTCCATGGGATGGATAGAGTAGTGTGTGTGGATGAGATGGATAACTATGGATCAATTGAAAGATGTGAAAAATCAACCAACTTCTCTGTGCAGTGTTTGTTGCCTTTGTGATACCGTGCCTCTCGGCCGCGTGATTTCACTATGTTGGAACTCCGGAGAATTAGACATGTATTCGATACTCGTAGAACTGTCGTGATTCCAAGAAGGCATTCATGAGCCGGGTCCACCCCTACCGCTCCTTTGCTCTTGAGACCAAGTGCCAGCCAGTCGCAGCACATCCATTGTGGCTCTGCGCTCCGTTTGCCACTTGCCGCCGGGCACCAGGTTTGGGGGAAAGTTGAACTCTCCGGATGAGCCCATCAAACAACTATGTGTACACACTCTCAGTGAAGGAGTTGACCTGCAATCCCTAAAAGAAAGATCCACATGTCAGCAAGAGTCTCTGAAGATGAGAGAGGGAGGAGTTTTACCTTCTCAGCCATCTCCGCCTCCTCCAAAAACCTCAAAGGCATCCACACGAGATGTCCCTTGATCTTGTCCAATTCCTGCCTGGCGATATCCACCGGTTGGAAGAGGTCGTAGATATGTCCCCTACACACAACGTCAGCAAGAAGCACTTTTCCATCCCATGGTACGGTAAACTTACGCTTTTCTTGACCCCTTCGCCCCCAAAAACTTATCATAATCATCAAAAGTCTTCACATTGTCATCCGGATCCGCGTGGAACAAATGTCGAAAAACCGCCGTATTCGTCGTCGCCCGCTTCGTCCACATCTCCCAGAGCTCATCACTCAGAGGGTCCTCGACGAATTTATCATACTCGTCGCCGGCGAAGTAGTCATTCTCGCCGTCATCGGGGGGTTGAGCGTTGGGGTCTTGCGAGGCGTCCAGGGGCTGGATGGGGAGGAGGCCGAGGTGTTCGCGCCAGAGCATGCGGCGGAGGGTGGCGGCGTGGTGGCCTGCGCGGAAGTCGGCGCCGGCCATTTTGGAGGGTAGGGAGAGGGTGTCTTCCATTACGATGCTGAGTTCGCTGTCGTGGAAGCCGAGTTGGGAGCGGTCGTTTATGTTGCTGGAGCCGCAGATTACGATTCTGTCGTCGACGATTAGGAGCTGACGAGATGTTAGTTGTTGTGAGTTGGAGGTTCAATTTGGAGTTACTGACCTTGCCGTGAATGTAAAGCTCCTCCTGGATGAAGTTCTCGAGTTCCTGTTGTCGAATCTCCTGGTCGTGTTCGCTGTCGCCGTCGGGTTTGCCGTTCTCTTTACGTCCCGCCCAGTTTTCCTCGCTGGGCTTCTTCTCTCCCAACATGGCATTCTTGGCGATAGTGTCCTCGCTTTCCTCAAACTCCTCGTTTCTTGGATGTCGGTGCTCCTCGAACTTCTTTTTCTCTGTTGAACGAAGTCAGTACTGATCTTCACCTACACGTCCCCTATCTTAACTCACTTTCGGCAAGCACCTTCTGATCCTCATTAGGATCCTCGGGTTGTATCTCCATTCCCTCATCAATGTCCAAACTAGTCCTCCTAGTCTTCTTGAAGAGACCTTTCGCACCGCCTTCTTTCGCCGTCTCGCGGAAACCAGTAGTGCCAGAGCCCTCAAGCGCTTCGCTCGCGTGAACACCTTCCGGCATGATCTCCTCGGCTTGAGCTCTCTGCACCTCTTGATACTTGACTCCCGACTTTTCTTCCTGCTCCTTGAGCTGCGGTGTCTTGTTGATGCGGTCATAAGAGCGCAAATTGAAGCAGAAGATGTACTTCGTCGGGTCGACACCAGCGGCCTTGATCCTACCGTAGATGCTGTGGTCTCCACGGCAGATAGACTTGTACTGGTAGTCCATGATGGCTCTCGTGCCCGCGGCGGCATCATCTCGAAGATCACCAGCGAATCCAGGGATACAGGGGATCACAATCATGACGCGGAACTTCCTGTTCTCTTTGTCGGCAGCCACGCAAGCATCGACAATCGCAGCTCCAATCTGGTTGTGAACTGGGGCCTGCTCTTCACCAGTTGCCGTAATGAAGAACTGATTCTCGATGTAGACGAAGTGCTTAGCGTCGCGAATGACCTGGCAGTAGGCGTTCTGAATTGAGCACTCTGCGAGGATACCCGAAGACCAATCTGCCGATGAGCGCACGAGTTGAGCGTGCACAGTGCCTTGTCCCTCAAGGGTGGCTCCTTCGACCTTTTGGGATTCGTAGCCCTTTCTCTTCTCGTGGACACCGCCCGAAGCAGAGACGAATCCCTCGTTCTTAGGGTCGTTGCCAGTAACACCGGAATTCTCTTGATGGCTAACGCCTTCCTCGCGTACGGTCTGATCCGTTTTGTGGAAATGTGGTCGATGTATGCCACGCTCGTCAAGCTCTTTCTGTAACCCATGACCGAATTCATGCTGGTTTCGCGTATACCCATGTTCATCAACCTCCTCAGGAGCATCATGGAACTCCTCCATCTCAACCGGTTCGGCGGCACCGTCCGGATGCTGCTTCGAGATGCCTTGCCTCGGGTTGCCTCGCTTGTTCTCGAGAGGGGACAGCGGATGGTGGATGTAGTCTCCGACAGGATGTTTCGGCCTCTGAACTCCGATGAGATCCTCATCTTCACCCGTTCGGCCAGTCAAAGTGAGCCAGTCGTATCGGTCATCCCGCTTATACTTATCACGCTTGACAAAGTTCCAGCGAAGCACGAAATGCTCAGCAATATCATAGACGCAAGGACCGTGGAGGGCCATAGCAACATCGTGCCACGGCATGCGTCCAAACTCGGCCTTGGACACCTCATTGCTCTTCCAATCCTGCACGCTCTGGAAATCCATGATCCGGTTGTTATTGAAATCCTGACCAGGGAAGATCTCATTCTCAACTCCACTTGGGTGTGCATCAGCCAGAGGATGCTGCCTGTTGTCCCAGCGTCCAAAGCAAAGGTCCAGTCCTCCGATGAAAGCCAAGTCGTAGTCAATGACAATGAACTTTTCGTGATGCGCCCAGTAAAACGTCATATCCGACGCATTCTCAAAGACATTGTGATCCGGATGTCTCATCACCGTGATGTTCCCATATCCTGGCGAGCCCTCCGGGCAAAGCGACATCAACGCCTTCTTGGTATGCTGCGAATTGCAAGTGAGGGCATGCTCCACCTCGCGATACACAACCACATAGATCTTGACGCCTCTCTCCGCGGCCCTCTTGAGACAGTAGTCCAGCCTCCACTGCTGGTTATGGTACGGCGGTCTCCGCAGAAACAGCTCCGGTGAAAGCCACCAGTCCTCGATATAGATCGTCTCCTTGGCCCGCTCCAGAGCAACCGACACTGCATAGAAGTAATCTCTTCCATCGATATACCATTTGATCTTATTCCCATCCCTCTCGGGAGCGAAGCTCTGGAAGCGGTGGCCTTCGGCAATCCTAGTGCGTTTCGCGTCCGTCTTCTGCTCGTGCTCCTCGTCATGGCGATGATTCTGATTCACCAAATTCTCAAATTTTCCCAGTCGATGCTTGAGGTGCACGGCGCCCACTTTGAGGTCGTACAACTTGGTATCCTTCAACTTCTCGCGGAGAGACCCAAACATCTTGTCATCCTTCCCCTTCTCATTTTCCTTGTCGCTCCGGACATCGGACGTCTTCCCTGTGATCCCCATGGCGGCCAAAACGACTGGTGTCGTGGATGTTGGAGAAGAGAAGGGAGGAAAACTTGCGAGGATGAAACGAAGTACCTGGATCACGACATGAAGTTCGCTTGGTTCTGCGTACCAGCATCCTGGAACTGTTGCCCCGCCGATGACGTGCGTGGGGCAATTTGGGGAGATTGGGTTTGAGTGGCTTCCGTACGCGACCACTTCTCACGCGACCAGTGGTTCAATGCCGCCTCGGAGTGCAGATTCAGTGGTCGTTGCTCGTCATACGTGCATGTGCTGGACGTGGCTAGGAGATATCCGAAGCTTGAACCAACCCGGACGACGCCAGCATGTGATAGTGAGCCATTGACCATGAAGTACATAACATATTCATCTTAGATTTTGGTCTTGAGCCTACATGCTCCCCCATTCTTGCGGTTCATCACTCATCTCAAAGACAATCTTGCTGGCCGTCACAATCTCCATGTGTTTCAGAACCGGCATCTTCACCTTCTTCCCATCCAGAGTTAAACTCCTAACGAAAGGCTTCGTCGGTGCTCCGGGAGCCTCGATCACGATCGTATTCTCCCTTCCACCAACACCGCCAGTTGCTGCACCCGCAGGAAGTCGTATGGTGAACTTCTCAAAGAACGGCGAGCCGACAACATACTCATCCGAGGCTGAGTTGACGGGATAGAAGCCCATTGCCGAGAAGACATACCACGCAGACATCTGGCCCAGGTCTTCGTTGCCACTCAAGCCCGCCGCAGTGGCGTTGTAGTTGGTGGAGGCAATTTCTCGGGTGAGGTTCTGTGTCGAGGCAGGGTATCCGATGGCGGCATACATGTAGGGAGCATGGTGAGAAGGTTCGTTCGAATGGTCGTTGTGCCCGCCCTGGAAGTACTCGTCCAGTTTGGCCTTCATCTTCTCTCTGCCGCCGATGACTTTCGCGAGACCGAGCGGGTCATGCATGACATTGAAAGTATAGATCCAGTCGTCTCCCTCTGCCCAGCCTTGTTCACTACCAGCCCAGGTTCCGTTGTCGTTCTTGGCTTCCATGAATCCAGTCTGGTCGTTGTAAATCTTATCGTAGTTCATGCTTCGCTTGTAGAGGTCTCTCGCGGTGGCATGATCACCAGCATGCTCGGCCACAACAGCGGCGGCATGGTCATCGAATGCGTAGTCCAGTGTCCGCGAGCCACTTTCGCTCCATCGATCATTCGCCACATATCCCTTCTCCATGTACGTCGTCAAGCCAGCTCTCACTTCATCCGGCGTTCCAGGTTCCCGATCAAAGTACAGCAACTCCGTATCGTTGATTGGCGGGACGTAAGCGTTCTTCTTGACTCCCTCCCAAGCCTTCGCAACATCGAAGCTCTTGAAGCCTCTTGCTAAAGCATTCGCAATCACTGCATCGACGTGAGTGCCAATCATGATATTCGTTTCCACAACGTTCGCCCACATGGGCAATCTACCTGCCCATTCGTAGATCGAGACCAGGCTGCGCATCATTCCGTTGACTCTCTCCGGGGCGAACATGGTAAGTAGACTGTGTTCAGCGCGAAAGGTATCCCAGATCGACCAAGACTGGTAGTACGAGTCGGCAGAAGTATGCACACTGTCAGTATATCCCGAATAGAAAGTCCTCGGCGATCCAGATCTACTCGATGTCGGCTCCGAGAAGTCACTAGGATATTGCAGTGCGTGGAACAAACCGGTATACCAAATACTCCTCGGATCATGATCACTGTCCGTCTTGTTAACGCCCTCGATCGTTACTCGTCCGAGCTTCTCCAACCACGCCCTCTTCAGATTGTCCACCGCCTGGTCGAAATTCATCGAGCGTGGAGCCTCGATATCCAGATTCTTCCTTGCCTGCTCGACACTCACGAATGAGACACCGGTCCGAACCTCCACACGTCGAGAGCGCGGGAACTTGACATACGCGCCCAAATCGTCCCCCTTCCCACTCTTCACGCCCTTCTGCAGCTCACTCCCTCTCGCGATTCCGACGTCCTCAAAAGGCTCCGAAAACCTCGAGACGAAATACCCAGAGAAGCCAGACGGATTTAAAGGACCGATCAGAAAGTCTTGCCTTTGGTTATTGCTCCCCGAGATCTCGCGTCGAGCAGGATCGATATCAATATGGCCCGTCCAGTTCTTCCTCGTCGCCTGTATGAAGACATACGGGTCGCGCGAATCGTCAAAATCAAATCGTAGATGACCCACATGCGAAGAGGCTGTCATGGCGACATGGATCTCGTTCTTCTTGACGGCCTTTTCGACATCGCCTACAGGCTGGATCGAAAACTCTTCCTCGTCATCGATCTCACTCTTCCGTTTCTCAGCGCCCCTCTTCCTGACCCTCCCGTTAGCCCCCTCCTTCACAACATCCGGCACACCTCCCGCGCCTCCTGGAACAGGTGAATAGATGCTCTCCGTCAAATTCATCCCAGCCTCAACCGCATCCGCCTCCATTGTCACCTCGTAAACATACGCCGTACTCCTCTCATCAGCCTTCGAAAATCTATGCGCCCTCTGGACAAAATCACTCTTGACTTCCCCCACTCCAGGACTAATTACCATCTGCCCACTCTCGCCCATCCAAATCGCCGGCTGGTGGGTCGCCTGGAAACCATGGATATGTTGATCCAGTTCGTTGTACGGGCACTGTGAAATGAAGTTCTCTCTTGTCTGTGGCGTCCAGCGCGTCATGCCAAAAGGTGGGCTGACGGAAGGGATCATGCCGCCGTTGCCGTTGGGCGAAAGGCCGTAGGTGCCGATTTTGGGGTTGACATATTCCAACACGCCCACGTTGGAATGCCAGTCGCCGCTTTTGCCTTTATCTCCCCATCCCCAGTGAGGACCTTTGCTTCCCCAAGCAAGTCCCTCCGCAAGTCCATTTCCGGACAATAACCAAAAAGTCAGCATCAACACCACCATGATGCCGAAGGCCGCAACGCTCAAGATTCTTTTGGTGGAAGATTGAGAGAGGAGACAGAAAGCCATGATAGCAGTTCCATAAAGGTAGTGTGTAGGAACAGGGCCTCCCACACTAGTCGCGGCTTACTGTTGTGGTGTTGCACTGGGACGATCGTGCAGCACCGCGGGGAGAGATGAGTGCGGGGATTGAAGGGTTTTGATGTTACATCCTGGGCGAAGGATTCTTGACAACTGGTGCCGTCGCCATGTGGAGGGACAGAGTGTTCTTTTGGGAAGGCAGCGGTTGATGCCTGCGTGATTCGGAGGTCGATCTGGGAAGAAGTTCGACGAAGAGATGGAGTGACGTCGAGACTTGCGAAAGCCAGGTGGCTGGGAAGGCGTCAAATTGTCAACTAAAATGTCATTAAATATTGGTTAGCCCACCCAACGCCGCGGTAGCCAATCAATTCACGCCCCTAGGTTCCATTTGCACCTCACTCCTTTACAACAAGGTAATGTTTTGAATAGAATCCCTTCCAATCGTTCAAATATACCAGCTTTCCGTCACCATAGTGCAAATGCTGAAAAGAGCTTTCGCAATGAATATTCTGGTAATAAGGTTTCACTTTGACCACCCATGGGTCCCGGCTGGGGAGGAGCGTCTGACTTCACCTCGTCGAGGCCGCCCCTGCTTGTCTGGGACAAAGACAAGTCGTGCTTTCTTTGCTTTCCTCGCGCCTTTTCGGTTCTCTTTGCGAATTATTCTTATTCACTGATGTTTGATGGAAGGGCATGGCGTATTCGCAGAAGGGTTCCTGGATTTCTTTCGACGGATTTTCTGGAGAGATGAGGCTGCGACTTCGAATAGATCGGACACCATGTCGAAACCTCCACCTCGACGAGCGATGAGCCATTACGAGTATATGGTCCCGACACTGCTTGAGAAGGCCCAGACAAATCCGAATCTCAAACTTCTGGATGTCGGCTGTGGATCTGGATCCATTACCATCGAGCTTGCGAGACTTATACCCGAAGCACGTGCTACTGGACTCGATATCTCAGGGGCGATTCTGGAGTCAGCGAAAGTCCATGCTGAGAGGCAGGGGTTCGCGAATATCGAGTTCGTCAAGGGCGATGTGCACGCTTTGCCTTTCGAAGACAGGACTTTTGATTTGGTGTGTACGCATCAAGCCCTCGCGCACTTCCATGACCATGCCAAAGCTATCAAGGAACTTGCAAGAGTTACCAAGAAGGATGGTGTTATCTGTCTCAGAGAAGGCGATTTGCAGACGGGGAAGTTCTCGGCTGGGTACGAGATTTTGGATGAGTGTTTCCGTGTCATTATCCGGATCCACGAGGGACACGGAGGGACTTCAGATGCTGGAAGACGGTTGAAGCAATGGGTTGAGGACACTGGTATTCCTAGGACGAGGATTGTGGCGAGCGAGAGTGTTTGGATTTATGATACCCCTGAGGGCAGGAAAGAGTATGGCGGACATTGGCCGGCGAGGTGTATGCAGGGCGTGTTTGCGGAGAGCGCTATGGAGATGGGGCTGTCGAGGTGAGTCGCTGTGAGTGGTTGTGAAATGGGTCTTGCTGATTTGAGAGTAGGGAGAGGCTGGCAGACTATGCTATCGCTTGGAGAAAGTGGATTGAAGATCCTCATGCTTCTTTCTCGATGACACATGGAGAAGTCGTTGTCAGGATGTAAAAGAGGTGAAACGCCAGACACACTCAATGTTTGGACTGACGCCACCAATCGAGCTATTCTGGCAGTGTCGTCCATCTCGCGCGCTTTGCCCAACGATATTTCGACTCAGCAGGAAGTGTCATAGACGGTTCTAATCCTTGATCTGATGTCAGCAGCTTTTGTTTCGACTGCACATTGTTGAGAACCGAAGCCGAATGCAGCCCAGCGCTTTCGGGTGTCTGACGGCGATTTGTCAAGGTCTTCCACCAACATTTTGCAATCAGTCATCCATCATGTATCTCTCCCTGACACACTTGGTGACTTCTTCGTCAAAAATGCGACACCTTCTGATTCGTGCCTCTGTAATCTGGTCATCTCCACCCCAGTGATGGTAGCATTTGTCATGGTGGACCTTGAGGACCTCGTCGACACCTGTCTTGATCCCCTCGTGTTGCAGAGCGCGATACAACATGTTCAACACCGGAACGCACTCATTGACCAAGTCCCGGGCAGTCTTGATTTCAACGCTGTCCGCGTTGGAGAACGGGCGATAGACCAAGTCCCTGTGTCCGAGTTCAAGTGTTCGAAGCGCGACCGCATTTGCCTCAACCAGAGTCCTCAAAGCTCTCCTATATTTCCATTGGCAGCCACCACCGAACGGCGGCGATTCGAGCTTGACGTAAGGCAGGTACTTGCCACAATTCTTGTTTAGCGTCAAGAGCTCGTATAGTGCGCACGGAAATCTGAAAGAGAAGCCCTTTGAGCGGTAGAGGACCTCGAAAGCCTCGCGGTGGACTTGTTTGCAAGTCAGGAGCAGACTCATCGGCGTGCATGCTGTGTCTTTCCACTGGTTGCGGCATCTCAAAGTTCGGGGATTGTACGTTCCGCAGACGACTTTCCACAATCCCGATTCAGTGGCACTCCTCACTCCTCTGTAGAATCTCAGATGCACGTACTCCTTGGGAAGCAGGAGCTCGTAGATCATGTAGCGAATCTCCGCGGGCAGGTCCAAGAATCGAAAGGTGCTTGCTGAGACGAGAACGAGTGCCATGGTTCCTTTCATTGGACCTTCGGTGATAGTGACCTGCAGAAGATGTCAGCCAGCTCCAAGCGGTTATGGCGAATGCTACTGACCGGCCTAACAGAGAAGCTTTCATCCTTCCGAATGGTAATGGTGCGAGTATGACCTTGCTCTTTCTCCACATACAGCGTCGGAGAACCAAGCAACAAGTCTGAGCTCAACGAGATGCCCTTGCCTTGGAATATCATGGGCTTGCTGTGGTCGTAGATGTCTTTGTTCGGCGACTGGCTGCTAGATATGCCGTGAGAGCGGGAGCTGGCCTCGGAGGCCGCCTTGCGGCCAGAGATCATCATTTTGGAGCCACGGGCAGGCTTGCGGGGGGGGCTGCTCCTTGGGGCGGACGGCCTGGGTCTTATTAGTATACATTCTCAATTGTCGTTATTTGTGTAGCACATACCTCCAGGTCGACCGGCTCCATGGTCGGTCGGTCTCTGCTTGAGAGTCGAAGCGCTGCGGTTGTTGTTGAGGAGAAAGAAGTGAAAGAAGGAAGAGGTTTCAAGAAGTAGTCATTCCGCAGGTCTTTGGTTACGTCATTTTCACATGAAAGTGAGCTTTTGCTTCACTCTGTCGATGCTGCCTTGCAGCTCCGTCACGTGCCTTTCCTGCGTATCCTAAGATTTCAGACCCCTATCCAAGCCCTTCACTCAGTCATCCTTCGTGTCATCTTCTGAGATACCCAACTTCTTGGCAAGCAGGGACCGCAGCTCCGTATTCCATCGCTCCGTGTTCTTCTCCGCCTGGTCGCACACGCAGTTGCAAAGATACCAAATTGTATCGCGCCCGTGAGGGTGTGTATGTCCGCGGCGACAAAGTTGGCAAGCGCCTGAGTTTGAGATGCGAACGACGTCGAGCACGTTCGCTGCGATGTCCAGTGCTTGGTAGGAAACCCGCAGCGCCTTTACAAGTTCTTTGCAATCGGAGGCGAGGTGTTCCACGTTCATCCGATCGGGCTTGCGTTCGCGGCAGAAATCATAGTGGGCAAATTCAAGCTTCCTCAGTGACTTCGCCGCCCGAAGTGCACGCAGCGCGCGACGCACTGTGCTCAGGACGTAGCCTCCGATTTCGATCTCGATGAATCGCAGGTGCTGAGCTCGTGATCCGAGAAGCTGGACGAAGTCTTCCAATATTGTCGTCGACTTGAAGCGGAAGGTGTTGTAGCCGTAGAGGATTTGAGTAGCTTCGGCGTAGACCTGTTGGCCATCAGTATCCAAATTCACCAGAAGATCCACCTGTTTCACAAGACCTACCTGCTTGTTACAAAACATGATGGCCGTGTGAGCCGGTGGCGCTGGGACCCACTCGCGCTTCGACTTGTCCCACACTTCGCCTCGATGGTGCTTGATGCGGTCATTCTTTTTGCGCACAAGCTCCTGCGGCCGATGTTGCCAGAGAATGATCTTGAGCGCGATCGGGCTTTCCTCCTCGAGGATGTAGCCGTAGACGTGGTTGCGAATCTCGGCTGGGAGATCGAGGAAGGTGACCTTCTGGTCTTGCTGAAAGATGGCGGCCGGGTGTACTGGGTGCGTGGTGGACTCGCTTGGTTGTTGTTGTTGTGGTTGCTTCTTCTTCTTTTTGCTCGATTTGGGCGCCATGACGAGCGACGAGTGTTGTCGGTGACAATTTGATGTGTTGTTGTCGACAGAAGCTGGAGGTTTCTGCAGATTCGAGAAGTTGAGATGTGGAAGGAGCGACTAGCGTGTGGCCAAAGCTTTAGGCAGCTGACAGCATGTGACTGCTGACTTCAACATTCACTCGACCTCCCACGCGAAATTGTCGACTGAAAGTGCCCTCAGGCTATCGAACAACAAACACGGCGCTCTTTTGATACACGTAGCTATCAAGAACACTAGGAAAGGGAGACGATCAAATCAATGCCATGCCATATCCTTCTGCTCCAGTTTCCATGCCCCAGTTCCTAGTAAACCCACGCTCGACTCCTGCTCCCGCAATCAATCAAGAAAAGGAACACTGCTGTGGCGGGGTCCCATGCGGAAAGAGTTTGGAGTGTGATGGGTTTGTGGGAAAGGATTTTCGCTCGCTCGCTTCACTGTACATGTTTGCAAAAAAAGGCCTGGTGTTGGGTGGGCTTTTTCGTGGCCGCCGGAGCTGTGTCAATGTCAGCACCAGTCATAGCTTTCATGTTTCTTGATTCTTGCGAACGTACCTGTCTATAGCCTGTCGTTTATAGCAGCATCTCCAATGGGTTCTCGATGACCTTCTTCAATTCCCGCATGAACTCGCCTCCAACTGCGCCGTCAACGACCTTGTGGTCGAAGGAGCCAGTCATCACGATCTGCTCGTCCCACTCAACGCCCTCAGAACCATCCTCCAGCTCTTTTGGTACTGCAACCTTCTTCACAGCGCCAACTGCAAGGATCGTCGCTTGTGGTGGGTTGATAACAGCGGTAAATCGGTCAATGGCATCGTTCATGCCCATGTTCGAGATGGTGATGGTGCCGCCCTGGTACTCCTCTGGCTTGAGCTTGCCGTCTCTCGCGCGCTTGCCAAGGTCCTTGATCGAGGATGAGATGGCTTCAAGACCGGTGCCGGTCACGTTCTTGACAATTGGGGTCATGAGGCCAACAGGGGTAGCAACAGCGACAGAGACATCAACAACATTGTTTTGTCTGATGATGACCTTGCCGCCCTCCTCACGCCACGAGCTGTTTGCTGCTGGAACCTTGCGGGCTGCGAGAGCGAGAGCCTTGATGAGGAAGTCGTTGACCGAAAGCTTGTACTTGCCATCGGCGGAGGCGTTGAGTGCGGCGCGAAGCTTGAGGAGCTTGGTGACAGAGATGCTAGAGGCGACAAAATAGTGTGGGTTCTGGTTCATCGATTGGGTCAGGCGGGCGGCGATGGTCTTGCGCATGCTCGAGGCCTCGATGTCTTCGAATGCGGCGGCAGCACCGGCACCGGCAACTGCAGGGGCAGCACCGCCGGCTGGCTTGGCCTTCTCGACGTCCTGCTTGGTTATCCGGCCGCCAGGGCCAGAACCCTTGATCGAAGAGATGGCAATGCCCTTCTCAAGAGCCAGCTTCTTGACTGCAGGGGCAATCAAAGGCTCGCGCTCAATGGCAGGCTGTAATCTCTCGCCGCTCGATTCCGATTCTTGTGCCTTTGGTGCCTCCTCCTTGGCTGGTGGTGCGGTGCCAGAGCCAGACTTTGGAGGCTCCGAAGCCTCAGCAGTCTCTTGTCCGCCCTCCTTCTTCTCGGCAGCAGGCGCCTTCTCACCACCGGCATCCTCAATGGTGAAGTCCTTGAATGCATCAACATCGCCGGCATCCTCCACCATGACGGCAATTGGGTTGCCGACAGCAACATCCTTCTCTCCCGACTCCTTCAGAATCTTTGCCAAAACACCCTCATCCTGGAACTCAAAGTCCATCTGTGCCTTGTCCGTCTCAATCTCTACCAAGACCTCACCGGGAGCGAGGGTGTCTCCGGGCTTCTTCTGCCATGCGCCAATGTTTCCGGCCTGCATCGTCGGGGAAAGGGCGGGCATCTGGATGATTTGGTGTGAAGGGAAAGCTGCATGCCATTGTCAGAGCTCTGCATCCGGTCAATGGTGAAGCTATACGCACACTTGGAGGCATAGTATCTGGCCAGCGACGAGAGGGCGGGTAATCTGGCGTGTGCCCGGAGACCCCATGCGCCCCTCGAGGCTCTCACCAACATGGCCGACATTGTCTCCCGCTGCGATTCCCGGAGTCGAATTGGAGGAAGCCGTGCAGCTGGGCGATGGAGAGATGCGCGGTGGCAGAGGGTGCGGCGGAGATGGGGATGTTGGTGGTGTTGAAGTTGCTGGGACGGCTTTGAGGTGCTGCTGGACTGAAAATAGTTGAGCTCTCCGACGCCAGCGGCCCTGGCAATTCGGGCCGGAGGTCGCGCTAGCCACGCGATATTCCGGATATTGACTTTCACTTGCACCGTCCCTGAGCCTCAATTGAATTCGAACTCTTTCTCAAGATCTTGCGAACAATCGGAATGTCTACGATTTATCGCACTGACAAAGTACGAAACGTGGCAGCTACGAGACTCATGAGCGTCAAAGCAATCGCACTTGCTACAAAGTCCGCCGTCCCGACGCAGACGCCATGAGATTTGGCCGTTGATACCGGACAGACTCGGAGTACGGAATCTCTGCTCTCAACCACACCACAACGCTTCCACTCTTTCGCGGTGAACTTTGTCGTCACCAACCAAACTCGTAATCGGACAGATTGATCAATTATGGGCGTCATCCGTTCAAATGCCTAAGGCAGCCTCAAATCAGCACTTCCAGCACTCCTTTGGCGTGCTGCCACTGGTCGACGACAACGAGAGGAAGTATTCGAGATCTACAATCACTGCCGTCTTCACATGTTGCTCGCATGCTGCTCTAAATTGTTATTCAACCAAGTTACATGTAGACGTTCAATGGGAATGATCGTGGTTGTAAGAATGCGGCCTGCTCAGGTGAGGATTAACTGAGATGAGATCAATCAGTGGTTGTTTATCCCTTGGTGCCTCCCAGCATCTTGGTAACGTGTCAGCATTACTGTCGACCTCGTACTCGAGGCAATCGAATAAATGTCGTCGTCTTGGCGCATGGCCTTTGTGGCTGCTAGCGCAAAGCCTACCTATTCGCATACTTGCGCAGCCGACAACTCCTCTGTATCTTTGTATCCACCCAACGTCAGCAACACGCCGCGCACACAATCCAGGATCATGACGGATCTGGCGTAGAATGCTTGGATCCCCAAATACTCCCTCCTCTCGCCGCACTCTCTAGGTCTACCAAGCGCTGGGATGGCCGAAGATCCGCAGGCAGCGGTTTCCCCGGAGGAGCTGCCAGCACGTGAAGATGCCGCGACAATAACAGAACAGACGCCAGAGGACATGGAGGACGATCATGAGACGGAGCCTACTGCTGCGGTAGTGGATCAGAATGGAGAAGCTGTTGCGCATAATTCAAATGCGTCTCAGGAGACAGGAGAAGATGAGGAGCCTGAGGTAAAGGAGGAATCTCAGCAGCACATCGACAATGAGGATATACCGCATGATGAGGCCAGCGAACCCACTGCAGAGTCTGCTGCGGAACCGCCGACCAATTCGACATCCTCGCCAGCTCCAATGTCGCAACCGGCCACAGAGACATCCACCCCTACAATAGACACGTCTCGTCAGCGGACCGATTCGACCTCAACTACCACCACGAGATCATCTGCGCGATCAACGAGGAGTAGCATGGTGTTTGTGGTATCTGCGCTCGAAAGTATCGCAGCTTCGAAAGATGCAAGAAAGAGAAAGGCTCTCCTGGACTCAACCCAGCGAGCACTGTCAGCAATCAGGAGCGCCCAAGGCGATGCATCACAAATAAACCCCGAGATCATGTTTGAACCTCTAAACCTGGCTACCGAAGCCTCGACCGTATCGGTGGTGACGACGGCGTTGGACTGCATTGGAAAGTTGATCAGCTATTCGTACTTCTCCGCGCCCGCTGTGTCCGAATCGCAAGATGAGGCGCCTCAACCGCCGAGGGTGCCATTGATCGAAAGAGCCATCGATACAATATGCGATTGTTTCCAGGGCGAGGCGACACCTGCAGAGGTGCAAATGCAAATCATCAAGAGCTTGTTGGCGGCGATTTTGAATGATAAGATTGTGGTGCATGGTGCTGGCTTGCTTAAGAGCGTACGGCAGACATACAACATCTTCTTGCTGAGCAAGAGCAGTGCAAATCAGCAGATTGCACAGGGCACATTGATGCAGATGGTTGGCACTGTATTTGAGAGGGTAAAGACCAGATTGGCCAGCAAAGCAGCTAGGGTGGGCTCATCTGCGAATGGCCTGGCAAACGGAGCAACAGATGCACACTCAGACGTGTCGTCGAATGCACCTGGTGACGAGACCCCATCAGTCCCAGAAGTGGCCACACCATCTGAAGAGAAGGATGCGCAGCCAAAGATGACATTGCAGACCTTTGAAACTCGTCGATCTTTTGACGACGCCAGGATAACGGATACTGCGCCTACAACGGTCTCACGGGCTAAGAAGCACACCAAGCGTCCATCACGATCAGGGTCAGGCAACGAAATACCATCGATCACCGTTCAAGGGGAAGGCAGCGAGGCCGTCACGGAAGATGACGAGGAAGACGAGATCTACATCAAGGACGCCTTCTTGATCTTCCGTGCAATGTGCAAGCTGTCTACGAAAGCACTGCGAATCGAGGATGCAGTCGATATCAAATCGCAAGGCATGCGATCGAAACTGCTCAGCTTGCACATCATTCACACAGTCTTGTTCAACCACAACATTGTGTTCACCTCCCCGCTGGCAACGATACGAAGCTCATCAAATGGCGACCCGACGGGCTTTACTCAGGCCATCAAGCAGTATCTTTGCTTGAGCTTGAGCAGGAACGGCGCGAGCAATGTCAACAAGGTCTTTGAGGTGTCGTCTGAGATCTTCTGGCTCATGGTGAAATACCTCAGGTCTCCACTGAAACGCGAGTTGGAGGTCTTCCTGAAGGAGATTTATATCGCCATTCTGGATAAGCGAGCTGCTCCTGGATGGCAGAAGAGCTACATTATTCAACGCATCTTTGCAAGGATCGGATCAGATCCAAAAGCGCTGGTTGAGATATATCTCAATTACGACTGCGACAGACAGGCATTGGACAACATGTATCAACGCATGATCGAGCATGTCAGTAGGGTGGCTAGCCAGCCAGTGGCAGTCAACGGACTGCAGCAACAAGCCTATCTCGACAGCGTCACAAAGCAGAATAGCCCTCTGCACGACTGGCGAGAAAGAGGTACCCTACCGCCGAGCCTGGCAACCGCCAACATGAACCAGCCAAACGAAGGGGAGCAAGCCTTCCCTCCAGAGTATGCCATGAAGATGCAGGGCCTGGAATGCTTGGTCGAAACTCTGAGGAGCATGGTCAACTGGAGTCGACAAAGCGCAGCAGAAGCTCCTGCTCCGGCGCCTGAGGGCGATCAACGATACTCAGTAGAAGACATGCGGGAAAGTCTGGATACTCGAGGAGAAGCTGGTGCTAGTGGCGCTTCGATTGATGGCATTCCACCTCCAACTCCAGGGCTGGCACCCACTGACACGCCTATTGCCGAGGACGATCCTGCTGAACTTGAGAAAATCAAGCAAAGGAAGACCGCGTTGAACAACGCCATCCGTGCCTTCAACTTCAAGCCAAAGCGTGGTATCAAGATGCTGATATCTGAAGGCTTCATTCCTTCGTCCGAGCCATCTGCCATTGCTTCCTTTATGCTCAACAACGAGCGCATCAACAAGAAGTCTTTGGGAGAATACCTTGGCGAGGGCGACGAGGAGAACATCAAGATTATGCATGCATTTGTTGATGGCATCGACTTTACACGAATGCGCTTTGTCGATGCAGTGAGGAGATTCCTCCAGTCGTTCCGTCTGCCAGGAGAAGCACAGAAGATTGATCGTCTGATGCTGAAATTTGCTGAAAGGTACACGACCTGCAATCCGAACGCTTTCGCCAATGCCGACACCGCCTACGTCCTGGCCTTCAGTGTCATCATGCTTAACACTGACCAGCATTCGGGTCAAGTGAAGCAGCGAATGACAATTGAGGACTTCATCAAGAACAACCGCGGAATCAACGACGGTCAGAGTTTGCCAGACGAGTATCTACAAGGTATCTTCGATGAGATTGCTCAAAACGAGATTGTCCTGGATTCAGAACGGGAGAACGCAGCCAATCTGGGCATGCTACCTCAACAGCCTAGCGGCCTTGTCAATACGCTTGCCAACGTTGGACGTGACCTTCAAAGGGAAGCGTATGCGCAGGCTAGCGAAGAGATGAGCAACAGGACTGAACAGCTATTCAAGAGCCTTTTGCGTGCCCAGAAACGAGCCGGAGGTCCAGCTGCGATGGCAGCTAGCAAAGGCAGGTTCCTCACAGCCAGCTCGTCAAAGCACGTTGGCCCAATGTTCGACGTGACTTGGATGAGCTTCTTGACTGCACTTTCTGGCTCGGCACAGGAGACGCAGAACCTTGAGACCATACGCCTTTGCATGGAAGGCCAGAAGTTTGCGATTCGGATTGCCTGCATCTTCAATCTCGAGGACCCACGGCAGGCTTTCGTATCGAGTCTGGGACGGGGAACGAATCTATACAACCTGTCAGAGATGAAGGCCAAGAACGTCGAGGCCCTGCGGACTCTGCTCGACGTCGCCTACACCGAAGGCAACTACCTCAAAGAGAGTTGGCGGGACATCCTGACTTGCATCTCACAGCTTGACCGATTCCAGCTGATTTCCAGTGGTGTCGAAGAAGGCGCCATTCCAGACGTCCTCAAGGCACAAAACGTGCCTCAAAGTCCCTCGGTCAATGGTGGAGGCCGAAGAAGTATGCAAATGGCAAGAAGACCTACCAACCGGGCAGGTGCCAGCGGTGCATACCAGGCAGAGATCGCCGAAGAGTCCAGGAGCGCGGATATGATTCGCGGCGTCGATCGCATCTTCACGAACACAGCGAACTTGACCGGCGAGGCTATCGTGGACTTCGTAAGGGCCCTTACCCAAGTCAGCTGGCAGGAGATTCAGTCCTCAGGGCTATCAGAATCGCCACGCACATACAGTCTTCAGAAGCTGGTGGAAATTTCTGGATACAACATGCTCCGTGTCCGATTCGAGTGGACAAATATCTGGCAAGTGCTTGGCCAACATTTCATCGAGGTCGGCTGCCACAACAACACTCATGTCGTGTTCTTCGCGCTCAACAGTCTCCGGCAACTCAGCATGCGCTTCATGGAGATTGGAGAATTGCCCGGCTTCAACTTTCAAAAGGACTTCCTCAAGCCATTTGAGCTGATCTTGAGCAATGCTTCGCAGGTCGCTGTCAAAGACATGGTCTTGAGATGTCTCATCCAGATGATTCAAGCTCGTGGCGACATGATCCGTTCTGGGTGGAGGACGATGTTTGGCGTGTTCACTGTCGCAGCGCGAGAGCCTTACGAGGCCATTGTCAATCTGGCCTTCGACAATGTCACTCAGGTCTACAACGAGCGATTTGGCGTTGTCATCTCGCAGGGTGCATTCGCTGACTTGGTTGTCTGCTTGACCGAGTTCAGCAAGAACCAAAAGTTTCAGAAGAAGAGCCTGCAAGCCATTGAGACGCTCAAGTCGACAGTGCCGAAGATGCTTCGAACACCTGAATGCCCACTGTCACAGAAGGCAGCCGGCGCCAAGGATGCTCCTCAAGCCGATGGAATCCCCAAACAGCCGACGCGCCAGACGCAAGAAGAGCAGTACTGGTTCCCAGTGCTTTTCGCATTCCATGATGTACTCATGACTGGCGAGGACCTCGAAGTGCGCTCTCGAGCGCTGAACTACCTCTTCGACACCCTCACGAAGTACGGCGGAGATTTTCCGCGAGACTTCTGGGATACTCTGTGGCGGCAACTGCTGTACCCAATCTTCATGGTCTTGAAGGATCGGAAGGCTATCAACCACGAGGCTATTAACCATGAAGAGTTGTCGGTCTGGCTCTCCACGACCCTCATACAGGCTCTGAGGAACATGATTACCTTGTTCACGCATTTCTTCGACAGCTTGGAGTATATGCTCGATCGATTCTTGGACCTGCTTGCTCTGTGTATTTGCCAGGAGAACGACACCTTGGCACGCATCGGAAGCAACTGTCTGCAACAGCTTATCCTGCAGAACGTCAAAAAGTTTACTCCTGACCATTGGGAGAAGATCGTCGGTGCCTTCGTTGACTTGTTCGCGAGGACGGAAGCGAAAGAGCTCTTCTCGGCCGCAACATCGTCTTCATATCAGAAAGACAGCTCTTACTCCAACGGCCACGAGACGCCAAAGACACCTTCAATCATGGATGATGGTGGTTCGATAGCTTCAGCGAATGCGTTGAAGATCAACGGCTTCGACAGCGACAGCGCCACTTTGAACGGCGATGGGACATCGGCGATGCTGCGGACGGATACATCGACAAGCTTGTCGCTGTCTGAGGGTGAAGAGCGGAGTCCATCTCCTGCACCGAGAAAACAATCCGAGTTGGAAGACTTTGCATCACCACCGCCGAAGCAGCAAGCACCGATCGTGGTAACAGCGGCGCGAAGGCGCTACTTCAACCAGATCATCACTAAGTGTGTTCTGCAACTGCTGATGATCGAGACCGTCTCGGAACTGTTCAACAACGACGCCGTTTACGCGTCGATACCCTCCCATCTCCTGTTGCGTTTGATGGCACTCCTCAAGAAGTCCTACCACTTCGCCAAACGCTTCAATGAGGATCGTGAGCTTCGGACGAGGCTGTTCAGAGAAGGGTTCATGAAACAGCCACCCAACCTGCTGAAGCAAGAATCCGGCAGTGCTAGCGTCTATGTCCTCATCTTGCTGCGCATGTACGCAGACCAATCCGACGAGCGGGCGGCGTCACGACCACAGACCGAGGCTGCATTGATTCCTCTCTGCAGCGACATCATCGCGTCGTACATTTCCCTCGATGAAGAGACGCAGCAAAGGAACATTGTGACCTGGAGACCTGTGGTGATTGACGTTTTGGAAGGGTACACCTCTTTCCCTGATGCGGAATTTGAGAAGCATATCGAGACTTTTGCGCCGCTTGCGGTGGGTTTGATGAACCGCGATATGGGACCTGAACTGCAGCGCGCAGTGCAAGGACTGTGGCAGAGGGTTTGCGAGGTCAAGTTGGGGATTGAGAAGATGCCTGAGGTGCCGATGATTACGCCGACAAGTCCTCGCGCGACGGTGTTCGGGCCCAGAAGGGGCAGCAAGCATAGTCGGTGATTGCTGGCATGATTCCGGGTTCCTGGGAAAAAAGAAGCGTCGGCATCTAGATGGCCTTTGCGGTGATATTCGTATCCCGGTATTGCATTGCGTGAGCGGGACTTCGCATGTTCTCAAACACTTGCGAAGCAGATGGCGCAGTGGCATGGGCAACGTGTACCGACATGATCATTGTTATGGACATGGGCTTTTCTGCATATGATGAGCGCGGTGCATGATTCTCTTACGCCTTGGCCTGCGGCTGTAATCCGATTGATCACATTCCATCGGGAGCGAGCACATGTGCGGCCATCATTTCTGGAAGGGTTGCACGGCATGTACAGAAGAACAGACGCGCAACGGTGGTGATGGCCTCGGGCATGATTGCAGAAGATTCCCTCATCAGACTTACCACTACGACGGCGTCGAAGACAGCGGAGCAGAAGGAAGTGATATGCAGCATTGGACCTTCCAATAATTCGAACCTGCAGGGCCGAAGCCTCTCTTGCAGTGTTTGGTACGCGGCGGATGCATGTGTTTCAGATGTCAGATGCGGCGGTGGCTTTTATACATGTGCTTTTGCAAATTGCACTTCGGAGCGAAGCGTGGCGCTGGGTGCGTGTTGCATGACATGTCAAGTTCGGCATTGTTGGCGATGGACCGACTTGTGTTGCGTTGCACTGCTTGCTGGTTGCACCGATGAGATGCGAAGTGCCGATGAACGGGGTATATGCGATCATCGGTGGCTATAGCAGGTTGATCAATGGGTGTGTGGTGCGAAGGTTGTCGTTCCAGAACCTGCGGTGTTTTGGAAAAGTTGATTCCAAGTGGGCATTGAACAGAGATGTAGGATAGCGTGTGCGAATATGACTGGTTGCTTTCAATTCATAAGGTATCCTTCTGCCGGGGACCATGTGGCAGTTTCATGATAGCGGAAAGTGGCTGCTGCGGTAAATTGAGTTTGGCAACAGCAATCTTTGACGCCATGTACCTTGTCTAGAGTGGCTGGGATGCCCCTATCTTACTTGCGCGCTGTTATTGACTGCGGTTCCAGATCGTGGGGTGCGTCCCATCCCAAGAATACACGTACCCGGTTCCTTTGGATCTTTCGACCGAGCGCCTCGTTGACCGCCGGTTTCAGTTGGGGATGTCTATGATGGACGTTTTTAGCAGGTACGAGGAGATCAAACGGGATTGGAGAATTCCAATGGATGGATGAGATGGAGGATTTCACGCCTGGCGATGGCTAAAGAGTAGGGGCGGTAGTTGCAGCTGTTGGTAACCACTCACGCAGAGAAACGGGCGTGAGTGAGTGAACGGGCGGGCCTCCACTAAATTTTGACGTGGCCAATCAAGTTTCACAGAGCGGCTTTCAACGGAAAGCTTGGCGTGCAGGTCCAATCCTCTCTTGCTTCGCTCTGCCATCTGCACCTTCGACAGCGTTAGGCCAGCCTGCTGGACTCTTCTGCTTTCGCTTGCGCCCAGTGAACGACTGCCACGACGCCGCGATGTGATTTGTCCGTGCGGTGAATTGAGGGAGCCGGCGCATGGGTTTCAGACGCGAGCGGCCTTGCCTTTCCTCGAGCGCCTTTCGCTGACGAAATGAGATGGTGAGGACGAGCACATGCCATCTGCTTCTGCTCTGGCCTCGTTTGGCTCGGTCCTGGCAGTGGGCAGCGAGCATTGCACTGCCTTTTGAGGGTGTGAGCGCCAGCGCAGACGTGCATACACTCTCTTCCTAATTCCCTGTTCTTCTTTCTCTATACCCTTCTTCTTTCGTTGCTCGTGCGTTCTTCTCTCTCGTGTAACACCTCCAATCCTCCTTTTCTGCACTTGCTTCATAATACCGGCGGCTCGCATTGACATTTCTTTCTATATTCTGCATTCATGATACCCTAACCTACCGAGGTCAATGGGCCTCTTCGTCGCCGACGATGGCCACTATCAAGGCTGGCTGGCCGCCTTGCTGTGCTGCTGGGCAGCCCTCGACGAAGACGAACACCCGATCGAAAAGCAAAAGATTTCTAGACGTACGTTCTGAGCTATAATTCTATTATCGCGCAACCGTGGCGTGCATGACATGCGGATGGATTTTTCAATGTCATGCAGACGCGGTTATTTTGGGATCGATTGAATGTTGTGTACTGATTCGTGGTTGCAGCGACGACCGCCCGAAACACCGCATGGAACGAACAGCCTACGCCACTGAGGCCCTTGCCCTCCTCAACACATACCACGCCCGCTGGTGAAAATAATGATAAGGGGATTGAGGCCGCTTTCAACGATGATGATCTGGTCCGTCCCATCTCTGAACGTCCCCCTTCGATTAAGCCTTTGGATTTCGGCGGAAGTAGTCCTTTACTCGGCAAGATGTCGTTGCATTCCCGCCAGAAAAGCTCCACGACACTACCGAAACGCATCAGTATCGGACGACCGACCGATTTCAGACGCTTGGAGTACACCGAGAAGCAACGTCGTTCGCTGGTGCCGCTGCAATTGAGTCCCGTCGTGCTGAGGGAACATACCCCGGACCCTCTTGGAATCGATCCCGCTGGCAATCGTTTGTCGCGGTCAGCCGATGGACTGATGGAAGACACGACAAACATCCGAAACTCGTATAGGGCTTCTCGTGGAACGCCCTTTGAGCGATGTCAACAGCTCAGTGAGAGTGCACGGTCCAATGAGCCTGCTACGGGCGTGAACGAGAGGGGCCAAATAATTCTGGATACAAAAGTACAGACTCCGACTAGGCCGCCCTTGTCGACGCAATCTTCATCTAGCTCCATGCGGTCTCTGAGACGACAGGCGTTGGAGTCGAGCTCTTCTAATGCGACTACTATATCTTCGAGACCTTCGAATGAGAGGATACGGCTGAAGAGGAAACGATCGAGTCAGAAGGGGTCTGGCGGCAGTGCGGATTTGAACGTCGACAAGGAAATTCTGGAACTCAACACCATTGTCGAGGAACGCAGAGCTGAGTCTGCACGCCCACAGAGTCCTACTGGCGAGGGCCATGTCGCTGCAGTGGCTCCAAAGATGGCCGTGAGAGCAAGGTCAGAGACTTTGACAGATATCGGCTCTGCCTTCTCAAGACCTCTGATCTCTGTCACAACATCAATGTCTCGACCAGAAGAGGTCGCAGGCCCGACAGAAAAGACCTTCTCCCCCGTCACACCCATCAAATCACGACTCTCACGACCCTTTGTCTCCATGCCTGATCCAAGCATCGTTGAATCAGGTCGCCTCCCAATCCGGCGACCAAGCTCCCGAGTAACAGGCTGGCTCACAAATCTCTGGTCCTCCTCATCCTCTTCGACCCCAGCGCCGACTACTTCGAACAACAACCCACCCCAAGAACAGTTCTACACATGCGCTCCACCCGTGCGCCACCGCGCCGTTTCAGAAACTTCTCTGTGCACGAGCACCACCGACCTGGAGTCACCGGCGTTCACAGCAACGTCATCGCCCATGTCGAAGACGCACAGTCGATCTCTGACAGCGGAATCCCGCATGACGCCCATCTCGCCACCGTCGACTGTCGATGAGAACAACGAGCCGGATCAGGCGATCAAGTGGCCGGATCATCCAAATCAGGTTGGACTGGCGTTGTAATCCTACTACACACAAACGCAAACACGAGACTATTTCATATGAAGATACCCTTAACGAATAAGGAAGGCGACGATGGTGGATTTGTTGCCGATGAATGGGGTTTGCTTGTAACAGTAGCATATGTATAGAGCCGAAATGAGATACAACGTGTGATTTTGCATCGCGGATGTGGGTACCTGCTTTGTCTTCTGTGATCTGGCGGGAGCCAGGTGCGACGGGATGGTGCATTGACAGGAACGGGATGGGTGGCCGATGTTGTGTAAGGTTACACTGGAAGATGACCAAGTTGAGGACATGAGCGTTGGTGATACTCAGGTCTTTCTTCGGGTGAGTGAGTGATGTCTCCCTCAGGATTTGATGGATTCGACTGCTAATGACTGCAGGAGGAAACCACGACTCGTGACTTCCATCTCTCACGGCCTTTACCAGGTAGGAGCCTCTGACCATACTTCCCGTCTCCCTCAAGATCAACAAACCCACCCAAATCACGCTTCGATACCGCAAAGACAAGATGCTGTTCCTCACGCTCTTCACACTGTTGGCCCTCGCATCCGCCGCTCCCCTCAACCTCCTCACAAACACCTCTGCCCCCTTCTCCATCACCAGAGCCGACTACAACACCACCCGCCTCCTCCTCTTCGTCTCGCACCTCGAAAGCTACATCTACACCCAAGGCTGCTCCAAATTCACCACCTCAGACTTCGAATCCGCGGGTTTCGACGCAGGCACCTGGGAGAATGTCTGTGGGATTGCGATTGAGAAAGCTGCGGCTGTGGCAAACTTTCATTCTATTCTGAACAAAGCTGGAGTGCCGCCGGTGGTAGCGGAGTGTGAGTATGATGTTGCGTTTTCGGGGCCGGGGAGTTGGGTGGATTTGGCGAGGGAGGTGGGGATTGTGGGTGTTGGGGCTTGGTTGGGTGGTGTGAAGGTTAGGAGCTCCTCCTTCGATGTGATCGTTCTTGCTAATGGTGGAATGGGTAGGCTATCGAGAATAATAAGGCTCTCCAGCAGTTCATCGCGAGTACTGCCACGACTGAAGCTCGCCACGACACTTACATGCGCATGCAAGCTGGAGCAATATCTGCGCCAACCATCTACGACACTTCCGTCTCGCCTGAATGGGCATGGAGTCTCATCCAGAAATGGATCCAGGCCTGTCCAGAACCTCTTGCGTATCCCATCGCTCCGAAGCTGGAGGTCGACTTTCGAAATCCGCATATCGGAAAGAGTCTCAACGTCAGTCTTTCCTGGGATCCAAAGGACTTCGTCGTTGAAGTCCAGCCTGATCAGCCATTGTACCTGGCCTTGGTATACAATCGTCCTGGAGACAAGCCGATTCTGCTTCCCGTCCACCGGAGAGGGAATGGAACAGGTATTGCGGTCATTCCAGGAGGCTACATTGCCGGAGTCATCTTTGCTGCCTTGACGACCTTCGTTGAGCTCGACAGCGTCGAATATCTAGTCGAATATGGTACGCTGGCCGGACCAGTCGAACTTTTGATGTCATGAGAAAGATAGTGGGCGAAGCAAGCTCAGAAAATACAACGCCAAGACCGCATGTGAATGCGCATTGCCTGCCCGATTGGGAAACCTCTTCTCTTTGATGCCGATCTTCTCCGTTCTTGGTATTCTTACCGCGACTTTCAGCCTCAGTGGTTGGTTAGTAAGTAGATTGATGTAGGTGGCTATGGTGGCATTGTTGGATGTAGGTTTGACTGCCCGAATGGTCAATGGTGGTTCATAGCCACAGGATCTGATATATATACGCCTGCCTTGTGTAACGTTCCTTCTAAAGCATCTTCACAATCCCTCCTTTGAATCTTTTATCGACGACACAACCAATCCAGACACTTGACCCTGAGTATATCGACCGCCAACAAGACATGGCAGGAATCGTAGGAAGAGTCGTAGGCGGAGTCGCAAGAGGCGTCGGTGGAGTAGTAGGCCTCGGTCAAGAAGCCTACCAACACAACAAAGATAAGAAAGCAGCCGCCGCCGCCGCAGGAGGAGAACACCCAGAAAGCACCGGCGAAGCCCAATATCACGACCAGGCCCAAGGCCAGTCGTCAGACAAACCACCCTCCTACACCCACGTTGTCGACCACGAAAAGGGCGAAACCGACACCAACATCTCCTCCGACGAAGAGGACGACGAAGACCTGTGGCTAGAAGACGACGCACAGACAGCAATCGAACCAGCTCAATCTCTCCAACCGAAAACGTCGAATACCGAGAAATGGGTCGATGCGTTCATCTCGAGACATCCCCTTCCATCGCAGCCAGTGGAACGACTCCCGGCCCCGGTGGTAATCCCTCAGAAACGTCCCGGTACGAGGACGAGGGGTTTCGTGAAAGCGTACGCTCCTGCGCTTGAGCAGAGCGGCGTGGACCAGAAAGCTTGGATGGAGGTGATACAGGGTTTCAGTGACCAGACGAGCGAGCAGAACTGGTTCAATGTGACGAATATTGCGGTTGCGCTGAGTGTGTTGTCGTATACGGCTTCTATGGGGGCAAGCAATCTCCCATCCATCATGTTTTGGGTTGGTGTACTGACCGACATGATAGCCCAGTGTAATCGTGCACTTCAGCGCCCTGGCCGTGCATACCTCCATCGAAACCGGCCGACGACTATACATCAGTAAGAAGACGAATTCGTACTTGGACAGTCTCAACGAGCAATATTTCCAACCCCGCGGCCTCTACGCCATGGTAATGCAATACGACCCCTCCCAAAAAGACAGCTCCTCAGTCCTCGACTTCGAATCCCTCTCCGCCAACGCCATAGCCCACAAAACCTCCGACGAAAACTCCAAAACCAAGAACATGATGTCCAGCTTCAAAGGCTCCAGCGGCAAAACCCTCGAATCCCAAATCCCCCCCGTCTGCCCCCTAATCTTCCCCGATCTGGACAACGCCTCCCCCGAGCAACAAGCGAACGGGTTCAAGAGAGCGATGGCTTTCGCGGCGGATTACTATGATCGCAGGACGCAGGCGACGTTTGCGGCGCATCATGAGGGGTCGAAGTTGGATCATGAGAGGAAGCCTTTTGCGAGTAAATATGGGGATCCGACGACTTTTGCGCATAGTGGGCCCATTGGCATGTTGACGGGTGGGAAGGTGGATCCTATGAGGAGGAGGCATGAGAGGAGGATGAGGAGGCGGGAGGAGGGGGGACGGATGGGGCGTGGGGGAAGGCGNGGTGGGAGGGGTGGGCGAGGGGGCCCATTGGCGGTCGTTGGTATGGCTGGAAAGGGGGTTAGGAAGGCGATGCAGGAGCGAGTGCTGTACTTGATGGTTGTTAATATGGTGAGTTGACCCAGTATTGGAACTGATTGAGAATGTCTGCTAACGAATCATCAGCCATCGAAAGAAGAAATGGAGGTCGCTGCGGAGATGGAGGCGAAGATGAAGGCCGAGCAACCGAATTGGTTCGAGAAGTTCCAGGCTTCTCGTGCTAGGTGATCGCTCATGGGAGGCCGTGGCACTTGATGTATACTTGGGGAAGCGGGAATTGAACCTATTCAAGATCGATTGTCAATGGTATCTCAGCAATTTGAAACGTTCATCTGCTTCGTCCTTAACATCACTTCACCAACGGTGATTCGCCCTCACTATCGTAATCGTGCCCTGGGATACTGCTGATCGTTCTCACCAGCTTGGTCGACTTCAGCATCGAATCATCGTCACTATTGTCGTCATGCTGCGGAATCTGGGAAATGTGCCGCTCGAGGCCGGGCTTCTTCAGCGGGGACTGAGCCTTCTCCTTCCCGGGCTCATTACTTGTAATGCGCATGAGGCCATGAACCTCGAAGTCCGAGCCGGTAGTACCAGAATCGTGCTTCTCAACTCGAGTCGGGGTCTTCGGGTCGTCCTCTACGTCCTCTTCATCGCTATCGTAGTCGTGAGATGGAATTGAAGAAATGTGACGGATGAGCTTCGGGGTCAGTCCATACGAGGATTTCGGTCGTTCCTCTTCCTCCTGCGCGTCATCCTGCGGGATGGATGAGATGTGCCGCTCCAGTGCCGGCTTATTCTCGACGGGAGCGTCATCTTGACTTGTTCGAGTATTCGACCTCATCAATCCCAAGACTTCGAAGTTCGGATCCGGATTGACGGAATCGTGCTTCTGGTGGCCCTTTTCCTCCTTGCCGCCGCTGCCGGGTCGCATGCTTGGGAGCTTCTGCTTGATCTTGGACCTCAGGCTGAGACCAGTGATGGAAGCCCTCTTTGTAGTTGGTTCGTCGTGGTCCTGCTCGGGAATGGCGGATATGTGCTCGTCGATTTGAGACTTCCTTCGGCTCGAAGCAGCGTTTCCACTTGTGCGACTGGTGGTACGCATGAGACCCAGGACTTCGAATCCGGACCCAGGCTCTTGCTGCTCGACGTCGTACTCATGGGCATCCTTTCTCGGATCGACCTGCGATGGAAGAGCCTCCATAGCGGGCGTTGCCTCCGCGAAGTGAGAAACTGGAGTCTGAACTTGAGCCATAGTTAAAGGACCTGTGAGAGATCAATGGCCGGAGCACGCGAGCTCGGGACAGTAAAAGAGCTGACATGGCGACTAGTATGCTTAGGAAGAACCCATAGCTAAGAAAACGCCATGCAGTCAGCGGCCGGCGGTAGCAGTCTCGCGACTCCTAATCTTCGCAGGTGGTGTGCCAAGGCCTGACATATCGTGGCTGGCGCGAGCGACGATTGGCAGTGATAGGCATGTTGCATGCGTTGTAATCCATGACAAGGGAGCTCGAAGTGCTGGGTAAAAGCGGAGAAGAGAGCATGTTGAGGGGAAGGCTTCGAGGCGTTCTGCTGGAGCCAGCCGCCGGCGCCGCGAGGATCACGCGATCTGCTGCTTCATCTCACGATGAAGGTTCTAGGCGAAGAGTGCACAGCATGTGCGGCTGGGTATCGAATCAGCGCTGTATGCATGGCGACTCGTGGCCGAACCGCGATGACGCAGGTACAAAAGCATTGGATCTGGAGTGGGACTTTCATCGGCGGCATTGAATCGAGCATGACGTCTGAGATATTCTGGTTATAGTCATGCTCGTGGAGAGATCTGATTAGACCTCTTCGGAAGGTCTTCTGATGAGTAGGTCTTCATGTCAAGCCCAAGATGGACCTCTTCGGCCGACGGGCCCGGCGGAGGCTGCATGAACGCTTTCGCCGAGAATCAAGAGTGGAATTCAGCGGCATGGCGATAGGATTGATCGGAAAGGAATGCATGATGAAGATGTAGAGAAGAAGTCTCAAAGACTCATCCGAAAGTAGCCACGGCGACACGCCGGGTGCACTTGATGGTGCTCACAGAAGAAGAGACGTCGCTTCCTTTCGACAAACAGAACCTCGCTAAAAACACTCGCATTCATTATCATCCATATCATCCTTATCACATCAACAATCGACTCAGCCTCTCTCGTTGCGCGTCCATCACCACCGGAGCATAAGCCGCCACCAGAGCCCCGACCACAAATGCCATAACCACCATCAGCAACACGCTCTTGAGCTGCACCCTCGTCGTATCGAGCTTCGTCAACTGATATCTCAGCTGATTGCTCAGCTTGTACGACTTCGGTCCAAAAGGCGCCGCCGGAGCCCAAGGACCGACCTACAAAATCAGCACCCAACCCCCCAAACCAAATATAAGACAGAAGACTCACCATCTTAACAATCGGCTCCACCCCCTCCCTCGCCCCCGTCTCCACCCCCTTCTGCATCCCCGGCAACCCATCAATGCTCCAAGCATTCTTATAAGCCCAATACCGGGGCATATCCTCCTTACTTTTCCCCGTCTCAAACGCCTTCTTCTTCTTCTCAAAAACCTCATTCAAGGTACTCCGGAATTCCTGAAATTCATAAAAAGGCACGGAATACCCACACGAACTCCCCACTTGATGTACATCGACCAAAATAATCGACCTCGTCGCCGGGATGGTCTTGACGTCGTGCTTGGCCACAAACTGGTTGAACTCCGCGCTCTCCCTCTCGATAACCCTTCCTACACCAACACATCAGGCCCACCCCATCCCCATATCAAAGCAGTACTCACCTTTCCCCCACAACCTCACAATCCTCGGCGCCCCTTTATACGCACAAAACATGACCGTAATCCGTCCATTCTCCCTCAAATGACTAATCGTCTCACACCCACTCCCGCTCAAATCCATATACCAGAACGTCTTCTCATCGATCAGACCAAAGTACTCTCCTCCTTTCGGCGAGACATTCACATGACCGGATGCCGCCAGCGGCGCCGTGGCGACAAATAACATCTTCTGCTCCAGGATCCATGCGTAGATGTTCTCCGGTATGGTTTCGTAGAAGTGGCCCATTTTGGTGGCAGTTTCTTGAACTTCCTTCTCCTCTGTATCTTGGGTTGATGATTGCGCTCTCTGGAGAGATGGCTTTTAACGAAGGTTCGATTTTGAGTGATTAGTAGTAATCGATGAGGATGAGGGTAGTTGAAACCCCAGGCATTGATATCACGCGGTGTGTCAATCCCAGTCATTGGCCGACCTCGGCCAACAGGATGCGAGTTTATTTTGCTTCGCCTCACCTGTGAGTAAATGCTCTCGCTTCATCACACATAACGTCCATCACTGCGCTCGACTGTGCCACTTCCGCGGGGCGCGGCAGTTCCAAAGTCACGAAGGAATAACAGTCACTTCCTGTCGAAAGTCCACTTTCCAACCCCCATTCTCTTTCGACGTTTCTCTTGATATCCACAAGTATGTTTGTCCTTATCATTTCCTTCAAAGCACTCCTGTCCGTCATCATCAGTCTTCTCGTCATCGGTGTGATGTCCTCTACTCAGGAGTCTAGCAGAACGAATTCAGGCAGCGAAACCGCGCTTTCTTCAGTCTCGCCCATCAAGGGGTCTGCCCAAGAGATCCAAAAGCATTACTCCCACATGAGACCATCCAATCTAGTCTCGGAATCGCCACCCAACTACATGCTAGGCGACGACTCCGAACCCATGGTCTACGAGACGCCCAGGGACTACGCAACATCCGCGCGGCAGGAGCGCGACTGGCTCCTAACCATGGGTGCCGATCCCGACTCCGTCATCCTCCAGAGCGAAATCTGCAATCACATACCCGCCCGACAAGCAGAGAAAGAATCCGTCACCGAGTACGGGAAGCGATATGCCGAGACGATGAATAACATGATCCAGAATGGCGTGATGATTTTGAACGACCAGACCACTGCTGATGTGGCAGCCTCCGGCTTTGGAACTTCCGATGGAAGGACCTTCGATCTTGGACCCGGGTCAGGTGCTACGAAGGGTGATTTCAGGGCTTTTTCGCAATGGTTTCATGAAGTTGCTGATGCTGGTGGGGTGTATGAGGTGCCGGAGAGATGGGCGAGATTCGAAGAACCTCGACAACGCGAGCAGGACTAGTGAGGATAGCCTGTGTTGGCTCCAGGTCGGTCAACGCTATTGGCAAACTACAAACATGAGTAATTATACTGCTCCTCGTAGGTAGAGGTATCACCATTGTTCTTCGCTCAAGGTTCCAGCCGACGGCGGCAACGAGTGTCCTTTTGGCTCGATAGAAGCATAAAGATACATCTCCGTGCTCGGGAAGTATCTAGTCTTTGACAACACCGCAAAATTGAGCTCTGTCTAGACTTTATGCGGGAGTCTACGCACACGGCGCAGAAAGTGTCTCGCCATGTGGTGCGTCTCGCAACGCTGGGAAAGACGATACGGCCTTTCACCGTCCATCAAAATACGTCTGAAATAGGACAATGGCCATCCTCGATCAAGTTCAAGCGATTATCATTACCGCTACTCTTCCTCGTCCAAACAGCTAATCCTTGACCTGTCTATCTCTACATCAATCCTGTTGACAAGATGATAAGTATGTGCACATCAAAGAACCCGCTTTTGCTTAACATGCAAACCATGGACTTCGACACGATGCCGCGTCACATGGTGGAAGAATGGCAACCTTTCATCATGCCTCCAAATGACCCGGTACTCCCATGGGTATAGTCGCGCGAAATCAAGTCCCCTTCCCAATCATTCCCCGTCGTCGTGTATCATGAAGCCGTGAAGTGTGAGGCATCGAACCCATGGATGCCTCTGCTGAAACCCTCGATGCCTTGTGAAACGCCGGTAGTTAGTAATGCGTGCTGTACGGTATGTACAATCCTTATTCGCCGCCATCTTCCAATCAATCCTCCCTCTTTCCAAGAACCCAGTATTCGACGGACAAGGCTCAAGTCGTGTGATGCTATCCTGAATTGCAGCCGTTCATGAGGGTGTTTCGGGGCCAGCTGTAGCCGGCGTCTTCCCATTTTGTATGATTGGGGTTGTTGTATGCCTCGGGATGGTTGGCGATGTAATCGGTCGTCTCGTAACCGGGTGGGTCGCAGGTCACCATCTCTTCGCCAGGCTTCTGGTACCATCGGACGTAGTCGACCCGCATGATGGTCGGGAACTTCAGATTGGCCTGATCGATGTTGACCCAGCTATGTGAGAAGCCCAGATTCAGGACCATCGACATGGGTTCTTCGGCAACGAGTCGCTGGCCGACGTTGCCATTTGGTCCAACAGCGCGGGCGTCGAACCGCATCATCTCGTCATCACCAACGAACCAGGTGATGTGAGAGTCTTTGCTTCCGCCGGGAACGTACTCAAAAGCGTATTTTTGGTACTCCTTCCCATCGTACCATTGGTTGTTGAGCATCGTAGTGGTCGACACAGCCTGCTGGTAAGGACCACCAGTGTAGGTGTTGACGAAGCTGAACTGGTAGTGGGGCGTCTCCATGAATTCGTAGTTGGGGTAGTAGAAGATGTCGAAAGGTGCGACTTGGAATGACTGCGTGGCCACACTATAGCCTTTGCCGCCCCAGTCCGCGCTGACTTCGACAATATCGATCTCAGGCGCGCCGCGGCCAGTTCCGGGAGATGGGTGGTCCTCGCCATAGCAGACGCAATTCGGAAGACGCTGACCTGGGAGGTAGCTTGTGCCGTCTGTCATGGATTGATTTGGAGTGATGCCAGAGTCGCAGCTGTCATACGTGTAGGGCCACAATCCGTCCGTGGTGGCGAGGTAGCCCGGACGACCAAGATTTCCCATTGTCCAGACACCTGGCCAGAGACCGTGGATGCCGGCTGGACCTGGGAGACTCATAGAAACCTCAAATACGCCGCCTTTGAAACAAAGTTGATTCCACGATTGAAGCATGCCAGACCGATAAGCCAGTCCGTGATTGTTGAATGCATCGAGCTGAAGCAGTAGTACGCCGTCACCTAATGGCAAAGTCAGTCAGGTACACTTGAGGACGTTGATCATCACGTACCAGTGTTGACAGCATCTGGATCATACCACTCCAGATCCTGTGTAGCACCGTACCATATGTCGGGGCCAAACCAGTACGGATCGTCGCCAGGATAGAAAGTTCGATTCTGCGCATTGAATTCGTCGCTGAACACCAGTACGAGTTCATCGCCGTCGATGCTTTTCCTTGTTTTGGCAGAATCGGGAGTGTCAGGATCGATGAGGCTGGAGCGCATGTTCTGCAGCAATGGGTAGGACCGGTCATTCACATGTGCCCAGCCATCATCATCGTCGCCGTATCCTGGCATCTGGTCCAGGGGAGTCTCGTACGAGTAGGGAATCAGGCTCGTGCCAGTATACGACACGACCGGCAGGACGATGAAAATGGTTATCAGACCTGTCAACAGAAAGATCATACCAATCGTGTTGACAATGTTGTCCCTGGAGAATCGCTCCTTAAACGAAGGTTTGAATTTCCGGTCATCGTCCCATTGGGGTAAGTGCATGTCGTCGTCGTCTTCCTTTTGGTCTGAGTAGAGCGGGAAAATGGAGGGCGCGCTGAGTCTGTCGTCTATCCAGGGGTAGAAAGGCACCTTCTCCGGATCAGCGTTATTGATGAAGGCAGGTGTGCCATTTCTGACTGGCCCGGCGGTGACGCCGACTGCGGGCGTTTTAATTTGCTGCCTCTCATGCGCTCCGTCCAACTTGGGCGTGCCAGGTGCAGTGTTTGCGGCCGACTCAAATGCGCTGGACGTGCGCTTCTCATCTCCGAAGGGGTTCGAAAGACGGTGGTGAAGATCTGTTGGCGAGATTGCGGCGTTAGGATGTAGAGCGGTTGATGAGTTGGATCGCGGCAGGGGATCAGAGAGATCTTGCTGCGAATTGTTGTGCGTAGCGAATGGGTTGAAGTAGCGAGTGTAATCTGACCCTAGATCTCGCACCGACCTAGGTGTCGAGTTTTGGGTCAGGCTGGCAAACGACGTTTCCGTCTGGGACATCTCCGGCGGCTGCAGCAGGGATTGTGTGGGAGTTTGTCGGCCAGATGCTGGTATCGATACACTAGTGCCTGCCGCCGTTGCTGCAATCGTCCTCCGACTTCTATGAGAGCTGGTCTGTTCTGAGGCGCTAGCAACACTGTCATCGCTGTTCTTTCTACTCTCGTTGCTGCTGCTTGTATGAGAGGGCGTTGGATTCAGCGGCGAAGGAACGGCAGGTGCGTATGGCGAAAGAGTGCCGGGATGGTGTATGGGTATGTCTGAAGTGTTTATCGAGATGTTGGTGTTGTCGGATGACGACTGTGATGGAGCCTTGGAGGAGGACTTGTCGCGTGAACGAGGCCGCGAAGCTTCCCGGAAGGACTGCGCTGAGGCTTGGGCATTCAAGTTGGTGGCAGAGCGGCCAGCCTGTTGGATCTGGCGGTCGTCGGCACCATCGTAGCGCTCAGAACCTCGCATGGGGTGTCGGGAGGGTCTCGGTTGTTGTGGGTTCGAGGGGGCCATGTCGTCGCGAGCCCACGGCTCCTGAAAGACCATGCAAAGAGGGCGAATGTGCGGATGAAGCGAGGGAGTGGGCGGAGGCTACATGCGAGGCATGCGCGCGTGGGCGCCGTCTCGAGCGAGCGGCAGCGTCGACGAAGATGTTGGATGGGAAGGTGTCGTGATCCAGTCGAAGTGGGGAGGAGGCAATTGCGGAGGTGGATCTGGAGCGGGCACGCCGTCAGTCGCAATGGCCACTTTCTGCTCCAGCGTGCCTGCAGAACCTGGAGAACCCTGCAGAATCCCTGTGCTGGTCAACGTCGTACACGAGCACAGACGGGGAGGAGTCGTCGGCAGGTTGATGAAGTCACCCAAAGAATGATGCTGCAACGAAGAAGGACAAGCGAGTGGATGAGCCAGAATGTTGAAACACGCTCTGACGTCTTGAAAAGATCGACCTGTCGTGAAGAAGTAAATCAATTTTTGGTTCACGCTAGCGAGTGGTGGAATCCAGGGGCGCGATAAGGTTGATGTCGACGGGAGATACGAGTCCGACCTCTCATCAAAATGTATTTTCGCAGTGGTGGCGTTCAACAAACCTTGCATTGTAAGTTATCAAAACTCGTACATTCGGCATGGCTTCAAGTCAGCTTCCTTCACGCCGCCTTCGTCCACATTCACGATTGACATGTGATGACGGCGCGTTCCACAGCACAAATCCTCCACATGCACGACAGATTAAGCTTCAGGGACCGTTGTGCGACGATCGCTTGGCCGTTGGCGCTCAAAATTGGCTCGTCTTCACTGACCTCACTTCTCGATGCACTGGAGAACATCGTCTCTTTCATCATCTTCTCGTGAATCTGTTGCTCGCCCAGTAATCCATCTTCAGGTCGTTCAACAAGCTCCTTGCTCGCAGCGTGCAGCTCAGCATTGGATTGCGTGTGCCTGACGATCCCTCAAGCCGCATGCAGCTCATTCCGGGCGCCGATTGGCTCGTGAGAGAGCTTCTCACCAAGCTTGAACATCACATGCAGTGAGCGCAGCCATAATCATACCGAGCAGTATCTCCCTCGAATTTAATCCCCCCACAGCAATGACATGCCGACGAGGCCACGAAGACCACAACAACCTAATAGAGGAGAGCACGAGTACGAGAAAAATGGCGATGCACTGTCACTCATTGAGCGATCAATATTATGCACTCAGCATTTCGCGCTGCCATTCCTCAGCGATAAGACTGTGAAGGAACAGGGCATTGAAAATTTGAAGTGATATGGACTTTCTGAACTTGGTGATTTGAGTGCCTCGATCATCAACTGCATTCTGCATCTGTCTAGCCAGTCATGTACATGTATCCTTTCTAAGCCTCTTCGATTCCCAAGACCTCAGCCAACTGCTTCCGAATGCGCGATTGTATCTCTTGAACGTGGTTTGCCAGTTCGCTGCACTTGACTGGGCACGACAGGCGCCGGCAGACGGACACGTCGCTTGGCTTTTTGCAATGCGCGCACTCATCTCCAATATCTACCTTGACGATGTCGAGAACACTGATGGGGTTGTCGCTCGTCTTTTGCGCCTTTTGTAAGACTTTGAGTAGAGTCTTACAGTCCGCAGCGACCTGTTCTGCCTTGACGTTCTTTACCAGTCTAGCCTGATCACAGAAAGTGGCGTGGGGGAAAGTGATGGACTGCAAATTCTTTGCTGCTTTCAACCTGTGGAAGGCTGAGTTGGCGACGCTTGTGTGGTAATCCATATTGCCGAAAGCAATGTGCTTTAGGAGCTGACCCATGCTTCCAACGCTGTCGAGAAACACTTTCAGAGACTGGAAAGTGTCGAACGAGAAGCAGTTGTTGCCATAGGCGATTGGTGCAGACTCGGCCCGGACTTGGCGGCTAACTTGGAGAAGCTTATGTGCACTTGGTCCCTGGCCGATCCACTTGACGTCTTCTGCGTTCCATCGCATGCCGTAGTGTCGAATTTGGTACTGGAATCCATCCCGCACTGGCCGTCGGGGACAGTATCTTGAGGCGAACGTCGTCATCTCGATTGGCATGGGCTCCTTGAGGACCAAGTCATAGATCACGTTCCTCAGCTCGGCAGGTAAATCCATGAAGCGGAAGTGAGCCTGCACAGGCTCCAGCATGATGATCTGCCGACCTTTGAGTGGACCGCTGGAGATGGTGAGCTGTGAACGGTGTTAGTATCCTCCGCTATTATTATGGCGACTTTCAAGCATACCGGCTTGAGCTTGAACGGCTCAGTGCTGTGGATCTCTACGGACTGCACGAAGTCGTTGCCTTCAACATCGAATTTCGACATAGTGTCGTCACCTCCCTCGAGCTCGAGAATCGCATGGCCGAGGTTGAATCCAGGATACTGAGGCGTCTTTCTGCCTCCAGCAGTGGGTGAAGCAGGGCTCTTGGCCGGCTCGCTGGCTTGGACCGCCGACGTCTTGCGACGTTTCGCTGCAGGCGGCATGGTGTCTGATGTGAGGTCGTGGTGAGTTGTCTCGTGTTCGGTGAAGTGTTGGTGGTTTGGCTCGAGTTCGGTGATGTCGCAATGAGTTGTCTCGTGTTGGTATGATTAGAAGACGAAGTTATGAAGTCAGTTTGAAAGCGACTTAAAGTGTCGAGTCGTTGCAGGCAGCCAGTCGCGTCACTTGCGCGAACGTCCGTGCGCTTTCACGCGCTTTCACAAGGAAGGAAGGAAGTCACCAACAACCTCTGGTCACTTCCCCCCAACCCCCGACCTCCTCACCCTCCCCAAAAACCTCTCATCCTCAATCTCCCCCTTCTCCACACCGAAACATTCCATAAACACCGGCGCCAAATCATGCGGCCCACAAGGCCTCCAATCCCCACTCGCCTTGCGCTTCTCAAAAAAGTTTTCCAATCTCTTCGAAATGACTTGTTCGAGAGGCGTATCCTCGACCAGCGCGGCTTTGATCGCGACGGCTTCGGTTTCGGTGAAGTAGGGAGCGCTGAGGTAGAGGGCGTCGGTGGTTTGGGAGAGGCGGTTTGCGGAGCTTTTGTCTTTGGCCATGGTGCGGAGCTGGGATGGGGATTAGTCTTGGTGGGTGTTTGGGGAGGGAAGGGGGACGTACGTCGTGGATGAGGACGAGGATTTTGTACCAGATTTCGTTGTCGGCGCGGAGATCTTGGAGAGTGCGGTAGGTTTGGGGCTGCGTGGTTGATGAGGGCGTTGGGTTTGAGGGCGCGTTCTTGGTCTGTTTCTTGTTCTTAGCCATGATTCCTGTTCTTCGATGCGGTCAGTAGTGTGAGAAGGAAGTGAAGAGGCACTCAAGAAATTCGACCTCACTCTTATACTGGGTATCAGACTCCAAGCTCACCCAGTACCACGGCACATGATCATCTTAGCTTAAACTTCCTCCACAAGAACTCTTTCACCTGCGCATTCCCTCCTTTGCCAACCCCATCGCCTAGACTCAAGACCTTCAATCCATCCAGACTCCTCGCCCTTGACAAGGCAACATACTCCTGTCCTTCCTCAAAGCTCTTGCCCAAATCAACAATCACCCTATTGAGAGTCATACCTTGGCTTTTGTGGATCTACATGACACATATTAGTACAACCTCTCACAACAATTACGATAATGCTTACCGTCATAGCCCAAGCAGCAATCAACGGAATCTGCGTCCTCGCCAAAAGCGTATACTCCCTCTCATCCCCCAACTCATTGACCTGACAATCCGCATAGATCGTCCTCCTCAACCCATTATCAAACTCCACGATCGGCCACAGCTTCGATTTGTTCCGCTGATTCTCAATAAATTGCCGGATCTGCTGTTCGCGGAGGTAGGCATATGCCCCTCGAAGTTCGCCGTCTCCGCTATGACCTTCCGGCTCCATCGAGCTTGAGCGCTGCTGTCTCTTGCTCTGTGATGAGGAGAAGAATCTGTCTCGGTCGGAGAGCATTCTGCTACCGCCTTTGATGCCGTTGCGGCTGGCTTTGGGCAGTTTTGCTTCGTCGAGGGGTTCGAAGCCCACGATGCGGCCTTGGCTGCCGTTGACGAGACCGGAGTCGATATCGAGGTTGACGAGCAGGACGACGAGCATGTTTTTTTTGTATTCGACAAAAGTATCCAGGCGGTGCTCTCTCAGAGCGTCGAGGGAGTCATCGTAGGGTGATCTGTTGCCTTTGGATTCCAGATGTGGGTGTTTCTCTTTATTCCAGGAGAAGAGGTCTAGACAGGTGTATGAATGCTTTGGACTTGTGAGTCTGTCGAACTCGGTCTGGTTGATCCGTTTGACCTGGTCTCGGGTTGGAAAGAGCTTCACGGCGTTCGTGATGTCGCAAGGATGATCGAGGAGGAGTCGCCGGTCTGTCTCTGTCAGTGCAGTACCAATTCTCAACTTCTGCAAGACTCTGATGAACACTTCGTCGCTCTGTCGATGGATGTTAGTCAGATTGATGTGTCTGAAATTGCACTCCTCCCAAGCAGCACTTCTGAATGCCCACTTGTCCTCGTCATTGCAGTCGCCATGAACTGGGCACCTGTAGACGATCTTATCCTTATCGATGATCCGTTGAGGCTGTTCGCGACCACAGTGCATGCAATACTGGAAAGGCTTGACGGGCGGCAGCTGGCAGAAGTCTCCCGTCACGATGAGTTGCACACCGCCAAAGGCTCGCGGATCTTCTCGAGCTTCTTTCATGATGGCACTCAGTCTCGCAAAGAGATGGTTTTCGACCATGCTAATCTCGTCAATGACGAGGACATCCGTTCGTCGAAGTCTGCCTCGAACAAACCTTCCATGGGCTTCCTTGAGGAGTTGTTGCAGAGACCTCTTCATGTGGAGAGGCGTCCAGCCGGCAAAAGTCCAGGTCGTGCTGCCGTTGATGTCGAGGGCAGCTTTGCCAGTGGGTGCGACAATTTTGACTGTCTTGCCCTTTTCTCGAAGTAGTGGGACGAAGGTCTTGAGCACGGTCGATTTACCACAGCCTGCGGATCCGGTGTAAAAGACGTTGTGGCCCGCCATGATGCAGTCTACGACCTCTTGCTGTTCTTTGCATAGCACTGGTTGGTCTCTAGGTAAAGATTGATTTTCAGAGGTTGATGCCTGGCTTGGTGGTGGCTCGTTTCTGTAAGCTGCCGCCTTGGACTGTTTCGCGGGAGAATTCGCCGTCAGATTGACTACCGCTCGTGATGCAGGACGAGGAGCTCCATTCTGGCCCATCGTCTTGCCAGCTACAGAAGCCAACATCGAGTCTCGGAACCGTCTGACCTCCTCACGGGTGCTCGCGGGACCTGAAGACAGTCCAGAAGTGGGCTGAGTAGCTGGCAGACTTCTCTGGATTCCCTTAGCAACCAGTACGTTCTGCGAACTACGTGGCGGTGCGAACGGATCGGCTTGGAAAGGCGAAGGAGTGCTTGCCGGAGGACGTTGCTGAGGCATCTTTGTGACTTTCCTTGCCACTGGTGGCTTGGGAGGAGCAGTCGGATGGACCGTCGATGTAGCTTGTGGTGGAATGGTCCGATAAATATTCGCTTTCACTGCCTTGGTAGTGGTCTTTGGCTTCTTGCTCGGAACGACTTGATCCTCATGCGCAGTGCGCTGTCGGATAGCCGCGATCTTTGCTTGTAGAGCGTTGACTTGGTTCTGCAGCGCATCTTCGTCCTCGGACTCATCAAGCAAATCGACCACCTCTGACATCTTCTTCGGGGCAGGGTCTGGGCGCTTCCTCTTGAGATTCTCCTTTGCTGCCACCGGCGCTTGAGTCTGGATGTTCGCGGACACTGGAGCCAGAGGCTGAGGAGCTGGTTGCGTAGTCAGTGCCACATTCGGCGGTTGGCTGTTTCCATTTTGCGGCGAAAGGTCGACATTGATCTCACAGAGGCTGGCAAGTTGAGCGGCCTTCTCTCTCGGTAAGTGACCCATGAGGATAGTATTCACTCCTTGGACATGCGCCAACTGCTGCTCATTGATCGTGAGTAACGACGACAAGGCCGCATAGTCCTTCGTGTGTTGGCTTGGCTCCTGAGATGCTCTGGACGGGTTCATATTTGCCAGATTCAGACTTGCATCACGCTGCCGAGTGTAGTACTCCGCCATGTTCGACCGTCTAACTTCCGCATCATGTCTCAACCAGAAAATCTGATCCTCAATTCCGACGGTCTGATAGCATGAAAGGATCGTCGCTCCAATCTGACTCCTCTGCTGATATAGCTCGGGAGTCGCGGCGCCGCAAGCTTGCCCCAGATGCCTGAGTAAAGTCTCATGAAGGACGGGACTGATATGACCGGACTGGATGAATTGTTGAATCTGGACTGAGTCTTGATTGAGGATTCTGCAGCAGGCTCCCGTAAACCATCCGTATTGTAGCAAGCCGCCGACGGCATCCGGTATGACTACCAGAGCTGCGCTGTGAGGCGGTATGTATCCATAAGGCGGAACTTGGTACGCCACCATTCCTCGAGGCGCCAGGCCGTTCATGTTGTAGTCGAGTCCAAAGATATCCATGCTGGTCGATCGAGTCCCTGTGTTGGGTGTTGATTAATGCATATTCGCGATCAATGCATTGACGCGCCTCCAATATCCTGGTCGATAGTGTCAAGAGTATCCAAGAAGTCCGGCCCTTTGCAAAAGCGGGTATTAGCGAGCTATACAGCTGTACAGTTCCTGTCCTGCCTAACAAATATGTACAAGGCGTATTAAAGATGTAGTAGTACGGCGCAGAAAATCGGTTGGTCGAGCAGACGCGTGGTGGGAAGCAGGACGTACCTTAGCGCGTCCAGCATTCACTCAAGTCTTGGCGGGGCAAAGCCCGTGCGCAAAACGAACTCACGTGTCGACCAAGTAAAAGCATGTTGTACAAAAGGATGTAGTCTCTCTCTGTCTTTATGTCCGAAGCCCAGTATATGCCTCCGTCTGTACCGTTGCTCCAGCGCTTTCGATTTCCCCCGCCCAATATGTACATAGTGAAAACAGCACGAAACGCTCAAGTCGAGAATCCGGGTATCCAAAGAAATGAAGAGACAGCAAGCAAGGAGAGTCGTGGACGTCGTTTCAGTCGTAAGTGACATGGAGGAATGGGAGAAGATTCGGGAAGTGCTCCTAGTAATCAAGCCTGAATTGACGTCAGTCACATAGTCACGCATTTAGTTGACGATATTAGGTCTTACCGTAACTTCTCCACGACCCTGAGCACGGATATACTGAAGCATAATAGCCAGGCTATTAGGGCGACGACCAGAATTCCCGATAGTGCGGTCTGTTGGCTGCAAATGCTGGGGTTGTTCGGGCATGTCCTTGGTATTGTTATGACATAGTTGCCGACTTCTTGGTAGTTCTCTTCGTAGCAGGCCCAGCTGTCGTCTAGGAGGGCACTGAAAGCCAGTGAGAGGTTCGAGGCGGAAAAGACAATGAAGTAGAGATCGCAAAGGAGAAGGAGGGTTTTGGCGGCCACGGATCGAAGGCCGAGTCTGCGCATGTTAATTAGAGATCAATCGGAGTTGTTTCTAGGTCATGAACATACGGTTTGCTCATGTATTCGTCCCAAGTCACGTACGCAACATAGGGTATCGCTATTGTGCTGACAATAATGCCCATGTATGTCGACGCTCGCGGCGCACATTGATTGTCTGGATCGTTGTCTCTGTTGACATTGTCGACCTTGTGTAGGATAGTACCGGATACTCCAAGAGCCGCTCCAGAGAATGCAAGGACCGTCAACCGGAAGATCAAAGGCACGAAGGCGTTCTTGAGAAGTAGCCTCTGAAGTAGATGTTAGCATGTCCTCCAACATCCTCCCAAGCGCGTAAATTCACATACCCAGAACAACCTCACGGATTTCTCCTGTCTCTCCGGACTCAACAGCCACTTCCCTCTGAACATAATTCCTTTGAGACCCGACGGTCCTCGATGCGCCGCCTCCGGATCCACATCGTCTTCTTCCTCATACTTGCGCGCAAATACAGGCATATTCTCCTCCATCCACTCCGGATCCATAACTCTCCCTTCTCCGCGATATTCTCTCGGGTTCGGTCCGGACTGCATGAAGGGTATCCATCTCGTCTGCTCGTCCGCAATGGGCGCCGACAGAAGGCCCGGCTCGGCGGTCCGCAGGTGATCCCATTTCCTGCCGGGTTGGTATTTGTTCGGCGGCGGTTTGTAGTGGCGCGTGTTGGGGACGACGGGCTCAGGGGCGAGGAAGGGGGCTTTCTCGTCGCTGTCGTTGACGTGGATCCATGGCGGCAGGCTGTCCGGCTGGTGGGGATCGGGGCTGTCTTCTGGGTTGGCGGTGGTGTTGCTGGTGGTCGTCGCGAGGATCTGAGGCATCCTCCGCCGCCGCAGGCCTCTGCTTCCTCCTCGACGCGCGAGATGGCTTGCTCTGGCGGTTGTGTGACCAGGAAGCTGGGTGTGATGTGGTGTGAAGGGTGCGGGCGGATCGATTAATGAAATCGGGACGTGCAGGCTGAACTAAATTACTTAGCGCCTGCCCCAGCCACTCTCCGTCATGGAAGTTGGTCCACGTTCCAAGGTTTGCTGTCATGCACTCCTCTTCTCTTCCACCATCATCCGCCGCGCCCGGATGACCTGCTCGGAGCTTGGCCTGGCGGAACACTGATGCGCTGGAAGGATGTGAATGGAGAGACGCGGTGACCGTGAGAGGATTGATCCTGTTCAGAATGCGGCACCGACAGCAGGATCAGTCAACATTGGCACCGCAGACGCTGTCTCAGCCAAGAACGACTCATTACGCTCATACCACACGGACGAACGACAGCTACCCAAGGTCGTGAGCGACTGCAGACTGCCTCTCAAGGGAAGCGAAGGGAAAGAAAAGTATTCACAAATGGATGTCGTTGCATTACTCTGCGAGGCGATCCAAATTATCTTTGCTGGCCTATACAAACTACCCTATGAGCAGGCCCCTTGACTATACCTGACCCCCTGATCACGGCATGGACCACTTCATTCCGCAGCACATCAAAGTTTGCTTCCCATCTGCGTGCCTGAGGCCTTGAACGTCTGTTGGAACGAAGACTCGGCATGCCCGGCCTCCAGTATTGACCGATCGATTTCGCACTGCAGCCATCCAGTTTGGGTTGAGAGTTTGGCCTACCGCGTTGTGGCATCCTTGAACTTGCACTTCATCTTCGGCGCGGGTGTTCGTCGCGGAGTCCAGACGTTCAGTTCGATGTCGTGGTTGTCGTGGTTGTCATTGAAATGGATTCTGCTGCCGATCGCGTCCGCTCCGGATGTTGACGGCCTTAGGATGCCAGCTCTGTGACGATTCATCGACTGTCACCTATGCTGCCTTCGTCTGCGGGTCTTCAAAGACCTCCCAAGGGCATCCGCCTGCCATTGCGTTGGTTGGAGATTGATCGGACTGGTAAGTCGAAAATGGCTTCTTGAGTGAAAAGGCTCTTCTTCAATTGCGCTTTCGTTGCCTCTTGACATATCCCCAAACGCAGACACGCCTCACCTATATATACAACGCTCTTCTCAATCTTCGCCATATCTCGTAACAGCCGCACGCACCTGTCAGCCACAATGCCTCGAAACAGCTGAAAGGAAGCCCCGAACATCAGCTGCCAAGGCCCGCTCTTTGGCCTCTTCAGCCTCACCAAAACAACCACCTCACCTCTGCTCGCAGGCGGTCAGGGGTGGCGACACTCATAGACAGCCAGCCAGCCTCGACCCACTCCCGTCGACTATGTTTAGGATACGGCTTCGTATACCTGACCGCTTCATCCTCACCTGATCTTCTTCAGCACATGATCAACGAGTCGATACGAGACGAGATGGGACACAGACAATGCAGAATAATCTTGCCTGTCGCAAGAGACTGTACTCGGTATGCTGTGCTATGCTATCGACAAGAGACACTATCACTACAACAGACAACACCAACGATAACGCTCGAACGTAGACGCCGACCCACGCATAACCAATCCATCAATCATAAACACATGCCATCCATCGTCGATCCAGAACTTTTCGCGCCTTGAACGCCATACCCAAGTCATCCCGTGAACAAGAATCCATCCATCATCTTCAATCTAAACCAAACGCACTCTCACTTCTCACTTCCCTCACCTCCAAGCACCACCCCGTCCCTCCTCAGCAACCTTCCCACTAACATCCCTCCGTCCCCTCAATCCATACCCACCACCCTGCTCATTCGTAGCATAAAGCCCCACATCCGTAATATCCGCGCCCGTCCGACTAACAACGCGTCCATTTCCATTCTTCTCCTGCTGCTGCAAAATCGGAAATTGCGTCTGGCCCAACGGCACGGCTCCCCGAATATTCCTCGTCGCGGATGCGAGATCTCCGTAGTACTTCCCCTTCGGCGTGCCGTTGTTCGGTCGGCCGTTGGTCTTGAGCGAGGGCGCGGACTCGGAGTATACGGAGGAGTTGGCGGTCCCGTGCGAAGCTACTGTTAGGGTGCGGGCGACTCCTGTTTCGATCGGGGAGTAGTTTTCGTAGTGGTGAGTGTAGGGCGTGGTGTTTTCTTTGTTGTCCGAGGGGTATTCGAGGCGGGGTGGAGGAGTTGGTGGATTCATCTTAAGAGGTTGGTGTTCGAAGGAGTCGTGACGGTCGATGTCGTCCAGTTCGACGTTTGGGAGGGTTGGGTTCTGGGTGTATGGCGGTGCGGCGGTTTGGGGACGGCGGGGACTGCCTAGGTCGGAGACTGCGTCGTCTTCGAGGACGTACCAGTTGTCGTTGAGGAGGGCTTGCTTTTGCTGGGATTTGACTACGTCCATGGTTGGTGCGGCGGACATGCGGTCTGGTGTTCCTCGGGTCGAGATGAAGGAGTCGTGGTGAGCGGTAGTTGGTCGGGATGGGTTCTTCATGGGAGGCACTGGTGGGATGTCGGCAAAGTCGACCACGGATGTGTTCTTCGTCGAATTAACAACTGAGCCAGCGCGCGAACGGTGTCCAGATCCAACATCGTGACGGGAGCTGCGAGCGGAGTATGGTCCCTGGTAGAGGCTGATCTCGTCGTGTTGCTGGCGGGAGAGACGTGCAGAGTTGGGATTGTGAGGCGAGTAGCTGTAGTCCGAGTCCATTCTGCTGTGTCCGAATGGAATCGTCCTCGCTTCTGGCTCCTTCGCAGTCGAAAGGCGAGAGTCGGTCACATCCAAAGTGCTTCCACTGTAGTATCCACCCTTCTTCTCATTCATCTCGCCAGTCAATGTCGATGCTGTGCTAAACTCCGAGTTCTTGTGCTTGTGTCTCTGCGATCTTGAACGGCGGGTGCTGCCAGTCAGGTTGTCTTCCAATGGATTCATGTCTGGGGGCAGGTTGGCGATCTTTCTGAACATGACGATCAGGTAGAGATCAATGCCAATGCTAATGAGGTGCAGAGAGGCCATGACAATGCTGGCGATGAAGGTCGCAAAGATGACGGTCGTCGTGGCGAAGTTGGTGCTGAAGAAGCTTGTCCATCGATTGTCGGTACCAGGTTGAAGATTGTAGTTCTGATTGGCGTACAGGGCGATGAAGATGTAGAACGGGATGAGACCGGTATCCATGAACAAGGCGAAGAAGTGATAGCTACCACTGCTTGACGGAGTGCGACCCTTTGCTGGACGGACCAGGTGGTAGACGGCGTACATGGTGATGACCGAGTCCCATGCAGGCTAGGAATGTTAGTGATTGCATCATGAGCGCAAGGTTTAGTACTCACTGCGACTCGAATGACCCATCCTGGGCCATCATTCTTCATCTTCAGACAGATCACACAGACCAGAATCCCCAGTGCGCCAACTTCTTGGAACAGCCTCAAAACGAACTGAGCCCATCTTGTCCAGACGATGTTCCTCTTCGCGCTCTCGGGCAGTGGCTCATGGCTGACTGCAGGGTTGCTAACAATCATGTAGCTGTCGGGATGCTGATTGAAGTTGATGAGCGGCTTCCCATCCTGCTGCGCCTTCCGCTTCGCCCTCTCCGCGCGCTCAGCGAAAGCCGCATAATGCGCTTGAGTAGCAGCTCTCGGATTGAAGTCGGAGTACGGGTACGAGAGCGGTCGCGACGAGGCCGGGGGGTCGTAGATGTACGGCTGATCTGGCATTCTTGCCGCTGGTAGCGACTGTGGCACGCTGCGAGCGAGAGACGACAATGAAGGAGGTGATGATGGGATTGTCAGGCCCGAGGAATAGAGAGGAATGCAGTCAGATCTGGGAGATCGCGCGCTCTATCTTTGTCTGGCAGGCGAATGGGATGGCGGGTAGTGGGCTGGGAGACTGGGAGTGGTACAAGGATGGTCGTTGTTTGACGGGGATGTTGATCTGGTGCGTTGGCAGGGAAACTATCGCGATCGGCCTCGTGGCGTCTCGACCGGCATCTCGGGTGCAGCTCTATATCCGGAGCTTGACGTCGACTCCAGTTAAATATTTCACTGCTGCAAACTCACTACTTGCCCCTCTGTACAGCTTCTTTCATTTCTGTGCAGATGTTGGGCAGGAGTGCGTTTGTCTGTCGCAGCTGCCAGCGGGCTCAGCGCGATGTCTTGATCGCAGCACGACGAGGCGAAAATGGCCTCAGACGATACGCCACAGCCAACACGCGACAACACCCGTTGCAACTGGCCATCATTGGATCTGGCCCGGCAGGCTTCTACTCAGCATACCGACTGCTGAAGGCTCTACCTGATGCTCGCGTGGATATGTACGAGGGTCTGCCCTCGCCATACGGTCTGGTTCGATTCGGAATTGCACCAGATCATCCAGAAGCCAAAGTATGACTCGCAAACATCCATTGAACGGTTGGGCGCGATGGCTAATATACACGTCGCGCAGTAGAAATGCTCAGAAACACTTCCTGATGTTGCGAAGTATCCTGGCTTCAATTACATCGGCAACGTTCCAATTGGCGACACAAAAGGACACCTTCCTCTCACTTCGATAGCGCCGCATTACGATGGCATACTGTTCGCATATGGAGCTTCGAAGGATAAAAGACTGGGAATACCTGGAGAGGACTTGAAAGGCGTGCATTCTGCAAGAGCATTTGTGGGTTGGTACAATGGACTGCCCGAGTATGCGGACCTTAATCCGGAGCTGGATTCTGGAGACACCGCAGTTGTGATAGGGCAAGGCAACGTTGCGCTGGATGTGGCACGTATCTTGTTCATGCCGCTTGAAGAGCTACGAAAGACGGACATCTCCGAGCACGCAATCGAAGCTCTCAGCAAGAGCAGAGTAAAAGACGTCAAGATCATTGGAAGGAGAGGGCCTTTGCAGGCACCGTACACCATCAAGGAACTTCGGGAGTTGATGACTCTCCCTGGACTGGGCTTCGTTCCACCACCAGAGGGATGGGAAGCCTTGATGCAAGTAGAGACGAAGAAGCTTCCTCGCCAGCTAAAGCGAATCGCGGAGCTACTTCAGAAGGGGTCCAAGACGCCTATCGATCAGGCGAAGAATGCCTGGCAGCTAGGCTACCTGCGGTCACCAATCGAGTTCCTCTCGACAGACTCTACGTCGCTCGCAGCAGTCGGCTTCCAGAAGCAGGAATACGTGAAGCCGATGCACGAACTCATCTCCGGTGATCCTCAGTCCGATCTCAACACTCTACGCGCAGCCAAGGTCAAAGGTACTGGCGAGAAAGGCATGGTGACCGCCAGCTTGGCCTTCCGATCTATCGGCTATGAGTCTACAGCTCTTCCCGGCTTCGACAAACTCGGCATCCCTTTCGACACGAAGAAGGGCATAATCCCGAACGACCGCTATGGACGCGTTCTCTCACCAGACCGTGGTCCAGCAGCAGACCTGACAGCAGGCCACGTCCCAGGCATGTACTGCGCCGGCTGGGTGAAAAGAGGTCCCACAGGCGTTATAGCAAGCACTCTAGACGACGCCTTCACAACAGCAGACGTGATCGTGAACGACTGGAAGAAGAACGTCAAATTCCTCGGCGACGAGAAGGAAGGCCCGGTTGAGAAACGCGGATGGGACGAAGTGAAGAAGGAAGTCAAGAAGAGGGGTTTACGGTGGGTGAGCTGGCAGGACTGGGAGAGGATCGATGCCGAGGAGATTCGAAGGGGGAAAGAGAAGGGCAAGGAGAGGGAGAAGTGTAGGAGTGTGGAGGAGATGTTGAGGATTCTAGATGGATAGAACTGATCGTACCAGAAGGGTTTGCGATTCGATGTTATTGCGCCAAGGAGAGCGTCTCCCTTTCTTGTAAGCACCTCGTTTGCCTCTTCTCCGTCAACGCCGCGCGGGCACGGTTCGAGGATCAAAGCCGAGACGGCTCGGAGTTGCTTACTTCTTGAGTGGCATAGACACCGACGACGGAAAGGAGAAGGCAGCTGTAAGTTCTCCGCGAACGCGAGGATGACCGGTGAGTTGTCCGTATGCAGGGCGTGGGCGTCTGAAGGGCGGAGGGCTCGCCGGAGCTGCTCCCCTTAGGATTGGAGGGGTACTAGGGGATGAGAGGTTGGGGAGCGGGATTGGCGCGTCTGACAGCCTGCCAGGCGACAGGTCGGTCATGGGATGTATGGGTGGGTTCATTGAACGATGAGGAATGAACGGGTACGAGGTCTCGCTGATGACCAGGACCTGTCCCAGGGAAGAGGTTCTCTGCTCTTTGCAACAAGATTTCGAGGACAAAAATTATTCATAGGGGCGATGCTCCTGATCGTTCAGCACACTAGTGCTGCATCATACTAACGCTCTGGCCCCAAGGCGTCGAGCAAATCCAAGAAAGAGTGACGGGTCATGATGAAAGACGTGAGGTATGAGTTGATAACTTTCTCGATTGCTCGTGATACTCGTAACAAGACTACAATCTATCGATCAAACAAACACTTTCATGGATCCTTGGACAATCTGTGATTCCTTTCAAGTTCAAACAACTCCCCAACGCCTCGCTCTGTAGTTAAGCCATGGTGATTATATCGCCCTTCTCCCAGCCGTAACAGCTGGGAGACATACACAAATTCCCGACGTGGACTCGTCAAGTACACGAATGCCGTCTGACCCCCCTCCTCGGGCACTTCGCAATCGTCGGTCTCGCTATCGAAACCTACTTCATCGCCGCCATAGCAGCAAGAGTCTCAGTGTTGGGTCGATCCCTCATTCGTTCGAGTTGCTTCTCTCGTGGTGATCGGGTGTCCTTTGACTTCGATGAGGTGAATTTGTCCTTGATGAGGCTGGCGGTTGTGGAGGTTGAGAGGATGGAGGAGGTGTCGGATTTGAGGGATTTGGATTTGGGGGAGAACATTTTGGTTGTTGTTGATGTTGTGTGGCTTGGTTAGTTGATGTTGATTGATGTCGATGGAGATTGATCGATTGAATGGTTGGATGGATGACGAGTATATATCGTTTGCGTAGACGTAGAAAGGTACTCTTGCGAAGAGTCTGACAGAAGGACCAGAGGATCTTGCTGATTGATGATGCTGATGAACAGTAAGAAAACCTGAGGAACGAACCCACATACTTATACATCCTCTCCACCTCAACAAACAAGGCTCAAATGCGAACTCGAACCATCACAGTCACATCCACTCCGAGCCTTTCTGCACAGTCAATTGACTCAAGGCGCCAGCGCCAGCCTCGCCGGCTCGCACGAAGCGAACGCGATGCGGTGTTGAGCAAAGCACTCATTCCGGTGTCGCCATTGCTCACCTCAGCATTTCCAGAGCAAGGAATAAGGTGCTCCTTGCTCTTGAATCCTGCTGTATACCACGCGTGTCGTCCATTGGGAAGGATTCAATCTTACTAGTGAGTGGTGTCGGAATGCGACCCCGGCCGATTGAGGCCGCTGACTGGATGGCTGCCTTGCGGTGACTCGAATCCGGAGTAGGGATTCTGGTGACCGCGCCTTGTACACAACGCCGCCTATTCCTCGATTTTTCTTTTCTGTAGGGCGTTGAGGAGTTTGGTGGTGGCTTTGCATGTTGCATCGCATTCGCGCCTTACAGGTTTGATCTCGTTGTCAATGTCCTTCTTAGACGATGCCTTGTGATGGTAGAGTATTCCTTCGGACAACTTGCCATGCGGCGTGCGGTTCTCGGTGAAGGATCGTGGTAGAAACGGAATTCGCTTGAGAGACCGTTTTCGCCGTTAGCGCCCACGCGCGAGATCAGCCTCTTCTGGTCAGTCACGTGCGGCCCGCTTTTTTCTTCCCTATAGGGTAGTTACCAGCTAGGTGGCTTAGAATACAGCGAGATGACTCCAATGCTTCGTTGAGTCGAATGTGGGCGAAGCTGCTGCGGCTGGTGAGTTGATTGGAAATCCGGTCAAGGTAGACAACGAGTCTACCGCTCGTCGGAATACAGCGATCAGAGCAAACTCGCTGTTCAAGACCCATCGTAAGCAATGCCAATCAACATACTTCCAGCGGTAACCACACAAGCTTCACCAAGCTCCTCATCCTCACGGAATAAGACTCCTACGATCGACACTCAATCCATGACCACTTCTTCCTTCATCAATCCTACAAACTTGCGTCGGCGCTCTTACTCCGAGCCATAGAGTCCATTCCGAGATCCCATTCCTTCACTCCTGCTGCTGCATGGAGACGATGACTACTGCCCGGCCGGATGAGGCGTGGTCTTCGTGCAGGAAGGAAGGATGTCGTGGTTCGGCCGATCTGTTTTCTCCGCCGATGTATATTGGTGCTGTTTAGGCATGTCTGCTTTGCGGGGGAGGGTTTTGGTCGAGCACAGGTCTCTCGGAAGATTACCGACAGTTCGCTCGGCCGAGATTCACGCCATTGAAGTCGTCCGGGGCAGATAAAAAGAGCTTTCCTCGTCCTCGAAGGCGTCCCAAGTGGGCCTGTCGATCGAGACTACCAGAATGCAAGCCGCTAGGTTCTTTCACCGAGTTCGCGATGGGTGTTGGGAGCCGCAGGGTACGGATCTGGCTACAAGTGCGGAGACTGGTCAATATCGATACTAAGAATCCCATTGCATTCGCCGTAGTCCTACGCTATGTAGGATAATATCTGACAAGACTCAGAGACCTGTTCCTCTCGCTAAGCGCTACAGGATAGCAAATGCAGATCAGAACGCACCAGAAGCCCTTGCTTTCTTGCAAGAATCATATCATCATCCACAGCTCGACGCCCTCGGCAGACGCAAGGTCTAATCTCGGCGTGTATGTACCCAATCCCTCAGACCCGGGCGGGCCTCTTCTTGCCTTGTTCTCTCCACTCCCTTCGTGTTCATCCGTTGTCGCGTAAGTGCGTGTCTTTCCAGCCGTTTCAACGTTTCTTTTCTTTATCGACATGGGCTTACTGCGCCTTCTTTGGAGTCGTCTGGGCGCCTGCACCACCGCCAACATAGCGGTTGATGTCGGTCTGGTCGTGCACCTGCTTAAGGACGTTCTTGGCGGTGTCCCAAGCCTGGCGGGCCGCTGGTGGCACATCCTGTCTCTGGACGAGAGCATCGCCGCGAGCGCCGGCCTGCTTGATCATGCCCTGGACGAAAGTGCTCTGGCTGATGCGGGCGCGGAGGAAGACGGTGTAGAGGGCGAGGATGATCCAGCTGCCCTTGACGAAGATGATAGCAGAGCCTAGGATGCGGAACCAGAGGGCGAGCTCGAGGCCGGCGACGAGGGACATGCTGGCGTCATAGTAGTCCTTAACGAAACGACCAATGGTGTCGGCAAGACCCGAGGATTGGGGCTTCTGGCCGGCAGGCGTGGTTGGTGGGGGCTGAAGGGTAGGGAGCAGGATGCCGCGAGTGTAGGTCAGGACATGGAAGACGCTGTAGATGGCGTATGGCAGCATCGCAAGAGGGTACTGGCGGGAGAAGAGCCAGAGGAGGGCCATTGCTGGAGGAGTGTTTGTTAGCCTGTGCTCAGGCAGGCACATTGGGGCCATGTCTACTCACCAAGATATTGCACATTCTCGTCCGTCACCAATGCCACTGGGCTCTGGGGCTGCTTTCCACTCTTCGCGCGTGCGCGGTATCCCTTAAAGACGACAATGCCATAGGTGGCAGCTGCCGCGACGAAGGCGGTGCGGTAGCTGAACTGGGCCCAGCGGCTGTAGTACTTGAACATGATGTAGCTGAGGCCATAGCGGAGCGTGCACAGCAGCAGCGTCACATGGCCGCAGAACCACGCGAACTGCAGCGTCTGGGCGAGCTTGAGGAGGCGGTCCTGGAGCGACTCGCCCTGGGCGGTGGGTTGGGGAGGAGCCATAGCCGGGCGGTGGGTGTCTCGATATCAGCTGGGGGTGTGCGGGCGGTAGGAATTGGAATGTATGCTGGCTGTCGCAGGACTGCTGCCGTCAATCGATCAGGAGCTGGCCGTGGTCACTGCAAGGATTGCGAGGGAGGAAGCGGGTTGAAGTTGGAGGTTGGTCGTGGTGCAGCGAAACGACGAAAGGCGCAGTGTGATGATGTCGCCTAGCCAGGACCCACTTCCAGCTTCCAAGCTTTTCCGTACGTCACTGCCACCTGGCCTCCAATTCACCAACATTCACGGCAAGCGAGATCGTCACAAGTTGCGCACATCTTTTCCGAATGGACAGTTGACATATCAGAAATGGCCATTGCAGTCGCATTGGGCGTCCAGGTGTCTTCACTGCTGCTACAAGAACCACGGCTGAGGACATCGTCAAGAGGTGGCACACCAACTCCTCACGTTTTCCATTGATGCCCGTGGAAGTTGTATAGTACCGCTATGAGCGGCGAAGGGACGGCAGCTGATCAACTTCCAATGTGTCGCATATCTAGGTGACCTCAAGGGGGACTCACAGCATTTCCAGGCCCAACTACGTTCGGGAACTATTCAACCTCCTTCCCTCGATCAGGGCATCGAGAAGGGGATACGAATACCAATACGCAACGATGACAGACCTAGACGACGCGCGATCGACTACTCGTATCGCCGAGTCCGCGGATATAGAAACGATAATTGACATATCGCAACAAGTCCAAGACAACTTGACTGCAAACGGGAGCCTCCAACACATTGGGCCATTAGAGCGAGAGACAGTCACCAAAGCAATTGACAGGCGAGGCTGCTATGTCCTGGAAAGCGATCAATCGTCCAACATGGAGAGAAGCATCACTGGATGTGCTTTGACACGCAGTCTTGAACCCGGGTACTTTGTCTCGACCTCTGACTTCAACATGGAGAGCTTCCCAAGCCCGTGGCTGTATCTTCATTCGATCATGTTGGATCCATGCCAACAAGGCCGAGGACTCGGTGCTACTTTTGTGACATGTGTGGTCGAGAAGATCGCGAGAGAGCAGTCCAGCTCGGGCACTCTCTTTCTCGACTGCTGGGCGGGCAACGACAAGTTGAGAGACTTCTACTGCAGAGTTGGCTTCCAGTTCGCAGCAGTTGTCCCAGAAGACGACTACCAGATTGCTGTATTCTACCGGCCATTGCATGCCACGGATGCAGGAAGTGGTTCATTCCGTTGAGCTGCGTATCGTCTTTCGTCATCAGCAACGAGCGAGCCACGATTGGATCAGTTGGATTCAGCGAGGTACGATTCCGAAACGACAACACATCCTGTTTCAACTTGTCGGTGCCTGACATGTCGAAGCAGGCTCATGCTTGCAGGCAAGTTCTATTCTATTTCCTGTCATTCCACGCGACGCTGTGAGGTCCAACGCATTCGACACGTGAAGCCCGAAACGGTTACAGGGCACGTGCCCGCGAAATAGGGTTCAGACGGCGCTAGCTTATGTAAAGTCAAATTGTTCGTCATTTGGATTCGCAAAGTCCTGAGCTTGTGAAGAAAATCCCGTACAATGTGACAACAACCACTCCACTTCACTGCTCCTCCACTCCGGGTGATGCCTCGTCCGAGGTCATCTACCACAACAACCACGCTGTCCTCCTAGCACTCACCACACCGCGTCGCCGCCATGCGCCAGACGTGCATCTTCTCGGGGTCGTCGCACCCGCACCTCGTCGAGTCCATCTGCGAGCGCCTCGGCCAGAAGCCCTCCAACGTCGAGCTGAAGAAGTTCAGCAATGGCGAGACGTCCGTCGAGATCAGTATGTCGCCCTCGTCGCCGTCTACCATGAAAGTGCCCTGCTGACATGTACCTTAGAAGCCTCGGTCCGCGACCAGGATGTCTTCGTCGTGCAGAGTGGGAGCAGCCAGTAGGGAGCCCAATGCCTCGAGCCATGGCGGCCAACTGACATTGCAGGATCAATGACAATGTCATGGAAATGCTCATCATGATCTCTGCCTGCAAAGGCGGCTCTGCGCGCTCCATCACCGGTGAGTCGACTTCTTTGGGCCGGTCCCTCCCGACCCACGCAACCTTGCTGATAGTGCTTGGCCAGCCGTTATGCCATACTTCCCCTACTCCCGCCAATCGAAGAAGAAAGCCCACCGCGGGGCCATCACCGCCCGCATGCTCGCGAACCTCATGAAAGTCGCTGGCGTTAACCACGTCATTACCATTGACCTACATGCCTCGCAGATGCAAGGCTTCTTCAAGTGTCCCGTCGACAACCTCTACGCGGAACCTCTTCTGGCGAAATGGATTCGGATGAACATCCGCGATTGGCAAGAGAGTGTCGTGGTGAGCAAGAACCCAGGTGGCACAAAGAGAGTGACCAGTCTGGCAGACAAGTTGGGCCTGAGTTTCGGCATTGTCACAACAGACCAGAGGAAGCCCAAGATGTCCCCAAGCATGTACAACTCCGTCATCTTGGAGAGTTTGGGTGGAGACGGCACCAATGATCGTGGAGCGTTGGAAGACGAAGACGCAGAGTCTCGTGTCAACTCGCCCGAGCGACAGGCGGGAGCCCCAAAGGAGCATGACTGGGCACAGAAGCGCAACATCAGCCCCAAGTCGGGTGCTGAAGAGCAGAGACGTCCTAGTCGACCGAATGTGCAACCACGCGCAGTCACATCGGTGCCCTCGACGATTCGGACTCGACTGACAAATGGGGAGCACGCGTCTAGCCCACTTGCACAGTCGACTCGCCCTGAATCAGTCAATGAGGAGAAGAAAGAGGAAGAAGGCGACGAAGGCGTGTCGTTGAATCGGGCACGAACGATCCCGACTGTTTCGAACGACGAAGATGGTTATGAAGAGCCCGAGGGTGATGATGACTCGGATGAGCGGGCGAGGGATGTCATTACCGGACGTCTGATCCACGGACACATCGTCGACGACGACGTCCCTTCACCAGCCATCTCTCACTACTCTGGACGACGCGGCCACCGATCCAGTGAGGATGAGGACACCCCTGACCACATGATGCAGTCCTTCATGTCGACTGCGTCGTCACGTTTCACCGGAGGTAACAATGGATCAAACCCCGTGCATGGCTTGGGCGGGACTGGAGATGCCACCCATTCCGACGAAGAAGAGGAAGAGAATCTCCAAAACCCGGACATCGAGACCCGTGTCACACTGGTTGGCAACGTCCGGGACAAGGATGTCATCATCGTCGACGATATGATCGACAAGGCTGGTTCCTGGATCGCAGCGGCGGAGACTGTGGTTAAGCGCGGCAGTGCTACCAGAGTCTACTGCATGGCTACTCACGGTCTGTTCGGTGGCGACTGTCTGCGACAACTGGACGAGTGCGATGAGATCGAGGCTGTCATTGTCACTAATGCCTTCCCCATTCCAGAAGAGAAGCGACAAGGCATTCGGAAGCTTGTCGTACTGGATGTTTCTGGACTTCTGGCGGAGGCTATTCGACGTAACCACCACGGAGAGAGCATTAGCCAGCTCTACCATCACTGGGATTAAAGCATCGATATCATGACCTCGGGATCCCAAGATTGACGTTTGACATGGACTGTACTTGCTTGCTGGCTCTGACTGGAGCCTTTTGATGGGACTGGCGTCACGGTAGAAGGGACATCCGGCGACATGACCCAACATGGTCTGCTTTTGTGGTTGAAAACACACATATCCAATTCAGCGGCGGCGAAGGACGGCTCACTTCTGATATGAAACTGCTCTGCGAATGGAATCGATCGACGGCCTTGATGGCACGTCCTCTTAGTCTCTGTCTTGGTCAGGACAGACTGATGAACAAACCTACTGACTTTCTCGCTTTCTTTCGGTCTTCGTTTCATTTGGTTGTCCAGCGATGCAAGTGGTTTAGCACTTGCCCGAGCTTTCTCTCTTGCATGGGACTGTCTTGGAACGGAGCGTTGGTAGATTGATTGGCTTCTCCCTTTTGGGCGTTGCTACTTGGTTTAGAAGGCATGCTTCTCAGGTCTCGTTGAGGCTGACACTCTTAGATGAGTGGAGGAGGAGTGTGCAAGAGAACCTCCTGGACAATCATACGCATTGAGATATGCTAATCAAGGTCTAAGGATGTGGTAGGTCGGGGCTTTCTTGTTTCTTCACTTCAGAGAGAGACTGGCGAGGCGTACAGCCCCCTTCATGGATTGCAAAACGAATCACTTTCCGCACAAGTCTGGTCAGCGGAGCAAAAGAAGAAGTATCGATCCCACTGAGACTCGAACTCAGATCTCCCGGCCACAATCAGGCGGACCTGAAAATGATACAATCGGGTGTTCGGCCGGGCGCCCGAGTAGACTCAAAGGCAATTGCACCCTCACCTTTGTCAGGCATGCTATCCGTTGCACTATGGGATCTATATGAGAGGGCCGAGTCTCGTTTTTGATTATGAGCGTCGGCAAGATCAAGAGAAGTGAAGAGATCATAGTGTCGGAAGGATATCACAGAAAGCATGTCCCTCCAACCCCTGAATTCCTGGCCTCGTCACCAAACGCCCTCCCACCGGTTCCCTGCATACCCCCAGCGCCCACCCGCCCAAGCCCCTCCCACCCTCCCAAGCCCCTCCCACCCTCATAATCCCCATCTTAACCAACCTCATCACCCAAACAACAAGTCCCATGGTGTAGCGGTCGCACACCCAGACAGCAAAAGCTCCATCCCCCTCCCCTATCAGGATACATGTTCCTTGTCACAAGTCGCACTCGCTGTTGCGGGGGGCATGCATGCATGCTTTCCGCTCAGCAGCGTTTGCCGGGGGAGTAAGGAAAGTCGGCCAACTTCGGGGAGAGGGATTCTGCTGTTTTTCTGGGAGGGTCATGTTCGAGTCGTGGTGGGACTGGAGTTTTTGCTTTCTGAGTAGCAATTGGTAACCTTTTTTTTTTGGAACATCCGGTGTAGTCGGACATTCGAGGACGGAGACGAGGAGAGGTTTGGCTTCCTTGCAATGACGTTGACTGGTGCTGGAAGGTTATCACATACCATCAAACGCTCTCCTGTCGGCGACCTGCATATCCACTGCAACAATCCGTTCCCATGCCACTTTTCATAACCCATTTCTCGAAAAGCTGCCCTCAACGATCGGTCCTGTGGTGTAGCGGTCGCATACTCAGACAGCAAAAGCCCAATCTTTCTGCCTACTAGGTAACACGTTCCTTACCTTTACACGCTCGCCGTTGCGGGGCCTTTTGGCTGCCGCACAGCGGCGTTTGTGCTTAGACGAAGGAACGTTGAATGCGTAGCGGGGGACTGATTTGCTGTATTCTGGTGGACCATGTTCGACTCATGGTGGGACTGGAGGATTTGCTTTTTGGGAATTCCATGTCCGTGTCGATGAGTTGTCTGTTCGTGGAGGGTCTGATTGTTTTTTCTTCTTTTGGGGAAATCGAGTGTTTTGGACAGCGAAAGGGTGAAGGCCCAAGCGGACGACAAAAGATTGCACGGACGGCAGCTGAGTGAGTGAAAGGTTGAACCAAGCATGTGAATTTCTGGGGTACTGATCGACTTTAAGGGTCCATCGAATTCCGCCGATGCCTCGATCAAATCGACCCTTCGCGAACGATCTAAACGATATCAGCAGATAAGAAAAAGTTTGATGTCCACGAAAAGTGCAAAAAAGAAACTCCCACAGGAGAAGAAAGACAGCCGGAACCATTTTTCTGTATTTATTTTGGGGTCTAAGCCTGGAACGAACGAGGTTCGAACTCAAGCCACAAGGATTGGCGGAGATGACGAAGGTACTAGAGGCAACACCCTAACCACCTAGCCCATTGGTGCTTGACACCCAGACAACGCCGATAGAACAATCCTCGATTGGTTGACTGGGAAGAAATTTGCCAATATATAGGTCAATGCATTCTGGTGCATTCGGCGGTTGGTGATTCGAGCTGGGCGTCGTGTGGTAGTGGTTGTAGAGGGGATTAGCTGTACAGGAAGGGGCTTTCACATGTTTAATGCCTGCGCTCCACATTCCCTCGCAAGTAAAATTTCACATTACTTACTTCACATTCACATATTCAACTTCTTCACCACCTCCTCAAAATCCGGCACATCATCGCTCCTAACCGCCGGCCCTCCCCACTTCACCCTCCCATCCCCACCCACCGCGAACGTCCCACTCGTCTGCCACCGACTCCCACTCTCCGTCGGCCGATTCGTAATCCCCTCCCTCCCCAACTTAAACACATTACTCAAAGCCCTCGGATCCAACACATGTCCCCAACTACTCACTCCCAGTCCCCACTTCGCATACACCTCCCGCTTGTCGTCTACCACGATGCTGAGATTTGGCGGTTCGGTGCCGTATTGTGGCAGGGATTTGAGCCACTTGTCCGTGGATGCCTGGTCGGAGTGAGAGACGGCTATGAATGCTATGTCGGTGTGGCGTTTTGCGGCTTCGCGCATGCGGAGGAAGGTTTGTTCGGCGAAGGGGCAGCCGCAGTGGCGGAGGAAGGCGATTATTGTTTGTTTGCCCGGGTCGAGTTGGAGTTTTGTTGTTGTGGGGGCGAGTTCGCCGATTTGAGGGGCGTCTGATGTTGGTGGGTTCTTGGGCGCGAACCAGGAGTTGAATTCTTGCTGGAAAGTCATGGTTGGGTATGATCGTGAATCTGATGGCCGACGCTTGCAAGGTGAAAGTGAAGACAATGGATCGGTTCTTTTTGATGTACGCTTTTGCTTTAGTCTCCAATTGTGTGGAGAATGAGAGGACACCTGCCGTCTTGATAGGGATACCAGTATATGTGCCTTTATTTGAGATATGTATACAGCTTTCTACGTCACTGCGAGTGAAAGTTGAAGTCAGTCGATGAGGGGACGTTGAAAGTTGGAGCCTCAGGCACAACGGGAATGACGCAGCCGCAACGCACGTGCCACTCCCGCCGGCGGGCAGTGCCGCGTCTCCAACGTCTTGCCATGAACCTCGCAAGGCGACAGCATCGTTGAACACCGCACACCCTCTCTTTCACCATCGCAACCGCCAAGATGGGTGCATTACTTTCCCTCCCGTTGCTGGCAGTCCCAAGCATGGGTACGGTGAGTGAATCGAAGCCGTCCGCCACGCCGGCGCAAAGTACTGATTGGAAGTCTAGGCCATGACCTTCCTCGCCAGTTGTTGCGGTGCGGTATGTTATATCTATTACCAACGATGTCTACAATAGTCACTGACATGATTCTAGGCCACATGTAGCGCCGTCTGCTCAGCCTGCGGCAAATGCAATAACAGTGTCGCCACGCGTATCGCCTACGCCCTCATCCTCCTCATCAACTCGCTCCTCTCATGGGTGATGCTCACCGACTGGGCCGTCAAGAAACTCCAAGGTCTCCTCCTCGACTACGTTACTATCGATTGCGCCGGTCATGCCTGCTTCGGCTTTGCAGCAGTTCACCGCATCAACTTCGCGCTCGGCTTGCTCCACTTCGTTCTTGCCTTCCTTTTAGTTGGGGTCACGACCTCGAAAGATTCACGGGCGGCTATACAAAATGGATTTTGGGGACCGAAGCTTGTCGCATGGATTGGGTTGATCGTGCTCAGCTTCTTGATACCAAACACGTTCTTCGAAGTCTGGGGCAACTATGTCGCGCTGGTTGGAGCTGTGCTGTTCCTGCTGCTCGGCCTGGTGCTGTTGGTTGATTTGGCGCATACTTTCGCTGAGTACTGCATCGAGAAGATTGAAGATACGGACTCTGGACTTTGGCGCGGTGTTCTGATTGGCTCCACACTGGGCATGTACCTGGGAAGCTTTGCCATGATTATCATCATGTACATCTTCTTTGCTGGTAGCGGATGCTCCATGAACCAAGCTGCGATCACGGTATGTATTGTGAAGTACTGGAATGGGAATCCCGACTAACGTGATTTAGGTCAACCTGATCTTCTTGATTGCTATCAGCGTCATGTCGATTCACCCGAGCATTCAAGCGACCAACCCACGCGCCGGTCTGGCCCAATCTGCGATGGTATCCGTCTACTGCACCTACCTCACCATGAGCGCGGTGGCCATGGAGCCAGATGACAAATCTTGCAACCCACTCGTCCGAGCAACTGGCACCCGAACCGCGAGCATCATCATTGGAGCGGTCGTTACATTCGTCACATGCGCCTACACCACCACCAGAGCAGCAACTTACGGTCTTGCCATGGGCTCTGGCAAGGGTGGCTACCAGGCTGTTAGCATGGATGATGAGGCTGCCGGCCACGATCTTGTCGACACTCAACCCGAGAGCCGACGAGCTATGCGCCAAGAAGCTTTGCGTCGCGCTGTGGAGTCTGGAGCCCTTCCGGCCTCAGCCCTCGACGAGAGCGACGATGAAGACGACGACGATAAGACTGGCAAGCACAAGCTTGATGACGAGAAACAACGAACACAGTACAACTACTCGCTCTTCCACGTCATCTTCATGCTGGCCACCGCATGGGTAGCAACGCTCCTCACGCAGAACATCACCAGCTTGGACAAGCCTAATGACGACCAACACGACTTCGTTCCTGTTGGACGCACATACTGGGCCAGTTGGGTCAAGATTGTCAGTTCTTGGGTGTGCTACACTATCTTTGGATGGACGCTTGCCGCGCCAGTGATTATGCCGGATCGGTTTGAGTACTCTTAGGTAATTGATGGGGCTATCAGTGCTCTCGCTTTCGCATGTACATGACTATTCACGAGATTGGACAGTTTATCTCATCACTTTCCAACCAGTCCCAGCTTACACTTCAGTCCAGCTCTTCATAGAAGTCCGCCAGGGTCCCGCGGTGCCGCGGACTGCCATCGTCGTTCAAGATCCACTGAGGCTCTGTATTCCCGCTTTCCTGATCACGATTCGCATTTGCCGCTTCGACTTCGCCGTTCGCAGTCCCATCAGCCTCGACGTCCTCCGCCCCAGGATCATGGCCTTCCTCCTCTCGCACACCGTCGCCTTCTGACTCCACTCGTTGAAAGGGCGGATTCAGCCTTGCAGCCGCAGGCCTCATATAAGAGTCCATCTGGAGTTCGCAGTCCTCGTAGTGGATTTCCTGATCGCTCGAGTTCGACGATTGGAAGAAGCCACAAGAAGGGCAGGTTCGATTTACAGGAGCTTGAGGTTCTGCTGGTGCTGGAGGAGGTGGTTCGTCGCTGAAATTGGGTACGGGATCCCACAGGCCCTCGGCATCCAAGGGGTCCATTTGCGTTAGGGGTCGGGACGGTTTCTTGGGATCGTGGAGAGGGATTGGGAAGTTACTGCTTGCAGGCTCTTCATTCAGATAGGCTGGAATCGAGTAGTCGTCTCCGATTTGGTTTGATTCGATTTCGAGCTTGTGGAAGTGGACGAGGTAGATCTGTTTCCAGTCGAAGTTGCGCTTGCCAAGAGTTTCTGGAGTTATCGGATCGTTGCAGTCGTCCGGGTCGTGAATTGTTGGGGTGTGGGTTGAGGGGCTGATGTTGAAGTTGCGGCAGAGGTGGGACTCGAGGGCCTGAGAATATGGTCAGAGGAGGAGGGGAATGGAGAGGGAAAGGGGCAAGACTTACTTCCCATCCGTGGTCTGTGTCGAGGTGGGGGAAGTCTTTGGGGTCGAGTTCGAGGGGTGGAGAGAGGTCTTCTTGGCCCTCGTTGGGAAAGGAGTATTTGCAGAGACGGATCTTGAGGATTTTGGGTTGGGCTTGGGTGGTTTTGCGTCGGGGAGGCATGGTTGCTGGGTGAAGGGGATTGGGGAATGTGATACTCTCTCGGAGCAGGAGGCAGGCAAATGGAGCGAGAGGATGCCATGGCGTTCTGGGTTGTGTGTCTGGTTAATTCTAGGGTGCCGTGAATGTTCTTCTCGTCGGGAGCAAGTGAATCGGCTTTGGGGGCTGCGAGGCCTGAGAGAAGTCCCATTCGCTACCACGATCGTTCGCCTGTCTTTCTGCTCGACTTATGGAAGTCAGGTAGTTTCAGGAAAGAAGACCAAGGGAATTGGAACGAGCTCGTTCTCAGTGTACATATTCTTGAGATTCTATCACGGGGAACACGGTATTTCGAGGAATAGGGTGTCTTTGAACGAGCAGAGGATGAGCAAGTGGTTTGGAGGAGGTCAAAGACGTTGAATGAGGCTTTCAATTGACGAGGTCCATAGATCAGGTCTCCCTAAAACCCGCCCAGCACGATTTCAATGCAGTGAACGCAAAGTGGTCTCCTCATCTCATCGTTCAACGACCCCTGACAGTCTCTTCATCCTCTGGCCAGATGTAGACACGGAATTCACGAGCAGCGATCTTGCCTCTGTCCATGAAGTCCGCGAACCCAACATTGACGGTATCATCAAACCTGAAGAGCTGATGTGGCTCGGTCGAGTGCTGCGGTAAGACCCACAGCTCACACTTCCAAGTGTCTTTTAGTACTCCCTCGAACAGGAACTCTTTAACGACCTCTTCGTTTGCTTTCACCCATTTCAGAATATCTCGCTCGATGTCTGCCGCCGAGGAGTCATTCTTTGCGCTGACTTGGCAATTGGGCTCGTCGAATTTGGCGTGGTCGGTCTCTAAGGTGGTGAGGTGGTTGACCAATCTTACGACGATTTTAGCCTTGTCCTTCCCGGCCATGCGAGGTGGGTTCTCCTGAAAAGGCATCATAGATGAGCTAAGGCTCATCGTAGGTAGAAATGGGAGAAGAGGACTTTGTGCGTCGGGCTTGTCAATCTTCTTCCTCAAGCTCTTGACTGTTTTCACGCGCTTGAGTTCTGGCAAGTAGTTGTGCATTTCTTGTGGGAAGTCAACGTTGATAACTCTTCGGTAACGGTCGCCGATGCTGATATCTCCAAGGTCCCATGCGGTGATTTCTTGGACAGCTTCGTCGTTCTCTTCATCCAGTCTCACGAACAGGACATATTCGAACGCAACGTGATTGGGGGAATCCTGGACGGGATCTCCAGATGTTCCAATGCGGAAGTCTGTGTGTGTCCGTGGCGGTGGTCGAACTCGTTGAACGATGTACCCTGCGCCAGCATCGTCTGCGTTGCTGACGGCTATGTTGACCGTCACCTTTAGCTCCGTTCCGGAAAAAGAGGTTGGATCTTGAAACATGCTGGAAATGTCCGTAAGACGTTCCATATATGGATCACGGTCCAAGTCCAAGGCCTTCTCGTTGTTGGGGTCCGCAGAATGCACAATGGTACTGAACCGTAGACGCACTGCTGACTCCTCTGTTCTAGTGCCGGGCTGTGCCAACCCGTCTTCTGGACGCGGGCGTAGTTGTCGAGCCGGGCCCAAACGCTGCTGCCGCCTGACTTTGCGGAGGATGTGGTGGTGAATGTCGTTCGCGAACGTCGCGGGCGTCTCGAGTTTGTGGAAATTGATGATCTTGTCGCTCCAGATTTCACGGTCGACTCCGTCCGTTGTTGCATCGAATTGGAAAGTCAATCGCGCACTCGAATCGTATGCAAGAGCGCCTTCTTTCCGATCGACATGGATCTCGACGCTGTGATGGCCATCGCCTAGTTCGAGGATCTCTTCGAATGGCCGCTTATGAGTGCATTGCAAGTGAGAGTGCCACGTCAGCGTGGCATCTTCGTCGAGGTGGAAGGCGTCGAAGAGATCATCTTCTAGTGCCTGGAGAGCAGTCAGCAAGATTGGAATGTAAGCTCGGCGCTCGCCAAATGGTTTCACCTCTTTAGTCTTGTTGCTGCAGTCGATGTTCACGCTGCGCAATGAGCCACAGAGTCTGAATTGCCAAATGCTTGGCATGGCGAATGGAAGTTCCCTTGGATGTCGAGATGAGTAGCACACATAGCGAGCGCTTATTATATATTGCTCGCATGGTGGCCTTGATGCTGCATGCTGGAAGCCTCAGGAGTATTGTGGCTCGTCTGCATAACGACGAGGACCATCTTGTAACAGGTAGCAAACGAGACATCGAACGCCAGAAGTCAACGAACATAGAACGAAGTAGAAACGGATGTCTGGTGATGTTTCCATGCTGTCTGTCATTATGGAAGGCAGAAGCGCGAGACTCAGACAAGGGTAACGCGTGGAGGATGCAGCAAACTTTGGAAGGAAAGAGACAACAAGAAACTTATGAGGAAAGAGGTGAGACGAAGTTGATCAGCATACCTACTGAAAGACTTACAGAGTTTGATCTGGGCAATGAGAGTCCCATCCCCATGTCCGTGTCCGTCAGTCCCCAAAGTCTCCTCACCTAAAGTCCCTCCGGGCTTTCCTCGTCGATTGACCAAATGTGGCACTCCATGTAGACACGATCTTCGCCCGCATCAATCATTTCCTGGTCCATGAATTCCGCGAAGATGTTCGTCTCCTGAAACTTGAACAACTTCCTCGATTTCTGTGGCATGATCCACAAGTCGCACCGCCAAGTGTCCTTCAGGTCTTGAAACATAGGCTTTAGGAGAGTGAACACCTTCTCTTCGTTGTATTGCCGCATGATCGATCTGATGGTCGCCTCGATTGTTTTTGGCGTGTCCCTATTCTGGCCACCGATTTGGCAGTTGATGTCAAAGTCAGGTCCTTGGGCACGGTCGTCTTCGAGGTGATTGACGAGGCGGATTGCAACTTTTGCATTTTTGTTGCCGGGCATCCTTGCCGGGCCTGGGCTTTGATACTCGTTCAAAGTCATGCTTGGCAAGAACGGCGCGTCTGAGTCTTTGGGTGGCAACTGCAAGGCCACTTCCTCCAGCTCGGCCAGGCTCTCCACGCCCTTAAATGCTGGGAGTCTGTCCCAATCATCTGGAATGAATCGAGCTTGCTTACCGGCTTCTGGATCGGTGATGCTGAAATCATGGAACAGCCATGAATTCGTCTCGTACAGATCCAGAAACTGTCGTCTGCGATGATCGAGCCTTGCCATTATGGAGTGTTTCACATGAACGTCGTTGAGTCCGTTATCGACTTGTCTCCGGTAATCTCCCACACGGATATAGATCGGAGACTTTGGTGGCCGGCGAGCGCATAGGACGATGTTGCTGTCGTGAGAGGGACCCAATTCGGTGACATCAATTTGAGCGGTGACTTGCAGTTCCGAACGGGAAACCGCATCAGGATGTTCAAACAAGTCAGAGACCGTAGCGATGCGATTCGCATGTTCGTCATTGGCATCCAAGTCGAGATATACTTCCCGATCGTCGGGAGAGTGCACCAAGGTTCTGAACCGCACTCGAAGTGCCGGCACCTCAATCTTTGAATCGTCATCTTCTTCGGCTTCCTCATCGTTCTCTTCGATGTCCTCTCGAACAAGAGAGCGGTTGAGCATCTGCTGTCGTGAGAGTTTCCTGGCAATCGTGGCTCGGACTCTGTCCTTGAAGCAGTGCAATGTGTCGTCGAATGAATACTCAAAGACAGCGTTCGTCCAGATTTCGGAGTCAAGCTCCTCTGTGCTTTCACCAAATTCAAATACCAAGATCGCGGCCCGTTCGACCGGACGTAGTGCATGGCGATTGATGTGAATCTGGATGTTCGGATCGATGGGGAGAGGCCATTCTGGGCGATAGTGGATGATTTGCCGGTGGCACAAGATCTCGTGAAGTGGGCGTTGAATTGCACATCCCTCGTGAGCGAAGTGGTAGGTCACGTCAGATTCTCGTTCGGCGCGGAAATGGTCCTGAAGTTCATCTCGCAATTCCTGTGCTCAGGTTAGCAATATCAATCGCAGAAGCAGGGGTAACCCTCTCCTACCTCTGCGCGAAGGCCCTTGCAGTCGACGAACTTGTTCATCAACGTTCCGCACAAACTGAATTGCCACTGGTCATCCATTTCCAACTTGAACCTCTGTAAGGAACGATTGGAGAGGATCTCGGCCAGAGACCGATTATATATCGCAGTTGGCGCAGGGAGAATGGGAGCCGGAAGAATCAAGAGCCATGTGGAATCAACCCGGAACATTGGAGAGAGTGCTGTAGCAGGCTACAGAAAATGAACACAAAGAGGCGGATGGCGGAGAACGGTGGGTGGCATTCTTGCTCCTTTCCATTGATAACATTTTATCGACCATTTTCTGCCACTTTCGAGCTGAAAGAGTTCGTTGTGTGTCGATGGAAGTGAAGAAGAGTGCGGTCAAAGTCGAGGTGAGGTCGAGTGCTCACCCCCGAAGCTCCGCAAACGAAGCACGTGACACATTGACATCGATGTCGTCTTCGATCTTTTGCTGATCTCCCAATTCATTAATCGACCACGCAACAAACAACTCCATTACCTCTCGACCTCGAACATCTTGGACGGCGGAGTGATGAACGTCACTGCCATCCACGCCGCTCGCTCCTCCGTCTCATAGCCCTCGCAGCATCGCCACGGCGGGTGGCATGCTAGAGCGAGCCACCGCATGCCTCAAAGCCGGAGCCCGCGATTCTCTCAAATGCGCTCAGCAGGCCCCGCGGAGCAAGCGCATGCTCCATTCTTCCTTCTGGGCTCATGGCGCCGGTGGCCTCGATTTGCCCTCTTGGGCTCTTTCACTTATTTCCACGCCGAACGATCTGCCATTGAAACACGATGACACTGGCCGAAATCAGAAGTCATGCGCTGGGGGATCGTATGGCCAGCACGATAGCGTGTTTCTGGACTTCTTGTATCCTCCACAAGCGCTGGCTTGGCTTCACAGGACGAGTGGACAATGTTTCGAAAGATGGGAGAGGAGAAATGCGAGGAGGTTGCCCGAAGGTTTCATTCAGGCACCGAGGGGCTATTCTGTACGATCGTATGGGAAGAGTGCTGCTGCGGCTAGGAAGCAAGAGCGTGATGAGGCAAGGGCCAATGATCCAGTCGAGCGTGTGTTTGGTGTCAGAGGGAAGGAGTTCGCCTCACCCCGAGATGAGATCGAGCTAGATGGGGAGCAGGAGACAGAAGATGTCATCTCGGCAAATGGTCTGATCAGGAAAGAGCCGTCCGAGTTGCAGGACGACGCAGAGGATGTTGATGAATTTGCGGACACACCTGGAGAGCTTGCAGAATCTGGAATCGCTGAGAACGTGGACAACCCATTGAAAGCTTTGCGCGAACTTGTGGCAGGTCGTCGAGTGACCAGGGGCATGGACACAACCGCTCGTGCCTGGTCACTGTACAATCTGCTCACAGCCGACGACAGAGAAGACGCGCATCTTAAGAGTTGGCTTCTTACATACTTTGCTTCCAGAAGCAACGATCTGGCGGATGCGCATTGCATCTCTCTATATTACGCCATTCCCTTGAAAGATCGGCAGCTCCCCATCTATCAGGCTACCCTTAGAGCATTTCTTCGGCGAAACGATCTCGACTTCGCCCTCGGACTGCACACGGAAGCTCTGCGCAACATCCCCAACGGGCATCAAATCTCCAAGGAGTTGTTTACATACGCCATTCAGCATAAGCTCTGGGAAGTCGCGCTCGAGGTGCAGAATCAACACCACGAGGCTTTCGAAGAGATCGGACAACAGAGCCAGCTGGCAATTTTCTGGCTCAATGTGTCAGAGGCTGTGAATCTGATGGATGCTTCTGTACGCTTGTACAAGCGGATACACTGGATGAACCGGAAGCGCAAGCCTGGCCTAGCACCCTACGGGCTCTTGTGTGCCAGAATGTCCGAAGAAGCTCTTTATCAGTTTCTGCAGGATCCAATGCCTAAGCCACTGCCTAGCAAGAAGCTTCACTGCATCTTTGACGCCATTTGCCGATGGAACGCCAAAGCCCCAAAGATCCTCGAGAAGGCAATGTCGGTCTTGCTCGAACGGTTCAGTTCACGGGACGACTATGCGCCTGTGCACCATATCGTTTCGTCTCTCTTTCAGAGCTATCGGAAGACTGGCATAAGCCGTGCGCCTGAATGGATGCTACTACCGCTCCTGCAAAGGGTGATCAGACTTGCAAGCAGCATGCGAGACTTGAGGCGCACAACGCACACCATCAGCGTCAATTCGATTATCAGTCACTGGAAGAAGGACCACGGCAAGTTGAACGTTCCGGCGATACATGAATTGATGTCTTTCTACGCCAGCATGGGTCTACCCTCGAAGCTGGAGCAGTGGTACGGTAATCTCCGTCATGATTATCCGGAGTATACTCATCAGCGCGACTCACTTTGGACGCTGATTCACGTACACGCTCGACGAGCTGACATCCATAACGCCAAGAAAGCGTTCAAAATGGTCGAGGATCTGTGCAAGGCCAACAATGATGAAGTGCCGCAGAAGTGCTGGACCAACTTGATATACGCCCATTCGCGGGCAGACGATCTCGACGGAGGGATCATGACCTTCAAACGATTTCTGAAGACTGGCTTGAAACCGGACGCATACCAGATGCAGCCAATCGCCGAGATGTTTGCCCGACGTGGCGATGCGGAGGGCGTCGAAGACATTCTACGGCAATTCGACACCTTGGTGCAAGAAAGAAGAACCACGCCACTGATATCAAGCTATATCCAAGCACTTGTGAATTGCGGCGATGTGCGTCAAGCCACTGAAGTCCTCAGCAACACGGTCCAGCAGGTGAAGGCCGGCGAAGTCTTGGGGTCGCTCACGACTTGCTTCAATATTCTGATCACGACCCATGCGCTAAGACGGGACATAGACGAGACCATGAACGTGTACCGGTGGATGCAGGCTGCAGATATCCGCATGAATACGTGGACTTACAGCGCCTTGATGCAAGCGTTGATTCATCTTCGACAGACGAGCGGCGCTAAAAAGATTCTGACCGCTGCCCTGCCCCGACTAGGACTGCGACCAACGGCTCTGCACTACGCCATTGTTGTCGCCGGATATACCAATCAAGGAATGTACCAGGAGGCCGTTGACTTCTACGCAAGGATGGTCCGCGACAATGTCAGACCTTCGTTGGCTACCTACCGGACCTATCTCAGGGCAAAAGCTATGCATGAACATAAAGAGAAGCCAGCGAACATGAACGGTGAACCGGCACCTCTGGAAGAAGTTATTTCTCAGCTCGAAGAGTCATTGGGCACGCGGGATGGATCTGACCTGGCACCCAAAGATCCTGGTTTCGGCTATGCCTCTTACGATCGTGGACAGGCCGTGGCCGCCTATGTCGATTCCATCATGTACATACATGGCACTCGGCGATGCTTGGAAGCAGTGACCGAGATGTTTCGGCTGTATCGCGAGCACGATACAGAGCACCCGGAAGAACCACCCCCGATGCGAATATTGACGGCCTTGATGAACGCACTTCTGCAGGCAGGAGAATACAAGCAGGTGGAGACCTACTGGGAACTCGCAAAACAACAAGCCGACTTGATCGCCCCTTCTCAGGTTGTGCCCGACTTCAAGCCCGCCGACAATTCCCCTGCAGAATCCCAGCAGCCATCAGCATCTCAGGCTCTCCATCTGGCGCCGCCCAACGACAATAGCGGCGCAGAGATAGGATTCGCATCTGGCAGCGAGGTCAAAGCAGTGCAAGAACCCCAGGTTGTACCTTCTCAGCCGACCACGCTCCTGGGCCCTCGACCATCTCCAGGACGTGCGCACATCCTGACGAATGCATTCCGCCACTACATTGCCAGTCTATCTCGAGAGTATCGCGTGGTCGATATGGTTGTACTGTGCACCAAGCTTCTCAGTCAAGGGTATGTTTTTGACAACAATACCTGGAACCGATTGATCGTTCATCTCTGCACCGCATCGCCACCACTCGTCCTCCTGGCGTTCACACTCACAGAGCGGTATCTGATGCCCAATTTTCCTGGCTGGGTTCGGCGTTCACGCACCAAGTTCAGGGCAGAACCGCCTGCCAGAGCCCAAGGCACGCAGTACATACGAGCTAGCTACCTTCGTCCGGGCCAACTGATGCCGCAGTATCACACGATGGTTCATCTTGCAGCCGCATACATAGGGCTCCGCCACACAGAGGCTACCAGGGGCCAGCAACAGGGACGAGAGCAAGACAAAATTCAACGACTTGTGGGAAGTGTTCAACAGATTCGAGATCGAGCTCCAAGGGCTCTACGGGCTGTCTATGACATGCCTCAGATCAACGACTCTGTGCAGTACAAGCTTCTCGGCTCACGGCAGTGAGTCCATCTCAGCTCTTGTCCATGACAACTTGTATATAGTGTACAGTAGCTACATTAATTGTGAATACTTGACCGAACAACCATTTCTCTTGGATCAGGGCATGTGTCAAGGCTGACCAAGCCAACCTCCAATCATTTCGGCGCACGAGCCAACGGCCTCCTCGGACCTCACGTCAACAACCTCGACGATCATTTCGTCTTCCATGCACCTTTACCGCTCGAATTCAAGACTGATTCTTCGCTTATCTTGTATTCAAATCGCAGAGATATGGGCGGCAGAATCGACAAATAGCATCGCTTGCAGAGCCTAGAACGATCCGGACATCTGGGTTGTGGCGTCCACCCACACCCACACTTCAAGCCGCGGGGGCATCCCCGTATCTCATCTGCACTGGGACGGGATCTCTTGACATCGAATGCGTTTCTTCCGCGGGCCTAATATCTTCCAGTTCTTGACTGAAGAATCATTTTACCGCTTCATGTTCTTCACGCCGAGCATGCTGATACACACGGCGACATCGAGCTCACGCGTCGAGGTCCGATAACACCGGCACCATGGCCGCGGACACGCCACCAAGTCCGCGACCCTCAACTTCAGCAACTCTCAATAATGCCACTTCACGAAGTCAGAATGCCGATGACCACCATGAAGACGGCCACGAAGGCTGGCGGCGCCAATCTGGACCTTTGGGAATTCATCATCACCATCCCCATGCTTTCATGGAACGGAGGCGCTCCTCGAACCGGCGGCGTTCTTCCTCGCGTCGGAAATCCTCTGTAGCACTGGAGAGACTACCGACTGGCCAAGGGCGCAAGTGGTGGAAATTCCACTTGAGAGACTGGAACGATGAGGATGAGCAGGATTGGTGGTTTGCCAGTACTGCTATCCCGCTGCTTGCGGCGACGATCGGGCCACTGGCGAATGTCCTCTCTATTGCTGCTTTGGTCACGAGTTGGAGAATGTGTCTTGTTACTGATGTGACGCATCAAGAAGCGAGGCAGTGTCTCTGGAACGGCGATCCTAACAGCCTTGGCGATGAACTAGATGGCCAGGACTTCTCAGATCCGCGATGGTGTTACTGGTTGAATGTTGCGAGTTTGGTTGTTGGTTTCATTGGGAACTTCTTTCTGCTCTGCAACTTCACCAACAGGATCCGGTATATCATCGCCCTGCCGGTGACGATCCTTTGCTGGTACCTGGCCACTGGGATTTTGATTGGCATTACCGTGGCGATGCAGATGTGGGAAGCTCCGATCCGGCCTCAGCAGACCTATACACAGGGCTTCTGGTACGCTGTCATTGCGGCTTGCATGTACATGATATGTGCAATGCTCTTGATGGTCAACATGCTGGGCTACTTCTTGGGCCACTATCCTCAGCACTTCACCCTCACCGAATCACAGCGGACATTGATTCTGCAAACAATGCTGTTCTTCGTCTGGTTGGCTGGAGGAGCTGCAGTATTCTCTCAGGTCGAGACGAAATACGGTGACGGAACCTTTAGTTGGACCTACGTCAACTCGCTGTACTTCTGCGACGTCACGATCCTCACAGTCGGCTTTGGAGATCTTTACACTACGAGTAATACGGGACGAGGACTGGTTCTGCCATACTCCGTTGGTGGTATCATCATGCTTGGTCTTGTGGTTGCTAGTATCAGCAAGTTTGCGGCGGAGCTTGGCACGGAGAAGGTGATCAAGAGACATGTCGAGAGGGCGAGAGTTAGGACTACTGAGCGAACGATTACTACCTCGAGAGAGTTCGATCGCCGAGAGGTCTTCCTCGATGGTCAGCGGCCGGCAATCTCTGGGCCTTTCAACCCCGTGGATCAGTCAAAGCCCAGGACTATAGGCTTTGCGGACGATACCGATAATACCAAAACATCGACCATCAAGAAGTCAGTCACGTTTGGAACCTTGTCGAGGGTTGGCAGCTTGATTGTTCACCCTCAACGGATATCGACCCGAAAGCCGAAGTTGTTGTTGCTAAGGGAAGAAAAGGATCGATTCGATGCCATGCGCCGCATTCAGCACAACACGACCAGATTCAAGAACTGGTCGGCCTTGTTCCTGTCAGTCTCGGCTTTCGGACTGCTGTGGTGTATCGGAGCTGTGGTGTTCTGGCAGTGTGAAAAGGACACTCAAGACATGACATACTTCAAGGCATTGTACTTCTGCTACGTCTCCCTCCTAACCATTGGATACGGAGATCTATCGCCCAAGAGTAATGCTGGACGACCCTTCTTTCTGGCCTGGAGTTTGATAGCGGTGCCGACAATCACGATTCTCATCAGCAGCATGGGTGACACCATCATCAACCGCTTCAAGAACTGGACTTCTGGCATTGCTGACTTTACTGTTCTTCCACAGAAAGGCATCTGGCGGGACTTCGTGAACAAGCACCCTTGGCTGCTAGACTGGCTGGCCGAACGCAAACAACGCAAAGACGAACGCAAACGCCTCGAAGAAGGCTTCCAAACCGGACCCGCCCCAGAAGAAGACGAACCACCCACCATCGACGAACTAGCCCAAGAAGAGCCCTCGGACCAAGAACTCGCAAAGAAACTCGCAAAGATGATCCGCAAGACAGCAAACGACGTCAAAGACAACACGAAACAACGCTACACCTACGAGGAATGGGTCGAGATCACACAGCTTATTCGATTTACTGCTAAGAAAGATGGGGAGAGTCTTGATGATGAGGAGGAGATTGAGGGGATGGTTGATTGGGATTGGATTGGAGAGGATAGTCCTATGATGGCGGATAAGAGTGAGGCAGCTTTTGTGTTGGATCGGCTTTGTGAGAGTATGCAGAGGTATGTTAGGAGGATGTCGAGTTTGGTTGGTGGGGAGGGGGCTAGGGCAAGTGGCTCTGGGAGTGAGAGTGTCGATGAGGTTGAGGTTGGGCCGAAGGGGGAGAAGGACGGGAGGGAGGGGGAGGTTGCTGTTTCGGGAGGGCTTGAGAGGAGCGAACAAAACAAAGAGAAGGGTTGAGGGCTGATGATATGTTTGCTCGTTCGTGGAAGTGTCCGGGTCTACTGTGGTGAAGTGAAGGAAAGAGGCGGGGACTAAGGCAGCCATTACCAGGGCGAATCTGCTCGTCGAAACGTCTGGCTAGATCTCCAGATGCCTCGTGACGACTCTTTGACAAGCGAAAGGACACTTGGAGCAGCGTCCGTTGTCTTCGCGACCTCCAGGTGCGCTTTTTAAACCATGCTCTCGCCGCTCCGACAGAGAGCATTCCGAAATGGAAGCGCAAAAGATTCAAGCACCACCTCAGCATTCCAATATGGCGAGCAAGAAGTATTGGCGCCCTTTCGTGAGCAAAGTCATGGAAGACTACCCTGACGGTATCATTGTGTCGAAGCTCACTCTCAAGGAAGGAAACCACGTCTTCGATCTCAAGGTCAAACTTTGCTCCTGTCAGGATGCTCGTCCTCCAGACCGCACCGGAAGAATCTCTCTCCACAAACACAACCTCCAATCTCAAGCTGAATTTGAAGTGAGTCAGATTGTGGACCAACTAATTCGGACATTCGCTAATAAGTTCATCTAGAAAGGTCTCGACAATTGGTGCTGGTACGAATTCGAATGGCCTTACCAACAGGGCACGGATGAAACGATCGACCGAAAGTTCCTGCAATACCACCTCCATGCTCCCAAGGACGACAACAGTCCTTGTCCACGGCGCCTGGTGCTGGCAGACTTCCTGAAGGGAGGTCAGTACGAGGTCAGGAAGAAGGAGGCTCAGGATACTATCTTTGAAGTACATGTCTGCCCACGACCAGGTTTCCAAGGAGAGCTCAGAAATGGGCCGGATTGCAATGGTCGACCAAACGTCACTGTCTATCTTCCAAGTGGACAGTGGGTTTCAGCTCGGTCGCCTCAGGCTATTGCATACCTCAACGATGGTACGACGAATCCGACGGCTACTGCTGCTTCCAGCTCTTCTGCCGCCATCAATGCTACTTCGACACCAGAGGCTGCTGTGTTCGAAGGGCTGAGAAAGGATGAGCAGGAGAAAGATAGGGAATGAAGCTGGTAAGGGATGTTTGCTTGTGGAAGAGTTAGGAAACGTTTGCGGGCCTTGCGACAAAGGCAAGGGTTGGCACATGTTTTGTTGTTCCCAGGAGTATGAAAGTACACATTACCCGTTTGACACCGTTCGTAACAAGTGGCATTCAGCAGCAGAGACCAGAGGATCCTCAAGGCTGTCATACGCTCTCTCGGCTCGACAGGAATCCAAAAACGCCTCAAGACACATACCCAGACGACATGAGTTCAGACCAAGCCGAGAAGTCAATCACCCGCATTGCCCTCAATCTCCGTGTCAGGCTGTGCTACGGTCATGACTCTCGTCCAGAGCCTCTCCAGCCCAAAAGCATAGCAGTCACAATGAAAGACTTGGAAGGCTCGGATGCATTCGACGTAAGCCAACACACAGCCCTGAAATCAGAAGTTTGCTAACAGTTCCATCTAGGCTGCCCTAAGACGTGAATGGTGGTGGTGGCCACTCCAGAAAGGCACACGCAAGGAGATCGACAAGAAGTATCTGAGATATGTCATCCATCGCCATGTTCCTAACTTCGGTGCTTGTTCGCGGGCCTTGACGCCGGCGGATTTCCTGCCAGGAGGAAGTGAGGAGGACACGTACAAGTTACCTGGCGTGTTTTACGATATGCATGTCCTTCCTCGTCCGGGCTTCGAAGGGGAGTTTGGGAATTCTCCAGGTACGTCGAATCCGACGATGTTTGTGATTGATGCAGAAAGGGTACTTGTGCCGGCTCCGTCAAAGGAAGCTGCTCCAGTGGCAGCTGGAAACGCATCTCATCGAGCAGCTTTCGATACTCCTCTTGTCACTGTTGCTGACGACGACAATCCCGAAGTAGCAGCTTGCGCTCAACCTAAAGCCCAAGCCCAAGCAGCAACCAGCGGCCCTCATGAGGTGTTGGAAAAAGGTAACGAGAACATTGGCGGGTTGTCACAAGATGAGGAGCAAGAGACTGGACCTGGCGCTGCCGATGATGTTGAGACTCAGATCGACACGACTCAGACGAACTTCGCTAAGGACAGTGCCACCGAGGCCGACACAACGCGATCAACGACCGCCGGAGAAAACGTGGACGAAGAGAACGAAAAGCTGCCAACTTATATCAGAATCGGATGGATCAAGGCACCTGAGTCACCGGACGAGGAAGCCATTGCAATCGAGTATCCTATCGTAGCCAGCATTGCAGAAGTCCCACCCACCAAAATCGATTTTTATCGGATACCATCCTATGAGATCAACGACAGCCTCATTGGAGACTACGACAGCAAGACCAATATGACCACGAGCGAGCTGCAGTCGGCCGGATTCACAGCAGATCGAGTGTTCAAGGCTGCATACCGCAACAATGCCCTGAATCAGAAAATCGCAGAGGTTGCTTCGATGTTGGAGAACAGCGATCGGCCCGGCTATTACATTGACCCTCCCTGCATTACAAAAGAGCCCTCAGCCACTGAAGAGGCACAGGTCCCTCCAGCAAACCCCATGGGCCCTCTGAGACCTAATCAGAAAGCGCCAAAAGAAATCAGAGTGGCCATGGCGATCGTCAACGTGGGCGAGAACCTTCCAGACTTGCGGGTGGATGATAACATTCAGGGTGCTTTAGATCATCACGAGGACTTCACGACTTTTCGCAATTGGGCTATTAACGAGGCGCCTTTGAGGCAGACCGGGGAGACTCTGGCTACCATCATGAGTGGAATCAATCATCCTGGCTGGGATGTCGAGATCTATGTTGTTCCGCAAGACGCCAGCGAGGATAAGCTCTGGGAGAGGATCATGTACAAGTGGACTGCGGGTTCTGGCTTTGTGGCGAGAGACTTCCTCGACAAGAAGGTGTGGGCAAAGAGGGGAAGGGATCTGTATGTGGAGATGCACATCATCGACAAAGAGGGAGACGTTCAAGGTCCATGAGTTGTCTTCACGCGGTCTTGTGACCTGGACAAGCAACACTGGTTGATTTGAAGCCGGTGCGTGAGGATCGCCAGCACCGTTCGGAGGCACTATGTACATTAGATGGGTCGTTCTGGGCACCTTGTCTGTAGGAGCCGTCCGCGAGTGATCGTGGTGGGCTGAATGTGCCATGAGAAGTCACGACTGGTCGACTGGTCGATAGGATGTATGCATGAGGAGCAGAATATCATCGCTGTTGCAAGAAGTTCTTCAAGAAGCTGGTCTAGTCATCTACGCTTCCTCTGCTCGGACTTCATTGGCCCATCCGTGCTCCTCTTGATAGCACTTCTCGTCTCGGGCATTCAGGACGTTGTGCAGTCTCCACCCTCACTCTCTGTGACGCTGTCCCTCCGACGAAGACCACTGCCGCAATTCTATTGCTTCTTCTTGTACCCTCTGCCCCGTTTCGTTGGTGAGCCTGCACTAGCATCCGGGAGATCCTATCTTCTCGGTGATTGTGCAAAGTTCTGTGGTAGCTTCGTCGGACTTCGCATGCCTGATGGCGTACTCGTAGAACCTGCGGCCAACGTCTTCGGTGCTGGAGATAGGGCGAAGTTGGAGATCGGTGGCAACCTCGTCGGACTTGACTGTGCTGAACCCAGTGCTGGAGACGGCGCGACACCCGCCTCATCGTCACTTGGACTCCGGCGCGCTCTCCACTCCTGCGTATCCCTGAGCATCTTGCTGAATATTGTGTCTCTAGCCTCCATAAGCATGTCGGTGATGTTGTCATGCTCGCTCTTGTTGGTTGAGCCGAATCGCTTCTTGGGCTTTCGGACATAATCTGAGTCCCAGAATCCATGTCCTTTCGCAACCCAGACCTCGGAATGTTGATAATACCATCCAGGCAACATGTCGTTTGTCGCGGACTTGCAAGACATGAGTCCAACGTCAACGACAAATGAGAAAGCTTCCGATATCAGCCTTAGCGCCTTTTCTTCGTGAGATTTGATGAAGTTGATGATGGCCGCATGGCCGGTGTTGGTTCCCATGAGGAAAACTTGGGTAGCGTCGTTGAGCTCGATGTAATTCTCCCATAGGTAGATTAGCAGTTGAGTGGCTTCGCGAGTCCGGTTCTCCACCGTGCTGCTCTCTTCGTGCTCCTGCTTGTCGCCGTCGTAGTGCGCGATGTATTTGGGCAAGTTCACATCGATAACCGCAAAGCCTTGTTTGGCTGCCCAGTCGACGTAGGTCTTCACAACATCAGTCTTGATTCAAGTCAGCAATCTGTTCTGCATGCTGCAGCACAGTCTCATAAACTTACCAGCCACGTGTTGTGGAGCTCGATTTGACCAGTCCGCGGATCTGGGGATGCGAGCACCTCCGGTGGGTCATGTAGAATCAGAAGGAGAGGTCGAGCCTCCGCGTAGTTGGGTCTGTAGCGCGTCGGTCAGAATTGAAGCCTAGTTGAATGGGGTGATTGACTTACGTTGCGAGGACCTGGTTCTCGAACTCCTTTGCCAGCTGCTGTCTCTGGATGAAGAGGGGCGTCATCTGATGGTCGTTGAGCAAAGTCTCTGCTTGCCAGTTGCGAACCACGTTGTGCATGCGGACACCTGGAGGATCTCGTAGTAGTCTGGCTGAAAGATCTTTGGGATACAGACACCTCCAGAATCTGCTTTGCTGCCGCAGCACACGTTTCACATCATCCACAGCTGTCTTTGAGGGTTCGGTATCGACTAGTCTGTCCGGAGGCTCTCCCATCAGCGTGCGTGCGACTGCCGTAGCAGAGCGAGCAATTGATTCCAGGTTGTAGCCGCCTTCCAAGCAGACAGCCACTTTACCACCTGCCAGCGACATAAGCATGTGTGTCATGTGCGCATAGCCGGCGGGAGTGACCTCGCATCTTCCGAGCATGTCGCCCTTAGCAGCGTCAAAACCCGCAGCAATGATGACAAGGTCTGGATCAAACTCCGTGGCAATGGGCATGACGACTTGTTGGAAGGCATAGATGTAGTCCGCATCTCCCATGCCGTCGGTCTGCCAAGGAATGTTCACATTCTTGCCCAAACCAGCACCCTCGCCGCAATGCAGGTGGTCGCCGTAGGGAGGCCTATTATCTCGGTATGAGTGTTCAGGATAGAACTTGCCATTCTTGTGGACATGCAAAGAGATGTAGAGGACGTTCGGGTCGTCGTAGTTCGCCTGCTGGATGCCGTTGCCGTGGTGAACGTCCCAATCCAAAACCAACACCTTGCGGCAGCGACTGCCAAACTCCCTTTGGCACACCTTTAGTGCTATGCTGACATTGTCGAAGAAGCAGAAGCCCTTCGCATCCTCTCGTTCTGCGTGATGGCCGGGAGGGCGAATAACAGCAAAGACGTTCTTGACCTTGCCGTACAACACAGCTCGACAAGCTTCGATAGCACCACCGGCCGAAAGCTCCGCGCAATACGGGGTGCTAGTCGACAGGTATATAGAATCGTTCGCATTGGGTGGATGCTGCAACTCGTCCTGGAGTTCTCGCGTGTCCATGTGTCTTAGCGATTGGACCCAATCCCAATGCTGGGGAGTGTGCACAAGGCACACTTCTTCCTTGGTGACTGGGCGTGTATCTATTCGACCCATGTAGAAGTCGCCCACGGGGCCCGATATGTCTTCACGCCAAGCCAGCCCTGCATTCACGAACGCTTCAAAGATGGCATGTATTCGCCGTGGGTCCTCAGGATGCAGATCGTCCTCTGACGGCTCGGCCTCAACGTGAAAGCGCATTCGTACATCGTAGATGAGTCCTGTCTGCGAGGTCGAATACGGGAGGCTTTTGAACTTTGCTTCCTTTGGCCCATCCTTGCGTACTCTTACTTTCCGCTCTGTTGAGTCCATGTCTCGTGGTCGCCCGGGTCCTTTCAGCGGTGGTGCCAGTAGTGCTTGTGTTCTGGGTGAAGGTGCTGACTGGGGTATGGGTTCAGCGGAAGCACGGCTTAGTTCCTGCTTGAGAGACGAGGTCTGTGTGGTGGGAGCATGGCTCTCGGTGGTTTCTACCACCTCGCCATCCAGCATTATGACATCGTTCTCAGTCTCCATAGCAGGCGACGTCGACAAGAGCTTTAAATATTGACACGTGCTAGTCGCTCATCATGAGCGCAGTCCTCGCGGCCGGTCCAGTCACGTCTTCCAGGGAGTGTACACTGCGCATGAATTAGTACATTATGAGGTCTCTCATGCTGGGCTTATGCAGAAGTAAAGTGACAAGTGGTGATTTGTTCGAAAAGTCTCTCCTCCAGAGCGAAGGAAACGGTGCGAGCGAAGAGAGATCAAGGGGGTTATGAATGGATCATGCACTCACCTGTCAGTAGACCGGCGCGCTACGCGCACGAGGCGGCTTAGGTGACAATAGCAAGCAGGTGGTGTTTGACGCGAGAGGATATCGGAAAATAAATGCGAGCAAGTCTGTCGACAGAACCTCTGGCTTGTGCGACAGAAGCAGGAGTGTCGTGTCGTAGAAGTCGTGTGAAGCGCGGTAGTGGTTGTGGTGGTAGTAGTTGTAGGTAGGAGAGACGGGCGTTGCTCGGAGGTCGAAATTGAGACTCTTACGCTAACCTAAAATAGACGATTAATTATTGAATTAACGCCGACCCCGCGAGTCACGTGCTCGCCTAAACATAGATAAGTATTGACCTTACTAAAGGACTACTATCTATATTACTAGTACTTCTCTAATAGTAGTAGTAAGAAGTAATTAAATAAAAGCTTTTTTAGAGCTATTGTATTATATACTAGCTAGTAGCAAGTTAGTATTAAATAAGTTATATAGTCCTGTAGCTCTATGTCGCTGGCTACTAGGCTTGATATACCTAGATGTACATTTACCGAAGTAAACCCGGCCCTTCTCATCGCATAATGTCTCAAAACTTTGAGTAGTACTCCGTATGGGCCACCTCACCTCACTTGCCCAGCTGCGTTTACTTCCCGACCAGACTGAAATAATCCGACTCTGATTATGCCTTTGCACCGCGCTTACTTGGCCAGCAGAAAGACTCGATGGGCCTCATCAAGTAGACTATCTCGAGAGGCAGCGCCGCAGACGGATCCACGAGTTGTGTCGACCACTGAACAGACATGCAAACGGCAGAGGCTAGAAATATATTTGCATTAATAAGAACCATGCTATCTCAAGGCTCATCCAGACACTGACAATCTTTGATTCCTCCAGGGCCATAGATACCCATTGCTCCACTCCACAAGCTCGGGCAAGTAGATGCTACGACCGGACAGCCAAAGACCACTCCCCAGAGCCGTTCGAGCGAAAAGCCAAAGACATCGTCTTTGAGAAGTCTCTCGCGGATATTCTTCAGAGCGCCGCGATCGATGTCCTTCATCCGGTCCCAAGACACAATGAACTGGCCTCGATAAGTTAGCGACAATCCCTGACACTCTTTTTCTGAATTCGTCTGCTCGAACACATCTTCAATGGTCGAAGGATCTTCTTTCCATCCGGAAACGTCCCAACATCTGTCGCAGTCGGAGCAGAAAGCACCGGTATATGAAAGAGACAGGAAGCCGGTATCTTCAACGAAGTACTGTCGTATCCGAGCGACCATCCAATCGAGTTCATGCGGTTCCGCCTGCATGAAGAGTGTGTGCTCAGCGGAGGCATAGCTCGAGTTGAGAACATGAGACAGGATGTTTTCTCCTTCGCGGCCGATGTTCTCTTTTTGCCTGACGAGGACGTTTGATGCAAGGGGAAACTTCGATGCCACCTCGATCTCGCTGCCTTTGTTGTAGATCACGACGGTGGTGTTCATGCCTGCGACCTTGGGGATCTGCAATACGGAGTTGACAGCGTTGGACAATGTGTCGACAGACTCTTCATATCTGGAGACTACAATGTCCAGTCTGGGTACTCGGCCCTCTTCCCGACCGAATGCTGCATCGAACTTCCGGTGCATGAGAACGTCGTGCAGTAAAAGGAGCCAGGCGAGCGCATTCAGTGCGCTCTGAAAAGCCAATGAGGACCATCGGTGGCTTTGATTTGGGGTGTGACTGACCGGACTTTCCCCCTGATCATATTCAAGGGATTCATCGTTTTCAGCTTCATACGTGTTCCCTTGGACTAAGGAGTGTTGCCCATCCCGAAGCTTCAGGCGGCCGAACCAAGGCAACGTCAACCCCTCCATGTTCGGCGATGCCATTTCGACTTCGATCGTCGCCAACGACGCAACAGCGAAGGTCGCCCACTGCCCGATTGTCGTCGCTGTCGGCCTCGGTTCCAGCAGCAGATTGTCCAGCTCACTAATGACAACCAGACCAGCAGAAATGAATACCCAGCGCAAGCCCGATTGGCCAGAAGATCCCTCATCATCGTCCTCGACAATCTCTCGATCTCGTCCCACCCCACCGAACAGCAGAATACCGCCGGCTGGTAAATTCAGCAGAAGCATACCCAAATGTCCATACAAGCTGAAGTTCCCACTCTTCGACCACTCATTCGGGATCAAGATCAGCACGATGGGTACGACACTGATCGCCAAAGCAAGCGCATGAGCATCTCGCCCAGCCACCACGGTCAAATTCCTCGACTCTCCAAACCTCCACAACCGTCCCGCGAGCAAGACACTCCCAATGGCACCCATGGCCAAATACTCGCCTTTTCCGGACATCTGACCATCCTGCATGAAGAGAAGAGCAACGCACACTGCGAATGAAGAGTACCGCAGGACCTCGATCAGTGAGTACGACCACCGTCTTTCAATCAGTGAGCGGACATCTTGCGGGAGCAGCGAGTCCCAGTACAAGGTGAAGACCATCATCCAAAGCGTCGTATTCTTGACGTGTTGTAGGGACTGGTATCCGCATATCAGAGCACCGGTGACTGATGCGGTATATGGGAGCATCCATATGGCCGAAGTGAATGAGAACTGCCGGGAGTCATCATGTGCACGTTCCTCGAGACCTCTTGAGCGGATGGTGGTCTGGAGGAAGAGTGCAATCGCAATGTGCGCCAGTAAGAGGTATGTCGGAAAGTGAAAGCCATCCTCGAGGAGATGTCGCGTGGTAAGGACTGTCGTCAAGAAAGCCAGAAGCCGAATCCACGGCCGTCGTAGTATCTCGTCCATGCCCAATGTCGAGGCAGACTCGGAAGACGGCAGAGCGACAGCATTTTGTCCAAAAGGCCAGAAAGACATTACGAAACCAAAGTCGCACGTGTGCAAACAGGCAAACGTCAATCACGGAAAACCACCGAGTCCCAAACGGTGCCACGACATCCCGTCCAACACAGCACCCGACATTCTTATACTGCTCGTGCGCTACCTCGTAACATTACACAGCCTCCAAACGAGGCATGCATGCATCCATATATCCATTTTGAGCCCATTCATTAAGTCGTTGCCTGCCGAATCCTTCAAAGGTAACTCTTGCGAATCTAGCAATTTTTGACTTCTCAGCCGCCCAATGGCCCCTTTTGGTCCACCGCCCAAACTTCACGCGACGCGATCAACTCACGATGCTGTCGCAGGATTTGGCAGATGGCGGGCGGCGCGGGCCAGTCTCCCAAGGTATGTGCGCACCGTGGTGGGCTTGACGTCCGGACACAGCTCATTCACCGTAGGCTCCAGGATGCATTTTCCAGGCTTGTCGTCTTCCAACGAGAGGAGATTGATCTGGGCAGTCATTTTCCTAAGAATCTGTTCCCTGGTCTCGCCTATGCCTGGTACGTCGTCGCAAACATGTTGCAGTCGTTCGCGATGCAAAAGTTCTACCGTCATTTCGCGTGGGATGATCTCTTCGATCAGACGTGTGACTTCGCCGCAACTGATTGTTTCGCCGGCCATGCCCATCACAGGCTGCCACTTTCCGTCTGGTAGCAAGCATGCTGCGGCCACGAATCGGCCGACATCTCCAATCGTGGTCAATGTGATGACAGGGTGGGTCCTGTCTTCTTTAGTCGGGAGGAAGGCTCGTCCTTTTTGGATGTCCCACAGGAGCGGTGGATCAGCGAGACCTTCCAACATCTCCTCAGCGAACTCCTTCTGGCCTCTGAAGTCGAAGCCGCAGGCAAGGTAATTCATGAACATGCCAGGGCAGAAGCGGCAACACTCCAAGTCGCCTGCGTATTCTTTGGCGAAGTCCCAAACCTGCTTCTTCATCTCCATCACGTCCACCCGGCCATCTGCGTCGGGACCAAGTGCCCACTCTGCTGGAGCGAAACGCGAGACACCAGCTCGCACACATCCTTGTCTGGAACACATCAGCATGTTGAAGCTTCCCTCTTGCTGCTGTCGCGGCCTACATCAGTGCAATCTGAACCGCGGCCCACCCGGGACCCGGAATCTTGATCACAGAGATCACCGTGTCTATGTTTTCCAGGGCGTTTGTGATTGATTGCGGACTTCCGTAGTTCAAATATCGGATTGGAGCGCCGTACATTGTTAAGGGTTGAGGCCGGTCGCTTGTCTTTCGCGACAGGATGACTGGCTCGTTGATTGTCTTGCTGATCGCCGTTACAATGGAGCCTGGAAGATATCTGTTATTCTGCAGCCTCCATGGCAAATTGGTTGAGATCACTCACGGCCAAGAGTGGGCGATGTGCCACCTGCGACTGCAATGATACGCATCATGGGTGAGCCTCTGTCGAGAATACCGTGAAGTAGAGATGGTCCAGTATTCTGTCTCCAGCAAGTGAAACGTTGAGAGAAAGGCAAGGAGAAATTAAGGGAAGAAGGAAGGACCATCATCATCATGTGCCATCGCGGCAGGACCGCGCAATATTGTCAAGTGAGTCACGTCTCCCAGCAGAGCAGTCGCGACACGCATCACCAAGCAGCGGGGAATGAAGACGATCAGTACATCTAGCATCAATACAGTACATTGGTCTTGGGTCTTTCGAAAAGCGAATACGACTTGCCTGAAAAGGAATGAAGAAACCCCCGATCGATCCTTCAGCTCTTCGCACGTCGAACCAGAGCAATCCGTCCTCCAGCTTTGATCGTCTCTCCCTGGATTATCATCAGTAGCCATCACACGAACGAGGATCTGAAGGATACTCACCGGCTCAACCAACAACTTCTCAACCACACCTCCGCCCTTCAAACTCTCAGGAGCATTGACGTTAATTTCCAACTTCATCGCCTCCAAAATCGACACCAGCTGACCGGACTTAAGCTCCTCCTTCTCCTTCACTTCCACCTTCCATACATTCGCATCAACAGGGGCTTCCACAGCAACGATCTCCGGATCTTGCAGCAGACTCTCAATCGTGCTCTCATCAGGCTTATTCTTTGACTTTTCAGCTCGCCAGCGTTCCAGAGATTCCTGCTCCGCCTGGATCATCTCCTCTTGCACCTTCCTCTGCTTGGATCTGATCTCTCGGACTTCGTCGGCAGTCTCGGCGAGCATTTTGTTGTGCTCGGCCATATCGAACTCAGCAGGTTCCCATTCGAATTTATACTGCCCGGAGCGGAATAGGCCGAGCATCTTGTTCAATTCTTCTTCGCTGACTTGGTAGAAAGTCAAGATGTCGAAGTCTTGGAAGAGCCATGGACGGTCCGGGGAGAAGCCTTCTTTGAAGCCGTAGTAGTCGAAGCACGGGATCGTGCGGCCGAGCATCTGATAGCCGCCTGGTGAGTCGACGGGATAGATGCTGGCGCAGGAGCCTCCCCAGCCGAAGGTGCCTTCGGGCGTGAAGACTCGAGAAGGGTTTGCTTTGGGGCAGGACATGCGTTGTCGCGGGTCGACTGGGAGGGAGACGGTATTGCCGCAGAAGAAGCCGACTACAACGGCCATGAGTTCGCCGTTAAGCATGTTGTGCTTGAGCTGGTCTGCGGTGAAGGCATTGTTCTTGGCCACGAACTCCAAGTTGTCGGGCAGGTAGGGAGCATGAGGTCTTTGAGTCTCCATGTATCGTTTTGTGGCATCTGTCTGCTCCTTGCTTTCAAAGGATAGTGGTAGCTTGAATCGGCGGCAAGGCACCTTTGTCTTGCTTAAGTCACCAATCTGGTCTTCGAGTGTTTGCAGGTGTGAGATGAGCTTGTCTCGAGGGAGTTTGGCGCCATCGTAATTGATCGTAATGCTTGTGCAACACCCAACAGTAGTGGTCAAGTTGTCTTTGAGCCAGGCAGGTGCTTCTGCAGAGTGGAGTGCCTTTTCCAATGCGGTGGTTCTGCATCGGTAGTTGATGTCGAACTGTTCATTACCATACTCAACAAGCAGATAGTCGTCACCTGCTTGGCGATAGCGGACCTGTGGGCTAGTCTCCGAAGCAGCACGCTCCCATAACACAGCCTTTTGGTAGTTGCCGGAGGGAGTAAAAGGTTGATCAAAGGCCGGAACGCCATCAAAGCTGCCTTTCTGCACGCCATACTCAACAGCGTCGAGATATTGATCCACTCGCTTCCGCAACTTCAAAGCTTCCTCTAGAGAGACTCGCTTGTACTGCATCGTGTCGCCGGCTTTCAGTTGACCAAGCTTCCACCAGTCCGCTCGAATGGTAGTGGCAGACGACGCGAAGCCTCCGAAGTTCGGGCAGTCCAGAGCGAAGATACAGCCTTCATCACCAGTCCAGTTGAGCGTCCCGCAAGAGTAGCCGTACTCCACCAGATTGGAAGGATGTGATCCGCCTTCGCCGCCGTCTGTCCTCGCCCATTTGGGCACGGGGCCTACGAGCCTGATAGCAGATCGACTGGCGTTGTGTGAGATCTTCCATTCTGTGCTGTAGAGCATTTCGATGTCCTCATCAGTCAAATAGCCTTCTTCATGTGGACCAGGCAGAGCCATGACTTCCCACTTCTTGGTGTACTTCGGCTGAATTGATTCTGGTATCGCGGGATGGCCAGCGAGGCTTTGTGGTGTGCTCTTGACAATGCTGAGCTGATCACCAGGGGCAAGCTGTCGGCCTTGATATCCTCCAATTGCTACGAGTGGGGACGTAGACTTTGATTCGAAGTAGTCTGACACTGAAGGGAAGCCACCATAGACGGCGAGGTAGCTTCGACATCCTCCATCGGTCGTGCGGCCAATGGTCAACTTTTGACCAGTCTTGATGTGCTTTCTTGACCACATTGGGAATGGCGAGTCATCCAGAGTTGCTTCGATCGGTGCCCCTGTGAGCGCAATCACAGCTGGGCCCAGGAAACGCAGCTCCGGTCCGCTCAGGGTGATTTCGAGCCCTTCTCTGTTGCGGTCATTCCCCACGAGGAGATTGCCGACTGCCAGTGCTACAGGGTCCATAGCACCGCTTCGAGGGATACCTTTCGCCACTTTCGGCCGGCCTTCGAGATCTTGCACCAGAGTATACGCCCCAGCAGAGATGACATCGATCACGTTGGGCTTATAGTCGAAGCTCTTGAGGAAGGAAGTGATAGTGCGCCCGGACTTGTATGTTTCGTCTTCCATGATCGCTGCCAGGAACTCCAGGTTGTTCGGAGGGCCGGACACGGTCGATCTCGAGAGAAGCATGTTCATACCCTTAATTGCAGCATCACGAGTCTTGGCGTGGTTGATGACCTTCGCAATGAGAGGATCATAGTTGGGACTGATTCTGAGACCTGTTCGCACCCATGTATCAATTCGTGAGTTGGCTAGCTCAGTCCAATGTACCTCCGTCAGAAGACCGGGTGAAGGAGCGTAGTCCCGCAAGACATTCTCAGCATACACTCTCGCTTCAATGGCCGCTCCAGTTGGGCCTGACTTTTGCAGAGACTCCAGGTAGTCTGCGGACAGGCCACCCTTTCCAGCCAGTTGAGCATCTGCTTGCTTCAGCATGAGCTCGACCAGATCGACATCGTAGCACATCTCCGTGATTGGATGCTCGACCTGCAAGCGAGTGTTCATCTCCAGGAAGAAGAAGTCTGCCGATTTGTCGTCCACAAGAAACTCCACTGTGCCAGCCGATCCATACTTGACAGATTCTGCGAGCGTGACTGCTGCTTTGCAGAGCTTATCTCGCAACTCAGGGTGCTTCTCCACGAATGGGCTCGGGCATTCCTCAATGACCTTCTGATGTCTTCTCTGAATAGAGCACTCCCGCTCGCCAAAGCTGATGGCTTTCCCTTGGCCATTGCCGAAGACTTGGACTTCGATATGATGACTCTCGGGATAGTATCTCTCGATGAAGACTCCAGAATCCTTGAATAGTGCCTCGCCGCGGGATTTCGCTGTCTTGAAGCCAGCTTTGACTTCGTCTACGCTGTTGCAAGTGATCAGACCGGAACCTCCACCACCAGCGGTGATCTTGAGCATGACTGGGAAGCCAAGTTTCTCGCTCTGCTTGAGAGCATCCTCCTCATCCTCTACCAGCCCGGCTGTGCCTGGTACGATGGGGACCGAAGACTCTTTGGCCAGATCGCGAGCGACATGCTTGATCCCAAACGACTTGATGGCATCAGGTCCAGGTCCAACCCACGCCAGACCCGCATCCGTCACAGCTTTCGCGAAGGCAGCATTCTCAGACAAAAAGCCATATCCAGGAATCACCGCATCGCACTTCTTGTCCTTTGCGATCTGCAAAATCGCATCGGCATCGGTGTAGCTGTTGTTGTCCGGCAGCAAGACCGCTTCATCAGCATCGGAGACATGCAGAGATGCGGTGTCGGCGTCGGTGTAGATGGAAACAGTCTTGATGTCGAGTTTCTTCGCGGTCGAGATGATCCTCACGGCCTGCTCGCGTCAGTTCAAACTTCACTTGCGTTGAAAGGAGCATGGACAGGCGTACGATCTCTCCCCGATTCGCTATTAATAGGCGCTGCAACTTCTCCATCGTGACTCCTTGTCTTCGCGTTGCACAACAACAGCGACAGCAGGAGAGTACTTGCCTCCCGCCTTATGATGCTGTCAAGCTCGATCCAGCAACCGGGCGTCGACGGCCGCGGTGCTGTTGATCCTGGCAGATGGATGTGCCGCCGCTCGCTGATAAGAGCTCCCTACCTACTCCTCTTTTTGCTCCATCCAAGTGAGGGGCCATGTTCAAGGATACTTACATCACTACCTCACCTTATAGCACCGCGATAGGCAGGTCCACGCCGCCGTCGGCCAACTTTCAAACCTCACTTCATCGCGAAGGTAGCGGAGACAATTCTCAAGCTTCTTTCTTGCGTCACTACAGTCTTGCCTTTTGAGCTCAACCAACCAAGAAGACTTCTCGTCAACAACATGCCTCCCATTCAAAAGAAAGTCCACATCAATGTCGATCTCGGAGAGGGATACGGCAACTTCAAATGCGGTCCAGACGATGAACTGATTCCTCTCATCGACCATGCAAACGTACGCCCAAATTCTCCACAAAGACTCCTTCAAACTCCTAACAGATCCAACAGATAGCCTGCGGCTTCCACGCCGGCGACCCCCTCATAATGCAACAAACCGTCCGTGCCTGCAAATCCGCCAACATCGCCGTCGGCGCGCACCCCGGCCTCCCCGACATCCAAGGCTTCGGACGACGCGAGATGAAACTCTCCCCAGAAGAACTCACGGCCATGGTGCGGTACCAGGTCGGCGCGCTGAAAGGGTTTCTGGATGCGGAGGGCGTGGAGCTGCATCATGTGAAGCCGCATGGCGTGCTTTATGGGATGATGTATCGGGATGAGGAGGTTTGTCGGGCGGTTTATGAGGGCGTGCCGAAGGGGGTGAGAGTTTTTGGGTTGGCTGGGTAGGTGATTCTCTTTTCTCGAGTGATGTTTGGGTGGCGCTGATGAGGTGATAGTACACTTCAAGAGAAAGTCGCGAAAGAACTCGGCCTCCCTTTCACGGCCGAGCTCTATGGTGATGTTAAGTATAGCAAAGACGGCAAGCTTGTCATCGACCGCAAGAAGAAACCCTGGACGTCTGAGGAGACGAAGAAGCATGTCGAGTCGCAAGTATACAACAGCTCTGTTACTGCAGTGACTGGCGAGGAAGTCGAGCTACCGATTGGAGACCACGATGTCTCGATGTGCTGTCATAGTGATAGTCCTGGAGCGTTGGAGATCGTGATGGCGGCGAGAAAGATTGTGGATGAGTTTAACAAGAAGCAGGGGTATGCTTAGTGGTATATGTTTGATCCGATATCAATTTTTTTGATCAGCCATTTGATGCAGATATCAATGAAACTCAGGGCCGTGTCAATATCTTCATATTGCCCGCGCGGTTTCCTTTCGCTCCTCTACAACTCCTCATATGGCTCGTCGTCATCGCTTTGACGATCTCTCAACCCCTTGTTCTCTCGTCGCCTCCTAGGCCCTCTCTGGGCAACATCTCAATTGTTCTTTCCGTTGGCCTTCCGCTGGAGCTCGTTCTTCCTCAACTGCTGCATGACTCGGATCTCCTCGAGACGAAGGCGAAGCAGCTCGTCGTCTTGATCCAGGTCCGTGGCTAGGGATGACTTGGCTTCTATGCTCGTGTCGCCAGCGTCGTCTGCCTTCGCAGCAGGATCTTCTCGACCAGAGTCCGGCGATCGTTGGGGCTGCGTAGACGGACCAGGATCTTGCGGCGGTCGGTTGTTCGTGGGGATTGAGGCGTCAACTCCACCCTCAGACTGTGTGTCTTCTTGCTTCACCTCTGGCCACCGGGAGTAGGCTTGGTTGGGGGGCTGAATATATTCCTCGTCATCTTCGTCGTCACCAAGATCTTCCCGCAGTGAAGCCTTTCCCTTCCAGCCGAGCCTCTTGGTCTTTGACGACCTGGCCTCCGGGTCCTTGAAGCTCTTACAATGTGGTCGCTTCGCGGCTCGACCCCATGCTTCTGCGGCAGGACGCTTCCCTTTCGCAGGGGGGTTGCCAGATCTCTCTTTGACAATGAAGGAGCCGTTGGAGCGTTGTTCCGCAAGACCTCGGCGAATGTCTGACTGGCCTGTCGCGAGGTTAGTTCTCATGTGTTTCAACACCATGGGTATTGTGTTGAGAAGATACGGCTCGAAGGGATGACTTACTCATGTTCTTAAACTGAAAAGCAATCGCTTCGCCCGGCTCTCCGACCAAAGGCGTGAACCAGTCTTCCTGGATGACTTTGGGAGAACTCATGGTTTGGTATCTAGGATAGGGTCAGTTTATGTACGCACGGAACGGGGGAGATCAAATCGTCAGATTGGCTTACTGCTTCCAGGTAGGTTCGTTTGGTCGGCGTGGAGACATGAAGCCTGTGCGGTTGGACAGCGTGCCGCGGCGAATGAAGGCTGTGATACAGCCGGTGTTCGTATCATTGTCCAGATCCCACGATGTAGTGGCTGAACGGGCATTTCGTATGTCTGCCTAGCATCAGTACTGCCGTTCACCCACCAGCAGACTGCCACCAACATACCGGACTTCTCTGGCATTTTCATGGTTCTTTTCGTGATAAGCTTCGGATGGAAGACGTTGATGTCGCGGATGCGCAAGTTGGTCTCAAAGTCGGTCTTGTCGATCCAGAAGAGCTGCGTGGACTTGGTCCGCGTTTCGTCCCATTCTTCCCATGACACAAGAATTGCGATGCCTTCCGCTTGGTACAGAGGGAAATCGCTGCTGATGTAGAACTTGATGCTGACTGGCGTCTTCGGTTGTGCGTCAACAAGACTGCTGAAGACATATCCCTGATATGGCTCGTGAAGCTTGAGGAATTTGTTGGGATACTGCTCAAAGGGTACGCCGTCGCTCGCGGCTATGACGAGATGGATGCCGTGATCATACATCTTGAAGATGGAAGCGGGCGATATCTGATGGCTCAAGAAGAGCGAATGTCCAGCGGAAGGTGTACGTTGCTTGAGCTCGAACGGTGAGAAGGATGTTATGAGGGGTCGAGATGAAGCTGGCCTGTGAAGTCAAGATCGTCAGGGGTTGCTTGCGAAGTGAGGAGGGGCTTGGCTCACATGTGAGTGCGGTCCGTGCTTCGCCTGGCTAAAGCTAGGAAGCTAAATCATCACTTGGTCATGACATGTTTAAGCAGATGTACTGACCTTCATGTGAAAACTGAGTATGTATACTGATCTTCATGAGTGTACTTGACGGCATCTCCCCTCCCCACGGCCCGTGAACTGCTAACCTCTACTGGCCCTGTCTCGCCTTCCGCTGCAGCTCATTCTTCCGTATCTGCTGCCTGACGAGAATCTCCTGCAGACGAAGCTGCAACATCTCGTCGTCGTCGTCCATGCCTCCTCCGGAAGTCTCCTTCGATACCTTGCCTTCATCTCGATGCCCTTGTTCCGCCGATATGGGCCCACGCTTCGTCGCCTGGGGCTCGACTGCAGGAGTTGATGGTGCTGCCGTCTTTGGCGGTTGTGATGCCGCCGGCTTTGGCTGCTCGCGTTCAAACGCATTCTCAGCGTCGGCTTCCTGCTTGACTTCTTCATCTTGTCCAGATTTCACCTCTAAGAAGTTGAGGACTTCGTCGTCATCCTTGTCGTCTTCGTTCTCCAATAGCGCCGCCTTTTCACTCGAGCTCGACCAAGTCTTGGGCGGACATTTGGCGGCAACCTTTTTGGGTCCTGAAGGTGGGACAATAATACTCTGTCCGGTACCGCGTTGTTGAGATGGCGCCTCTTTGTGGGATAGACGTTTTCCAGACTTGTCTCGAGATAGAGCCGACTGCTCGGTCTTATTCGTTAAATCGACCACATCCGTCGGGCGGCCTTTCTCTGTCTTTTGCCTCTTGGGTGAGTTCTCCTCTTGAGCTTTCCATTCTAAGGAGCGCTTGTATCCAAAGTGAGGATAACTGCCCTCGTCTACTGCTGACTGCTGAAGTGAAGACTCGGATTGATCGCTGGGTTGCGTATGCGAAGCGGCAGAATACGAAGTGTTCGGGACTGAAGGTTTGGCTGCAACATGGTTGCTGGACGGCGAGTCGTCTTCATCGAGCTGCCGTAGAACGTCGTTGTCGATCCTCAGAGATGAATCGTACTTCGCGCGTGGAGCAATTTTGCGAATAGAGCTCATCGCTGGTCCCTAGTCAGCATTGTCGTCCCCCATACGAATCCAAAGCCCGAACGTCGCTGCAACGAGCGATCTGGGCAGCCAGCGAATGACTTACTGATGTTCTCGAACTGGAAGATGATGGGGTGTCCACGTATTCCAAACAGCGGCCGAAACCATGATTCCGAGATCATCTTTGGCTTGCTCATTCCGAGAAACCTTGACGTCGCGTGCGGTTAGTACTCTATGGTGTCAGACGTAAGACCCGTTTCTCCGACTTACTGATACCAAGTGGGCATGCCGACTTCCCTCGACTCAGGATCTGGAGGCATGTGTATTGTACCGCGACGAACAGAGACCCAAATGCTGAGTCCCTTTGCAGGCATCTTGAATGAAGTCAAGGAGACAGTGCCGCCGGCGTGAAACGTTGCCCGATAACTTTCGTCCAGCCCAGAAGCTATGTGGCGCTTGTCAATCCAGAATAGCTGCGTGTAATGAGCGTCCGCGCCCTGCTCAACCCATTCAAGCAGAATAGCGACGCCCTGCGCTCCGTAGAACTCGAATTCGTCATCGAACATGAGCGATATGGTGAAGTCGGTCAAGCGCGTTCGAACGATGTACTTTTTGTATAGCAGACCTCCGTAGGTATTGTTGTTGTCGGGGACGTTGTTGCCGTACTCAGGAACGCGTCGCCTGTAGCCATTCAGCAAGCCGACCTTGATACCATTTCCGTGCATGTTGGAGTGCTTGATGGTCGGTTTCGAGTGTTGTCGGAAGGTTGGATGGCAGATGCCTGAGAGGTGTAAACAGGATCTCATTTATAGCATGTGATGAATGCGGGCAGTGACTGTTGCCAGGGCTTGCAGCCTGTGCCGAGTGAGTAGACCACAAACAGACTATTGTGCTCAATGGCATGCGATTTTACTTACTGGTCTCACCAAGGCCCAGGCCTTGCTTGTCCTTGAGATGGACTTCCTGCTCAGCAGACTGTTGATGTCGCCAGAAGCAGCCAATGGTGTGCCCTGCATTAGTAACGCAGACCAAGTGAACATTGAAAGGCCTGACCGTCGGCGGTTTCGACCACACATCTCCTGCCCTTTTGCAAGAGTATGACTTGAACATCAGGAAATGCATTGTCTTGGATATATACACAGCTCTTTCTCCATGGCGAGCCTCCCCATAAAACGCCAGTTTCCCATGCCTCGCTCATGACGATCCCGAAGCATTGGCCTTTTGCTCCCGCTCGTGCTCTCTAATCTGCTTGCTCCACCATCTCGAAGGGAAGAATCGCTCCGGCTAGAACAGTATCAGTATCGATCCTCCTTCTCCTGCTCTGGACGGTTGTACGCACTCTAGGCATCTCATTTCGGAACTCATTCTCGGCGCTGTAGCTCCATGTCATGGCGACGATGCCGATTATGACGCCGCCCATGATGGCGGTGTTGGCCTTCCAGTTGGCGGGTTGGGAGTACCAGCCTCCGGCGGGCGACCAGACGTGCTTTGGGTAGCTGTGAGGGGGAATGTTAGCCATTGGGGATCGCATAATGGTATGGAATGATAGCCATACGGGATCTTGCCGCCTCCACCTCGTTGTATTTGTGTCGGCCTCATTGTGTGCGGTGTTTGGGAGATCAATGGGGTGCAGTCGAGAGGTGAAGTAGCAGCAGTTGCGGAGCTCGGGAGTCGATGCGCGCTCGCCAAGCCAAGCCTGCTTCAAAGTTTCCAGGGCGAGATGAACTGAGCACACGACATCAAATCTACTGCATTGCGCATTGATGCTCTGACACATGAAGACCCTACGCCTGGACCGCTGGGCATCGCACATTCAGCCTCCCCGCAACCCGCGGTTATATCTCCTCGCCCAACGATGTCCCTTTTCCACCCACGAGCCCGCACCGAGGAGGCCTGAGCTGCAGCGGCGACATCATCAAATACAGACTCAATGGCAGCCACAACGAAGAGACATCACCAGTAGGAGCAGAGCCTCAAGCGCTGCGACAGCACACGTGGAAGAGGATGATGCGTACAATGCGAATGCTCAAGATTCGCCTCTGGAACCCAATTTTCCCACTCATAAACATGCGACCCGATCAGCGAAGTTATCAGCATTGCACGCCAGATTATCGCTGCCGACGAAGTTGCCATTACAGACATTGGCGAGATGTCTGATAGATCCGTCCGTGGATCCGAGACCGGGATACAATAACGCGCCATTGGCACTTCTGGGCCAGGAGCTGCTGGGCTATTATACATCAGAGCATATCATATGTCATTACCCACGACTGCCGATGCCGGTGCTCTTCGCCGCACAATACGCGTATGTTGGACCTCCGACGCTGCGAGCCTTGCGATCGGAATGGGGAGTCGAGTACGTTGCTGCTCCAGGACCGGAAGTTGACCCTGGACTTTTACAACTTAAGAGGATGGAAGCTGGCAATGCCATGGCCGAGGATGGGACACAGTTGGTGAAAGATCTGCCTCAGGCCAGGAGGCTAGGGAGTGGGAGGAAGAATGAACAGTGGAATCATCGACGAGGGATGAGCAGTCGGATTGTCTATGACGACCAGTTCGGCGACCTTCACACTGGCCTTCCAGTTCTTGACGATCTACCTCCATACGCCGGCGCAGCAAAAGCAGAGGCAGCTGAGGGCAGCGAGACCACAGCAGAAGAACCAGAGACCTTCGTCCCACAGGATCACCCCGTATCAATGGACACCGACCCCACGACCCTCGAAGCCGCAAGCGCAGGTTTCGTCCGGGCTCTGACAGGAGCCGTATACCTCCACGCCGGCACCTCAGCTGCAAAGTCCTTCCACCGCGCCCACATCCTCAGCCGGCATCTCAAACTCCACGAACTCTTCAACTTTACTCATCCAACACGCGATCTCTCCCGACTTTGCGCCAGAGAAGGGTTTGAGCCGCCGGTCGCCCGGTTGATCAGTGAGACGGGTCGACTATCTGGGACCCCGGTCTTCGTGGTGGGTGTCTTCAGCGGGGAGGATAAACTCGGCGAAGGAGCAGGTGTCTCTCTCAACGAAGCAAGGATCAGGGCCGCGGCTGCTGCGCTGAGGAGTTGGTACTTGTACAGCCCACCGGAAGACGATATCATCGTACCCAGCGATGTGGAGGGTGAGACAGGGATGAAGTGGAAGCCGCAAATGGTGGATGTGGGTGAAATCATCACCTAAAGCAGTGATGAGGATAGAGAGGACTTTCGACGACGTGTATTCCTGGTATGCATGAGCGTGCGGATGGGGAGCGGGCAAAGGAAAAAGAGGCATTTTGCATGGGCACGGTGTCGGATCGCACTGAACAGACGAGGCAAGATGTTCAGTATGTACAAATACAACCAACCAAATACTACTACTATGTGTATAGAGAGAGGATGAATGACACCGAACTCTACTTTACCAAGCAAGACTGATGAGAGTGAAGGTGAAGCAGTCATCAAACGATCATTTCCATTATCAATCGCAAAAGCATCGATCAAAAACGAGGCATTCGAGGTATCCAGCTGCTGAAACAGTAATGATCAAAAACCACAACTCAAAACCAGTAAACGACAAGCAGTCCACAAATCCCCATCTCTTCCTTTGCCTCTCCTTTCCTTTTCAATCGTTCAGTCGTTCAAGAGTGTACACGGTAAGCCAAAGACCCGGGCCTCTGTTGAATCAGCCACACACAAAACTCCCCTCCCCCTTTGCGCCAAGTTGCGCCTTGTTCCACCTTCCCTGTGTCGTTGATTAGACTGTTCATGCAGCGATGGCTTTCTTCTGGGCTGCTTCGTAGAGGGCGGCTAGGGCGCCGATGCCTGAGCCGATGAGGACTATCATACCTCCATTAGCATCATCCTCAATCCATTCCCTTTTGACTTGAAGTACTTACTAGCAGTAGACCCCCCATAAACCGCAAGATCCACCCTCTCTGCAACCTCAGGATCAATGAATCCAAAATTCACCCCCTTCATGTAAACCAACCACGTCGCAAGTGCCTTGACAACATTGTACGTGAAAGGATCAGCCGCATACCTCGCGACCGTGACGCGCGAGTTGCCACGCTTGACGTCGCGCATGGTCAGATTGTAGAAGTACGCGAACAAGACCGGGATGAAAATCGACGTCGCGGACCAGAGGAGGGTGGTGCTCCAGTAGAATCCCGTCAGGAGCACGAAGAGATCGGGCAGGAAGACGGAGATTGAAGAGGTGAAACCTGTCGAGGGGATGTCGAACATGTATCGCCAGGGCAGGACCCGGCGTTGCAGGGCGAAGGCTTCCAGGAGGAGAAAGGTCATTTGAATTGCGGTTACCGAGGAGCACATTTCTCTCAGGCTCTCGATGTTTTCGGTGATGCCTGATCGAGCGTACATGTCGCGGACGCCGGACATAAATTTGGTGGATTCGTACTCGACGACATCCGCGACGTCGGAGGGGGAGGGTGGGCCTGGGAGCTCGGAACGGCGACGCGTGCTGGCTCGTGGTGCCGGCGTGCGCGCGGTGAGTTGGCCGGAGGGAGACAGAGCTGAGCTCACGGTGGATGAGACGGTTGCGAGGGCCTTGCGCGCAGACGAGGAGGCTGCTGCGATTGGGGAGGAGATTGGATCCGGTTCACTGTGGACATGTCAGTTTGCGCGCATTGCATTTGTCGCGTTTATTCTACTCACTCAGACTCCTGCTTAACCTTCGTCGGTCGCCTCCCTCTCGGCTTCGCAGTACTCTTCACATCAATCTCATCATCGCCGCTAGGCAAATACGCCGACTCCCTCTCTTTCGGCGGTCGACCCGGCGTACGCGCGCGTTTGCCATAAAAGTCCTCAAAAGCCGGTACGCGCGCCAACGTCGTCGCGTTCTCGTTCAAATGCGTCTCGAGTACCGCGACGAGGTCATCTTTCAACAGCGACTCGTTCTGTGGGAGACCGGCCTTTTCGCAAAGGTCGAGCAGGTTGCCCTTCTTCTGTCGTTGCAGCCAGCTGTGCGCCATGGTGGATAAGTCGGTGAGGCGGTGATGGTATGGATCGAAAGTGGTATTGTTGTTATCGGAGAAGCTATGCGATCATAACGAGCATATGTGAGAGCGCGTTGGAGGGGGTGTCTTTGACGATCGCGTGGGTGGTCTGGCGGTGGGAGGTGTAAACAGTGCGCCGGATGTAAACACAGAAGTCAGGACTTGATTCGCCCGTCTGGCTGAGAGCTTCGGCACGTGATTCGGGATTCAGGCCAACATTTCGCGCTCGTTGCGGCTGGGATCTTCGCGGGTATCAGATTGTGGTTGATGCTCGTAAGGATGGTTTGTCTTGTAAATGTGGTCAATTGAGGATGTTTCCAGTCGTCGGTAAGAAGAGGAGAAGATGTCGATGTGGTTGTTCAGCTCGGGTTGCGTCATTGTCGGACATCGGTAGATTCCCTTTTGCAAGCCCGAGTGAAAGACTGCTGGAAGCTCCTTGAATTCAACCACTCGACCTCCCTCCATTACAAACTGTCCCCAACCTTCAAACGCTCTTCATCCAACCCACTGAAACCCGCCAAACAAGCCCTGAAAGTCTCAATCGCATGCTGCCGCTACATCGAGCGCACACCCACCGTCCTTTATGGTCCTGGCTCGCGTAGCTCAGTACCTCTCTGGCACATCCCAGCAGCAACAATCCCCTCTCAACTACATCGACAATGGATCCATTTCGGATACGAGACGGAAGGCAGAAGGATCTGGCCAGAATACCGCTCCCCGCGTCTCCTCAGCAAAAGCCGTAGACGTCGACCATGAATCTTACCGGCCGCCATACGTCCATGCCATGCTGGCGGGTGGACTGGGAGGAACGATGGGAGATATGCTGATGCATAGTCTGGACACGGTCAAGACGAGACAGCAGGGCGACCCGCATATGCCGCCCAAGTACACCAGCATGGGGAACACGTATTATACCATTTTCAGGCAGGAGGGTTTCGTGAGGGGGTTGTATGGAGGTGTGACGCCGGCTTTTGTGGGGTCTTTTGTCGGGACGGTGATTTTCTTTGGGTGCTATGAGAGCAGCAAGAGGATGATGATTGACAATGGGGTCACACCATGGATGGCATATCTCAGCTCTGGTTTCGTCGCAGACCTGGCCGCGAGTCCACTGTATGTGCCGACGGAGGTGTTGAAAACGAGATTGCAATTGCAGGGGCGATTCAACAACCCATTCTTCACATCCGGATACAACTATCGCTCGACGATGCACGCACTGAGAACGATATACCGAGTGGAGGGATTCGCAGAGTTGTTTTCCGGCTACAAAGCGACCTTGTTCAGGGATCTTCCATTTTCGGCGCTGCAGTTTGCATTCTACGAGCAAGAGCAGAAGATCGCGAAGCAGTGGGTCGGACCGGGCAAGGAGATTGGCTTGCCATTGGAAATTCTGACAGGAGCGAGTGCTGGAGGCATGGCAGGTGTGCTGACCTGTCCGATGGATGTGGTCAAGACGCGGATCCAGACCGAGCTTGATCCCGATGTGGTGGCCGCAGCGAGGAAGGGCTCGTCGAAACCAGCCGGTACACCTTCAGCAACTGCACCACCTTCGCAAACACCTCATCGACCCTCTCCTGCAACAACTTCAACTCCGTCTTCAAGATCTATCTCCACATCCGGGTCGGGTACGGCCCTGAAACACCACGGTCAAGTCTCGCTCGACACAGAGTCCGTCGTCAAAGCACTCCGCATCATCTACAGGACAGAGGGCTTGGCCGGCTGGTTCAGAGGCGTAGGTCCCCGTGCCGTCTGGACGAGTGTGCAAAGCGGGACAATGCTGGTGGTCTATCAGAAGTTGCTAAGATTCTTAGACGCAAATCCGCTTGTCAAGATAGAAGAAGAGGAGGGGCTGAGAGGGTGGTCGTGATGGGTTCGATATTGCATTGCTTGGCGTTGCTCCGCCTGATCAGCGCGGATTTGGGGGCTGGTTGGTAGCCAACAGCAGTCTTGGCTAAGACTTCGAAAAAGAGAAGCGCGCTGTGGTCAGAGCGCGGAAATGTATGTATAGACTATTCTCCTAACTCTGTACAGATTATCAGAAAGATGTTTGAGATGAGGCCTCCTTCTTGGAGCTTTCGATTGACACGATATCATCCTAATTCGACGCAGCCACGAGAGACTGGAGGTGTATCAAGACGACGAGGATCGAGACCAGCTGGAGCCTCACCTCAGCCATACCAACAACAAGCTATTTGTACTCACCTGCGAGTACCACGCCTTGCCGCATGTGATCCTCCCGCAACCCTATTGGATATCTGGCCAATCAGCAGGATTGCAATTCTCAGCGACTGCCCTATATGGAACTGCGCTTTCTGGCTATACAACATAGCCATGAGCTGAATGCAACGAAGGCCCTTGAGACCGTGGACAACAAGATCAAGCCAGAACATAGCCTCTTCGACCCAAGAGGTTCAGCAGCAAGCCAGTGTCCTCGATGGATCCGAGAAGCCATGAGGAGAGGCAGAGTCAGAGGCTTGCGAGATGCACAGACCTATTTTGAGAGCCCAATTCTACCTTGCGCTCCGCAGCATACTGCCCAAGCGCTCAAGGCTTTGTACGACACGGCTACATAAGTTTGACTTCAGCCGCATATTAGGAAGCCTGACAAGGTAAACATTCCATCGATTGTATCCTGGTGCTTCACAGCAGCATCTTTCTTGCGCTACCATTCTACTTCACGACAGCAATTGGCAGATACCGCGTCAGCCATGGCAAGACGTTACCTCTTAGCAGGCCTCCAACTACTCGCCCTAGCCAATGCAAGCACGATAGCCCAGCCCCGAGACATCGGCCACTCAATCGGCAATCCAACAATCGTCGACAGCCCCGACCCAACCCCCAAACCCACATCTCCGTCCAGTACAGGAGGCTGTCCATCCATCTGGAAAGACGTCCGCGCCGACCTCTGGACCCGCTTCCAAGGCTGCTCCCGCGGCGCCTCCTTCGCCATCCGCTTCGCCTTCCACGACGCCGCTGCAACTTCCAAAAACGTCCCCTTCTACGCTCCAGCCTCCGGCGGCGCAGACGGCAGTCTCCTCCTCAACGACGAAGAAGCCGCGCGCTCAGAAAACAACCCCCTGCAAGCTTTTCGAGGAAACCTCTCGGCTGTCTACGAGAAGTACAAAGCACACATCGGCGCTGCGGATCTTGTGCAGTTTGCTGGGAGTCTCGGCATCGCGGCCTGCGCCGGGGGTCCTATCGTTAAAACCGTCGTGGGCAGGAAAGACTCTTCCACCGCCGCACCACCCAATCTCCTCCCTTCAGCATTCGGCCCCGGCGCGGACGCAGACACCCTCCTCTCCCTCTTCGCCGACAAAGGGTTCACGCCCCTCGACCTCTCCGCCCTTGTTGGCGCACACACCGTCTCTCAGTCTTTCGCCCAACAAGCCAACAAAATCCCTGCGGGTGGACAGCAAGATACTACGCCGACGCAGTGGGACGTGACGTTTTATCGGGAGGCGCTGGGCGAGAGAAGTCCGCCAAGGACGTATCAGTTCGATAGTGATGTGAATTTGGCGAGGGGCAATGAGACGAAGGGATATTTTAGGGAGTTTGGGGGGAACAAAGGGAGGTGGGATGGGGCTTTTGTGAGGGCTATGGAGAAGTTGAGTTTGCTGGGTGTGCCGGAGGGGGAGAGGGGGAGTTTTGTGGATTGTACGGATGTTGTTAGGGGGTGAGAGGAGGCGAGGCGTTTGTGGAGATTTCTTGGTAGGCTTGCATGATACCCGTTTGTTTGGATTCGAGGAATAGGGATGGCGCTATTAGGGTATATTCACGAGTTGAGACATCAGTAACGTGTACCTGTGGTCGTGGTACGATGCTTGGCGTTACCTCTCTAACAATAATCCAGTCGTATCCGTGACGAGGCGTCCGTGCGTCGCGCTAAGCCCAGAATCAAGTGAATCCTCGGCTGACTTTCCCGAGCCCCAAGCGCAAGTGCCACCTCGCTCCTGCTCCCAAAGTCTCACACGTTTTCAATCCTCCACACCAACCTTCTCTCTCCCTCCCATCTCTCATGACTACCACCATCATCACAATCCAGGAAAGCCAAGGTCATCCTCGAGACGGACTCGAATCTGGACCCAACGCCCGACATGCGCTCTGCCAGCAATCTCGTTCCACGTCCATGGTTCTCCTTACGTGCGAAAGACCAACTCTCAGGGATGATGAGGCTGCATAGACATCTTAATCTCTCTCCACCGCGGACACGCATCCGATGCGAGGAGACTGGCTGACAGGTCTGGGGATGCCGGCAAATCAACCAGTTCTAGAAACTGGGGTTGGGCTTCTTCTTTCAGGCTGGTTTTCCTTAACCTCCCGGCTGGTCATGGCTACGGATCTGCTGCTTGTCACGGCTCTTGCTCTACACATGCGGTATCGATGCCTTCCGCTGTGTATGCAGTACCGGTAGGCTTCAAGCACTGGAATCTCTTCTCACGCCCTGGCTGGAAGATGCGGTTGTTTCAATTGCAGACCCCAATATACACGAGCCACCAACGTCGATGACTTTCACACGGGAAGCCCCGTCACTTAGGGTTGTGTCAAGAAGTGCCTCGTGTATCGAGCTACCCTTGCGACTCACGAGCGCAAGCGACGAGGAGGCTTTCGAAGACCATGGCACGCCTTACCGACCCTTGCTAATTATCTGCGCACCCGGTTCCTGCGTCCACTCGCTCGTCAGCGATCAGGTCATATCGATAAGTCCGAATGTCCCGAAGGACGACTTTGAGGACGAGATGAGAAAGATTTCAGCCTTTACAAAACGACCTCCGACGCTGGGGAAGTGCACACCGATCACGTTTTCTCAAAGAGATCACCATGTTCGCGACCATATCAAGACAATGGTGCGCTTGGGTGAGACAAGCAAGGAAAAAGAAGGTTCATCATCGTGGCTTCGAAGAACGTCGGCAGAACTTCGACAAAACATTTGACTTCGATCTGACTTCACTAGATCTAGCAAAGAACCCTCCCGAGCGCAGGGTTCTTAATGCATAACTCTCCCTGAGAGTTGGTAATCGCGCCAGATGCGGGTGCAACTGCGACTTTGTATTGGAATTCAATCTTCGAGAAGATTTCTTGGGCAAAGTACTTTTTCAATTCGAGGGCTTGACGAAAAGGAGTGACACCACACTTCTACACATCTTGTGATCTGAGCGCAGGAGACGAGAATTCCCTGATTCCCGATACCGAACACGCAACACGAGACCGAACACGTCTTCATGGAGGGCTTCTTCCATCCCCACCCGGCGGTGTGATCGATCTTCAGTGAGATTCGGACTTCAGCATCGCCAGCAACTTCGAATGAAATACAGCAATGCGACGAGCAGTCAAACCGACCGATGCATCTGGTACGCTCTCTCCTCTTCCACCAGAGCTCCATCGCGGCTTGACGGCTGTTTCGGTTCTGGCCTTCCTCTCGCTGATAACAACGACGGTCTTGTTCGCCCACCTATCGTTTCGTTTCATTACTTGGAAGCATCGAGCCCACGCCCGCATCAATCAATACGTTGCACTTCTCTTGAATCTGATTCTGGCCGATCTGCAGCAAGCCATTGGCTTCTCTTTGAATGTGGAGTGGGTGAGGAACAACAGCATTACGGCGTCGACTCCAACATGTTGGACACAAGGCTGGTTCCTCAACGCAGGAGACGTCGGTAGTGCCATCTTCACATTCGCCATGGCCATCCATCTCTTCGCAGATATCGTCTTTGACTGGAGATTGGGGTACACGCCATTCCTTGTGACGATCATCTGTCTCTGGACCTTCAACTACTTCCTCGCTACCATCGGCATCATTATGCACCCCGGAGACTTCTACATGAGGGCTGGGCCGTGGTGTTGGATCAACGAGAAATATATGGATCAGAGGATCTGGTTCCATTACCTATGGATCCTAGCCGTCGAGTTCGGTACGGTCTTGATCTACTCTTTGATGTTCATCGTCCTCTGGCGACGGATAAGAGGGTTCTTCTACGCCGATTCCGATGTGTCACAGCTGAGAGCAGAGTCTGCAGCACGGAGTGTGATATTCTATCCCATCGTCTACGTCGTCTGCACACTGCCGGCCGTTGTTGGTCGACTGAGGCTGGTAGCTGGTGACAAAGTCGGCTTCACTGAATTCACGGTCATCGGCGTGATGATGTGCTCTAACGGCTGGCTCGATGTCCTCCTGTATACGATCACACGCAAATCGCTCATCTTCGGGCCCGCAATGCCTAACGGAGACGTTCACGCACTTGAGACATTCTCGACTTGGAATCGAACACGCGGTCGCGCTGACCACCGCTGTCGTACAGTCACGACTATCGAAGGAGGCCCAGGCCTTACGACGGACGTTGAATCACCTGAAATGGTACACCTCAAAAGCGACAGCCTGGAGAGGCTCTTCAGTAGAGGCAGAAGAATCAAAGCAGAGACGGTGGTTCACATTGAGAGCACTCCCAACATCGAAGGCGAAGAGTTTGTGGAGAGAGTGAACAGCAACGCCGACGCTCAAAGCTTTGGCAGTTTTGAGAGGCAGGTCCATCTTGATCTCAATGACATTGAGAGTCCGCAGAAGATCAGGATGGAAGATGGTAATGAAGAGTCGGATGTCTTGCAATGAGTTGTGAAGCTATTGTCTCGATCTTCGGGGCTTGCATGGGCGTAATGGAATTGCAACGAGTTCTTCTCCCTGTGCAGTCCATCCTCATTTCGCCTATCCTGCAGGTCAGTTGAAGCTGAGGTCTGCACGCCAGCCTCTCCATTCATCGCTGATTTCGAGACTGTTTGGACATGCCCACTACACCTGGTCTTCATGCGCAAGCCATTGGCTCGCTACCAAGAACGCTTCTGCGAGCCCCTGCTGTTACGCCCGCCTCGACGATCGGCTTGACCGTGTGGCTGGCGCTACGAGAGACCAAGACCACCTGGACTACGAGAGGCTTCACGATGGTGGAAAACGATGGGAGACCAAACGTCTACAAAAGGGCTCAACAATGCCATCCAGTTCCCAGCTCATCCAAGTCGCAACTTTGCCTCCTCCTCACCAGCCTCTGTTCCTGACCACTAAAAACAATGGCCAACACCCAAATCGACATGGTCTTCGGACTCCTGAACCATCCCCAGAAAGAGCAAATGATCAAAGAAGTCCGAGCCTGGCTCGTCAACACCGATCCTATTCCAGGAAGTCTCGGAGCCGGGCAGAAGCCGGGGAGAGTTGAGATTTGGTATGGATGACTTGAGCTATGAATTCATCATGGACTGATCGAAGTTGTGATACAGGACTTCGCCAGTACAAGACGACAACCGTCTGCTTGTCAAATATGAGGGATGTCCACCGGGCCATTGGGGTGGGTACTTTGTACCGATCAGTTTTGTGCCTTCTCGTTGAGATGCTCATCAACAAGTGGTAATGGTAAGTTCGTGCCAGTCTTTTGGTGGGGTGCCTTGATGCTGACTTGCGTAGATTTCAATGAACTCCAATGAGAAACGCATCAGCTGCTCAAACAATAATGCAAGACATGCCGAATCTATGTCTATTGTACGCTCTCAACGAACCTGTACCAAAACAGTATCCCGCAAATGCACGCTCCAATGAAAAGGTATCATCCTCCATCCCCTATATGGTGCTGCAAACGACCACGTTGCTTCCCTCAACGTTCGACGGAACACAGGCAAACGGGCTGGAAGACTCGAACCTAAGCTCGAAAGTCCCATTGGTGTGACCCTTGAAGTTGACGTTTGCGCTCGAGTTCGATGTGTTGATGCCAATACCCGTGCCGACTTCCATGGCCGTTGGAGTAATCTTGTAGCCACCGCCCAGGCCAAAGGCGTCTGATCCGGCATTAAGACCACCTGAAAATTGACATAATCAGTCCATCGTCCATTGAACGAGTCCAACAATCTGCCTACCTCCATACGCAACACCATTGTCCCAGTTCACTCCACATCCAGCACCAATGCTACCGAACGGGCTCAGAACTCCTCCAATCGCCACATGTGCCTCGCCGCCGGTCGAGTTGGTAGTCTTGCCCTGGGCCAGAACGGTGACATTGCTCGCTGGGAAGGTTCGTTGTTGGATGCTGGCTGCGGTGGATGCGCCTGCGAGGACGAGAAGGCTGAGGATTCCGGAAAGCATCGTGAATTGAAATTTGATAGTTTGCTGGTCGAGCTTGTGGGTGCGGCAATGAAATGAAAGGATTATCTTAGTAAATCGATCAAACGAGTGACTTTTGGCCTGAGTAGAACGTGACGTTCAGAGTTTCAAAGGGACATTTGTGTATATACCGCTCGTACATCGCAAAATCCCAAAGGCCGTTGACTCCCGGCCCAGAACCCAATCTCTTGTCCACCGAAATTACTCGGCCGCGTAGACTGGGGATCCTTGGGCCGGAGAGGGAGGAACTCGTGGAGACATGGATTGGCGCCGGGGTCGTATGGAGCCGGTCTCTGCGAACCTGGTCAGCGACGAAGCTATGGAGAGCCAAGTCTTTGATTGACTCCTTGACGAACGCGGATTTCTCGTTTGAGGAGAGTTGTTGATGAATAATGATTGTGGTTTTGGGCAGGCCTTGTTGATTGATCATGTATAAAGACTGGCCGTGAGCAGCATTCTGAACGCTTCTAGGTGTTGAAATTGTTTTGATTTGTCTAGGCCCAACATTCCATCAGATGCGTCGAAGGGCTGTGAACAACTCTCGGGTACACAGAGACAACAATCCGGGACGATGCTCGCCTTCCTGCGTCTAAACGGCGAAAAAGCGACCGCGGACCCAACGATTCCTAGAACGTGCTGCTTCGTCTCAAACAGCTACCTGCGAGTCGAAGCGTGGTGCTGAATGCATCATCCCTCTTTCACTTTGAGTACGCAGTCACTGTCATAATAGTCAGTATTGTTGGCACGTTGATGGTCCAGGTCAGATCTTACCGAAAGTACCAGTTGCGTTAGGCAAGAGAGCAGTGCCATTCGTGATCACCGGGAAAAAGGAGGACGCCGTGATCGAAGCCGTGCTGTTGGAAGACTGAGTAGCAGCCGGGAAAGCAGAAGATGGCAAGAATCCATTGCAAAGGCCGTTGTTGCAAGTGTTGTAGGCACACTGGGAGTCGTTGGTGCAACCGGCGTTGAAGTTGCCGCAGCGGCGAATGATCATGGCATTGCTTCCCCAGCACTCAACGCCACTTGCGCATTGGCGGTCGTCCGAGCAAGTCTCGCCAAGTGCGAGAGAGCCCTCTGGGGCCGTGATGGGTGTCTGGCCTGGAGGCTGGCTGCCTGGAGTTCCGGTGATGATGGCCCTCGAGGTCGTCGGAGTGGCAGATCGGGTTGCGTTTGCAATGGCAGAAGCGCACCATTCGCGGATTCGAGCGGCGTCTTCGCCGAAACAAGCAGTGCGGTCACAGCTGCATTTGACCTCGACCTCTCCGGACGCCACGCACTGATTGTAGGCATCCTGGCAGGGGCCCTCCTGAGCGAAGGCGGTGGCCATCACGGCTGCGAGAGCGAAGAGTTTGGCCTGCATCTTGTTCTAGTGTTGTTCGGGGTTGGGTAGAAGTTGTTTGGGGACTTTTGTTTTGATCCAGCAGATCCAGTGTGTCTTAAAAGTATTCGCAGCTCTTGGCGTCTGTCGCTTTTCCAAAGATTATCCGTTCCAACAGTCTCAATCTAACTCCCTTGCTCGACGATCCCTCACTAGTGCAGTCTTCCGCAATTCTCCAGAGACGACCGGTTATGTGCCTGAAACCGTGGCCGAAATGAGTCTTCCAACGAGGACAGTGTCGCTTTGCATACGACATGAGGAATCAAAAGACACCTCGTTCGTAGACCCTTGCCGTGAGGCTTTCCTGAATACATGTAGAGGTATTTCAAGCTTTCTATCACGAGAACCGGCAAGCGTACTAATGGCCATTTCATTTGAATATTCTTGTTGCTCTTTGCCACCAGCCGGAGTTCCTTTTCGTGGTATTTCGTGACTTTGCCTCGTCCAGATCTGTCCTCCTCCCAGAGTCGAGATCGACTTCCCATGACCGCCAGTACTGCGTTTTGTTCACGACCTTGAACACAATCCAGATCACTGGAAACAGCGGCAGCAGAATGTACGCGTCGACAAAGTTCCCAGCTTTGAATGGCGACAATGTCGTCCAGCCTTGTACGAGGGCAAGAAAGAGGTTGGCTCCTAGTCCGAAGTACGCATTCCATGGATAGAGCATGGACTTGTATGGTAGCTCGTCTGGTGAGCGGCCTTGTTTCTTCCAGGCTGAGCGGAATCTGTACAGGAGAACAAGTCGTTAGCGGCTGTTGTAGTATGAGCAATAGCTTCTGGCTTTCAGACTCACCTGATATGGATGAACGAAATAGAGCCCCAGACCAAGAAGGTAGAGACGCCACTGAGGTTGACGATATACGAATACGCCTTGCTGGCTCCAGTGCTGACGTTCATCATACTTAAAGCCCCGACGGCATTAGTCAAGACTAGAGCAAAGACTGGAACTCCTCTATTACTTGTCCATCCGAGAAACTTAGGGGCGAGACCGCGTTGAGCCATGTAAAGTAAGGTTCGGGAACCGATGTATATCGAGCTGTTTACCGCGCTCAGGCAGGTCACGAAGATGAAAGCGTTGATCTGGACTTGTCAGCGGATGTAACACTTGGAAGGAGAAAGAGAAGCTACCAGATGGACTCCGCCTTCCCATCCAGCCGTCTGGATTGCCACTGTCATGGGACTTTGAAGCGAACGACTTGACCCGTCAACCAACTGTGGTGCGTTCGCCGGGCATGTAAGGCCATAGAAGAATGCCGAACCCATGTAGATAAACTAGTGGCAGTCAGCCGGGGTCATTGCCATAGTACGATCGTTGTATTAGATCTTACAATGATTCTCCAGAAGACCTGGCGGATGGCCGAAGGCACAGCGACTCCGGGATTCCTGGTCTCCGTCGCTGCAACAGCAACCGACTCCACGCCAGCATAGAATGTCGAGCAAAACACAAATACAGCCGCAACACCTCGAAATCCATTACCGTTCCATGGCCCTGGGTCGTGCCAGTATCTGAATCCAAGGGCGTGGTCTTGGCCTACCAGCCCACCCGAAGCGTAGATGATAGCAAAGATAAAATATGCGGTAAGTCCAAGCAGTTTGACCAACGCCAACCAGAACTCTGCTTCTCCGAATGCCTCGACACCAATCAGTTGGAATGCCATGAACGCAGCCCAGAAGATCAGAAAGTAGCCCCAGATGGGTATCTTATCGCTCCAGAACACGAAGATGCTGGTGATGACGTTGTATTCGTTCGATAAGACGGCGGCCCAGATGATGAAGTAGTTCTGTCTGCCTTAGTTGAGACTGTTCGGAGGAGAGAGGATAAACTCACCCATCCAACTGCAACGGCAAAGCCCTTATCAACGAATCTTTCTGCCAGCGACACAAAAGCTCCTCCTCCTGGATATAGTGTCGTAACCTCTCCCAGAGACTGCATGATGCTGAACGCAATGATGCCAATGACTCCAAATCCGATAAGAAGCGATGCCGGACCCCCATTCTCCAAAGCACCACCTGATCCGACGAGTAGTCCTGGTCCGATGATTCCAGCCAACGCCATCATTGACAGATGTCGATTCTTCAGCCCCCTTTTAACGCCGCTATCCGGATCGATCTCTTGCCTGGTACTGTCGTCGACCACAGGCTCAACTTCTGGTGATTCGAATCCGCCATGATAAGCCCCAGGCTTATCGGCCTGCTTTGGGCCGAACATGAGGGAAAGACTTCTTGCCGGCTCAAACACCGCGATTCGAAGTTGACACAGAACTCGACCGGTGAGGTTAATGAAGTTGGCCTAAAATCATGAAGTTGAGATGAAGTTGATCAAGAAAAAAGCGGCGACTGATGTCGTGCTTTTGGGTTGCCTAAATGGGTAAAGCGGGAGGATGAGGCGATTCCATCGTTTTTAAGTCAGTCTCGAGAATCATTTCGGCCGTTGGAGGTTGATGGAAGAATCTCATGTTGATGCTTGTTTCGTTCTTGGGAACGGAGGACGACGTGTGAACAACACGCGATGAAAGTATAAGAGGAAAGGACCATGATCTAGATCCAAAGTCATCTTCGCAATGAAAGTAGCAAAAGACGCTTACCTCTGCCTTTCACCCTGCGTGAAGGTATGGCGCATCGACATTTTCCAGTGGTATGTCGAGTTGTAAGTCGAGTTGTAATCAGGTATGGTGGTTCCTGGGAGTCTTTCAAATGTATCGCCAAGACTGAGGGGCCATCCAGGCAGACCAACAGAACACTTGCGACAGAGTGATTGTTGCGTATACAGAAACCCACAGTCCTGTCTTTCGTCTGCGTCACTAATGAGGATGGCTGATGCTAGGCTGTGAAACAGCCCCTCCAAGCCCCTCCATCGTCATGCATTTGATACTGCCAAGCCTCTCGCCATTTGCATCATCTTGACGCAGGAACGAAAGGTCGCGTGCCAGAGCTCTAAACTTTTCGTTGGAGAGCAGTCTTAAGAGCTCGTCGTGCTCTTTCAAGCACACAACCCCAAACCCATTTCCAACTCTTCGACGTTGTCGCCACTCACAGAAACCCCTTTTCGACACCGAATACACCAAAAGACAGCAATCTCTTCACCATGTCGACCACTCGTAACCCAGACGGTCCCATGGCTCCAGAGGGCGGCAGCGGCGAGTTCAAGCCGCGTGTCGAGAGAGATGAGCCTCTCACCACCAAGGGCGTGAGTGATGAGGTCAAAGACGACGTCGATATCGCTTACTAACAGAAGCTATTATTAGCATCAACCTGGCCAGCTTGTTGGCAACGACGCGGTCCCAGAGTTCGAGGCCAAGACGCTCCCAGCTGGATCTGCTCCCGCCGACCGCACCTTCCAGTATGTCAACAGCATTGTCGAAGAATTTGAGATGGACATTGACAATCCGTAGGCCAAACCCCACCAACGAAGCGCCACCAGTTGCGAGCAATGCTTCCGCGAGCGAGACTCTCGGCGGCGCCAGCTCCGCTGACGTCCACACTGGCCTTGGCCACCCTGGCGCTGGCATGACCTCTCAGGAGCTTCATCACGACGGCCAGCACGGCCGCAAGAACCCAGGTCAGGGTCTCGACGGTCGCCAGGACGCCATCAACGCGAAGGATCCGGCTTTCGCTGGCCAGCGTGCTCTGAACAAGGACGAGGCGACTGTGGGTCGGTCGGACGTGCCAGCTGCTGAGGAGCGGCTGCCAGAGGGTGCGGAGACGGTCGCGGCGGAGAATAAGATCGGTCGGGATACTCGTGCCTATGGCTCGTAAGCGGTTGCAAGAGAAGCTGCTGCTATGACTTCGACGACGACATGAAGCGGGCGAAGGAGGTACTTGGGCATTAGGATAGCTGGGCGCGAGCCTGGCCGGACCAACAGAGACGGGTTCGCCCTGAATCGAAAGCGTTTGTCGTAAAATGCCTTATGTTTCTTCCTCGCTGAACCCGTTCCACTCTTCGTCTTGTTCGTCTTCGATCGTTTCATTCGAGTTGTCCAGTGCTCCGTTCTTGCCTCCATCTGGTATCACGGCATCATGCTCTTCGCCATCTCTTATGAAGCCCGCGACGAAGAAGCCCATGGTGCCATCCTCGCCTCCCTTTTCGCATCTTATGCAAGCATCGGCCACTTCGTCAGCATCAAGGTCAGCCAGTTCATCTGCTTTCAATGCCTGAACTGCGCCCTTGCTCCCGCGCTTTTGCCATCGTTTCATCCCGTCAACCTGATCACTCCGCTTCATGATCCGCCACCCGTGGCGCCGGGCGACATCTGATGATAGCGCTTTTACTACAACATTCTCGTTCTCTTCTGCATGCACAGAGCAAGTCGAGTACGTGATTCGCTTGGCTGCAGGGAAGGACATGGCGTGTTGCAAGAGCTTGAGCTGAAAGCTTGACAGATTCTCCAGTCTCTCGCGTAGTTTTGATGCGTCTGATGCGTCTTCCGCCCCTTGGTCGGGTGTCTCTTCAGTGAGAGCATCGCCCTCTGCTTGATCACTTGGTGGTGGCTCTGGCTTGTTTTGCCCGCCACGCTTTCGCTTCTTCCCCTTTGTGGCCGGAGTGTCGTTCGATGCGGAAGGTAAACGAACGATCACAGTTGCCTCATCTCGCCCAAAGATCCCACTGCCCGAGCAACTGGGATCCAGCAGCAGACTCGTAACATTCTTGAACTCCTTCGAGATAGGATCCAATTTCATGAAGTTCTGCTTCTCTCGCACGCTCACGATCTCCCCGGCACCAGCCAGCTTGACCATCTTCTGTAATGTCTTCGACCGTTGGGGATCTTTCTCGCAGGCGGTAACTTTGCTTGTCGAGTTTGCAAGTATGGCAGCCACATGTGTCGTCTTGTTTCCAGGGGCAGCGCATGCGTCGATCACATCGCCGTCGTCTGGCTTTGGGTCAAGCAGATAGGCTGGAAAGCAGGAGGCTTTCTCTTGGAGGATCAAATTTCCTTGTTTGTAGGCTTTGAAGGTTGTAGGGTCATCCGGGCCTATTATGGCGATGAGATTGGGAATGTGCTCATCGACATGCAAGAGTCGCTCGCCAGGTCTTGCATGAGTGATCTCCTTGATGGATGCCACCTTTGTGTAGTCTGCAAACGTCGCTCGAAGCTCGTCTTCCAGGGAAGTTCGTATCGTATTGATTCGTATCCATCGAGGGTGCCGTATCCGTGGTTTGTCGCCCGAGTCGGTGAGCTGGCCATTGGCAGCTTCTGAGTTGATATGGACTCGCAGTGCATCGAGTGTCGAAAACCCGCGTCGTAGTCTCGCCTTGGTGAGCTCTGCAGATAGTCGTACTTTGTGTCGACTGATCGATGTATTCAGGCCATGACTCAAAGGCAATGCAACGCCTTTCTTTGAGAGGAAAAGGTCATGGGTAAGAAGAAGGGCCAGAGTTGGAGTTAGCTGCAGGAAAGTCAGTGTCACCGAAATATCGCATAACGCAGTAAGGCGATCTCACGCTTTTCTCAACTCCTAGAATACCGCTCCTCTCCACAACCTCCGAAAGAACTTCACTCCATTTTGCAGCTTCTGAGGTCAAAGCAAAAAGCGTCTTGGCGTCGGTCTTCCAGGTCTTTTTGCCAAAGACTATCGACTTGAGTGATCCGCCGTTCTTCTTCGCTTTCTCGAGGATCTCGGCGGCCTCATGATAAAGAGACATGATTTGGATGCGTTCGCAAGTTCCACGAGCGCGAGGAGAATCTTTTGGCTGATGTGGTGGCGCTGTGGCGTTCGTCCCAGCCACAGGCGCAGGGGAAGGAAAAGGAAAGCGCGCTTAGGAGTTGACCTCACCTCTTTCACGAGCGTGAGCTTTTGAGTCTTTATGGTTCTCAAGAGTTCTCTACATGTGCAATCTGTTCGTATGGTATCGATATGGATGCGCGGCCCGGACTGCGGGTGTCAGAAGATGCGAACAGCGAGATCGGCTTCAAAATGTGCTTCAAGTTGAGCGGTTCTTCGAGTCTTGGAAAACGGAAGAACGTGTGTGATTTTGGTGGAATCGATGCAGCCGAGGGCATCATATTAAAGGTGATGTGGCACTCTCGTTTAATTTATTGACGATTGCCATCGGTCTCGACCACCAGCAAGCTTCCTAGTGACAAATTCTGCCAGATGGACTTTCCCCGGGGTTGCTGGAAACTTTGGACCTTTGAAATATAGTCGTCGGTTCGGAATACTACAGTTTCGTGTAATGTATCTGATGAAATCTGTCAGAGGTTCCAGTGGAGCATTCGGCTCATAAAGCGTACGAGGAAGAGCATATAACACTCAAGTCAGGATGTGAGGAGATGGAAGGGATCCACGAGCATGGACACTCTACTACTGGCCTATCGATGGCTTCAATGGCCGAGTATCTCCGCGATGGCAAGTCACGAACGAAAGGACCCGTCGCTCGCTTCATCGGACAGAGCCACATACCATTCTCACGGAGCTGAACAACAAGAGAGCAACCCGAAGTGCTTGTCAACCCGCGGAGCGAATCGAATCATCTGGAATCTTGCCTATTACAGCATCAAGAGTACGCACAAGAAGAGCTGTTCGTCTGGATGACCGAGGGAGAAGCAGCCGGCCACCCAGCCAGGGCGAAAAGCCCAACGCCCCGGCCGCACATCGGCAATCCACAAAGACAACCTATATATTTCGAAACTTCCGCTCATCCAATCACCAAAGAGAGAAAATGCTAGTGATGACCGAGCTAACGATACCTCCACGGTAGCTGCAACGCAGCTACTGTGGAAAACAACGATCGGTCCATGGTCACTAGAAGCATAAGATCTCTTCCCTCCCTTCGGGAGGTTTCTCTTTTTGCGAAGTCGCTGCTTCGATTCTGAGAAGCCGTGGTTTTTGGGTTTGAACTTTTGCGATTTGATACGACTTCATCGTTTGACGAGATGGTGGCTGGCGACGATACCACCACCCTGCTTCTGTCGCACATCGAGCGCTCCTGGAAGGGTTTCGACTTCTTTTGCCGGATGTTTCGCAGGTCGCGCTGCGTGGTGAGGAGATGGGTAGACGACATTGCAGCTTTCGATGGTGTCATTGAAGTGCGCCCCGACGATCAAGATCAGCCGCGAGGACACCACTACCAGCTAGTGGATGTCCGCTTTGTGAGCGACGTTAATGTGATGAAGGTAGGTTGCATAAACATCGCTAATCAAACTATATAAATGCGAAGATACTGTACACTTCCGCGCGTCGCCGCTGACATCTAGTTTCCGAGTCCGACACCTCTATCCCTGGCCTTGATGATGGCATTCAGACACTTTCCGACAGCCTCCAGATCTCCAAGTAATGTGACATGTCCACGCTCCGAACTGACCACGCCACCTCTAGCAGTTCGATATCCCTCAGGCACCATGGCCGCCTTGGCAAGCACAACACCGTCACCACTTGCAAACGCCAGCTCATCGTAGGCATCAGCGTGTTTGATACCTTCTCGCCCGTCCACCTTCGCCCCAATGACAGTCGGCGTGCTCTTTCCGTAGATGGCAGAGATGGGAGGATATGCGTTTGTAGCGTGGTGCTCGGGGTTGAAGGCGAGTTCTTCTTTGAACTTCTTGACTGTGGCTAGAGTTCTCGTGAGATATTCGATAGCTTTTTCGCGGGGAATGGTGACGGCAGTTCTGACTGATGGCGGCATCGCTTCCTCGTCGTCGTCGTCCTGGTTTGCGATGTTGCCGTTTGCTATGGCTGTCCGGCCGCCTTCCTCTGACTTCATAGAATCTGGCACTCCGGCGCCACCGGCCATCGTAGCCGTGGTAGGGTCTGCGGGAGCTTTGCCTCTGACTGAGCTGTTCTTACGGCCGGGTATGGGGAGACTAGGGAGAGCGTTTGCGACGGTGCTGACGTAGCCGGCGATGCCTGTTGGTTTGGGAGGGGCGCTGAGCGGTGGAAGAGGTCGCGCAACGACAGGTGAAAGCCGGTAGTCGATCCATGTCTGTGGGTCGAAGAAGTCGACTGGGTACTCCTCTTTGGTGTTCTTGTCGATGAAGCACCTTCCGTTCAGAGGCAGCAGCGCGAAGCTGGTCCGTATCGTGAAGTTGACTTGAGCGGTCAGTACTCGGCTACTCAGCAAGACTTCATCGCCATTTCGCAGTGGGCCTAGAATGTTCACGCAAGTCTTCGGCACACCAGCATATACCACGCCTTTGAATAGCTCTGGCCTTTGGTTCACAGCATGTCTTGTTATGAGTCCTCCCAAAGAATGGGCAACCACTATCGCACCTCTCCGATCTTTGGGTACCCTTAGCTGGTTACACGGTAATGATTCCAGGAACGCGATCAACTTCTTGCTGAGATGTGCAGGGTGCAATCGCCAGTCGTAGCCGTAGTCGTGCACTCTCAGCTTCCCATCTCTGGCATTCTGGCAAGACCGTAGACGCTTGAACAATCTACGACTCATGTCGACGGGGCCAATATGCGTGAGCATGCCGCCAGGGATGACCTTCTCCGTCGCTCGCTCGTCGGCGTCCTCTTCTATGCCAACCTCCAAGTCGACTTTACGAATGTTTAGCCCAACTTTGATAGGAACCCAAAGCTGACGATGAGGTGGCTCGGCGGAACGTAAGATGGAGCCTCGATATCCGCCGAGCACTACGACGTCGCCTTCTAATCGACTCAAGGCTTCTGTGAACTGAGGATGTTCTATTGCAGCTTGTGGTGCGTCTGATATCGCGGCTTTGGCTGAAGCATATGGCCGCCGGGTCATTGGGTCAACAGGTTTGGGAGCGTGCTTATCCACCTCGGAACCAGCTCGCTCACGGTTGAGAAAGTCCGGCGTGAAATGAGTGAAGCTGGACATCGAAGGCATACTAGGCAGCTTGATGCTAGAATCTGAGAAGCTGTCTTTGATCGCCTTGAATCTCGAGTTGACTTGCTCCGATACATTCTCGAACCGGCTGTCATCACCTAAGGATGAGACTCTCGATAATGTTCGTTGCGTAATGAGAGAATTGTCGGACGTCGATCGTCGTAGTGCTTGAGGTCTGGATCGTACTTGGTGCAACTGCAAATTTGCATTGCTGGGAAGATCTCCAACAGTGGCCTGCGCTTCTTCTACCTCTCTCGGTGATGTCGACCTGCTGATGGCTTGAGTCCGCGAAGCTGCACCTTCTGCAGAGCTCTGTGGTGAAAGTCGTTTGGGAGAACGTTCATCTTCCCCTTGAATTGTAAATCGCCGGATAGGGCTTCTCTTCGACTGGCTATCGCGACTATCGCGCGTTGACGAGAAAGCTGAACCCATTGAGAAGTTCTTTGGCATGGAAGGGAAGCTTCCAAAGAAGGACTTTCCTGAAGTCTCTGATCGGGTTTCTGGTCCAGAAGATGCTCTTCGCCGGAAAGAAAAGCCATCGCGAAGGACAGATCTCGACTTGCTGGAACGTCGAGTATGCTTGGGATCGACTCGCCATGGCGATGGAAGTTTGTCTCCTGGTGGGGATGGTGACTGATCGGGTGAAGCTTGCACCTGCTTCCTCTTTCCTTCATCATCTCTGCGAGCGTCTGAGTCTTCTTCACCATCGCCGGCTTCATCACCCTCCGCAATACCATCGAATGCCGCATCGAAGAATCCACCCGCTTTCTCGAGTGCGGCAGCCTTCTCGGTGGCAGGTGTTGTAGGTGACGTGAGTCTGGTCTGTTCACGACCTATGCTGACACCAATCACATCGCGAGCATCGTCGGATCCAAAAGCAGAATTGTCTTTCGATTCCTCGTCAGAAGAAGTTCCTTGATCTCCTGCCAAGATCGAATTGTACTGCAGCTCAGCCAGAGCTCGTCGTGGCGCTTCCTGCCCTTTTGGCTTTGCGGCCTGCATCGTCTCCGCGGCCATCCTGGTAGTGCATTCAAGGAACGGATTTTTGCTATCTTGTCTCGGATCTAAGATTGAGTATAGCGTGGCATGGTTTGTATGATGTCCAGTGTTTCCAGCTCCAGTAGCAGGTTGTTAGAGGCTGTGCATTGCACTTGGCCGAGGAATGCCGTAGACCGGTCGCTGCTGTGTGACGAGAATTGGCGATGGTACAACTGTGATAGGAAAAGAACAGGAGACATCCCGGTTTTTGGTTGATTCTCTGCTCAGCTGCCGGATGAGCCGTACAATGTCATCAGGACTGCACAAAACCAGGCTAAAAGTCTCAGCCACAATCCCGATCCCCTTCTCGGAAGTTGAAGAGCACAGAAAGCCGAGATCTTTGATGAAATGGAGTATTCTCATTGGCTACAACGGCGCTGGGTCCGCAACTCCCAGCGCAAGCGATTCTTGATTGATGCATTAACGAGCGCGATTCGTATTCGGTCTGCTCGTTTCAATAGCAATGTCGAATCTCAAGCTCAGCTGCACTCGTGTCGAATAGGGAAAAACGACGATTTGATAGAGATGCAGAGCTAAGGTATCAGTCGCGGCGAAGTAAATGCTTGCAACACATGTCATTCCTTACCTCTTTGACCGGATGCTTGGAAGGATGGCGGAAACGACTCAAATGTCGTCTATGGCGTACCGAGTCTTGACTTGCCAGTGAAGTGAGCAGCAAAGGACAGTCCGATAGCTGGGGACGTGCCAACGGCACGATCGCCATTAATCCCATCACGGTCGTACCTTGTTGGCGGACTCTGTTTGGTTTCTTATCCAGTGTAAAGCCGGAGAATGTCTCCAGACACATGGTGAAGACCACTGGCCTAAGCCCTGAAACATGCACCTCAGTGAATCGAAGGCACTCGTTATGGATGCTCGACTTTTTCTGCGTAGGACCTCAAGCGTGTATGGCTGCAGGCTTCAGATTTGAACTCCCAAGCAGTGAAGATAGCACGGCGAACAATACGATCTCTGTGATACCTTCTGGCGCAACCAATGCACCGAACGAGTAGGGTTTGAGGTGTCTCTAGCGAGACGCCCTTCACATGCCGGAAGAAGCCAACCAGCTTAGTTAAGAGCTGAGGAATGTTCTCACCTAAGCCATGAAGACTGAATGTTGTATAATATCTTCTCCGTACGCTTTTCCCTCGTGCAAGCCATATAGACTTATTCTGATTCACACCTCTTACTGGGAACCAGCCTTGATACGCTTGGCATCTGCGCAGAACTCTCTCCATCCAGGTCTTGCGGCGCGAGCTTCCGCTGTCGGTCTTCGTCGTCAGGCACGCTGTCACCGGTGCTTGGCGTTGTATCCTCCTTCTTCCGCTCAAGCTGGAACACCGCTTTCCCTGGACGAACGTATGACTCGAAGCTCTTGAATAGCTTGCTAGGCTCTTAAACGATGTCGATGAATTTGGGGATATCTGGTGACATCTTCCAGTTTGACCGGAACACCGAGTTTAGAGATGCAGTTCATGTGGGGACAATGTCCCTGATAGCTCGCGCTTCTCCACAGACGATGGTCTAAGATGTGTCAAAGCGTGTACTCTGGCGGGTCCCGAAACGTAACAACAAAACGAGGGGAGACTCCGGAGCCGCCATCGGTCGCCTTGGAGGGGTGCCTTCAGCAAGCGTTGGATGGCGAATTCAGTCGTATTTCGGCGGTGTTCGACGCGTGGGTGAGAAGGAAGGAAGACGGCACAAGGCGAGCCAGAAATCAGCGCTCACCGGATGGACATTCCCATTTGGAACTGGCAGATAGACAAGCTTGCCAAGCAAAGAACAAGAGTGCCCCCGGCCACGCCAAAGACAGCGCCTGAAACCCCTGAAAATGACGCTGGCAAGGCCCCGCGGACGGCGAGCATGTCTCGCGCTGACAACAATCGATTTGTTCGCGCATTCGTCCACGCGAGCGCTTTCCGCGAACCTCTATCGAAGCAGCGTAATCTGCGTCTAGCCAACGGGCCGGCACGTGGTTACATATTCCACACTTGTAAACCTTCGGGACATTCACGGTACCAACTCCCGGCGACCCTCAAAATGGACTCGTCCCTCGTGCTCTCCGGAAGCATAATCGTGCGACCTTTCCTGCCAACTTCTCCTCCGGCCACATCGCAACATCAATAGCTATCAAGATGGCTTCGATGGCGACCGATGGCGACCATCTCGCGGCGCTGGGCGTCAAGCAGGAGTTGAGAAGAAACTTCAGTCCCTTGTCTATGCTTGGCCTCGCCTTTGCCATCCTCAACTCCTGGACGGCGTTGTCGACATCATTATCGTTGGCTCTACCTTCAGGCGGACCGACTGCAGTGATTTGGGGATTGATTACTGCAGGATTCTTTAATCTTTGCCTGTCATCTTCGCTGGCAGAATTCTTATCGGCATACCCGACCGCTGGCGGACAATGTGAGTGCGGATGGATATTGTTTGAGGAGATGAATGCTGATGATGTACAGACCATTGGGTGCATCTGATCGCATGGCCCAAATACAAACGTATCCTTTCCTGGGTGACTGGCTGGATCAACGTTTTCGGTGCGAAGGAATGCTCGCTACTTTCGGGCTTCGAACGCTGACAGCTGGGCAGGATGGATGGCGTTGGTTGCCACGGGAGGTCTTCTTGGCTCCCAGATCATCATTGGCATCATTGCCATGTATGATGCGACCTACGAAGCACAGCGATGGCATCAATTCCTTATCTACATTGGCTACAATATCGTCGCCTTCATCATCAACGCCTTCGGAAACGCAATACTGCCACATCTTAATCGAACGGCCATCATTTGGAGCATTTCTGGATTCGCAGTCATCTGCATAACGATCCTTGGTAAGTTTTCAGCAGAGAGGCTCTGTGTGATGAGGCTAACACCCTTGGACAGCATGTGCTTCCCCAGACTACAACTCGGGAGACACCGTCTACCGGGAGTTTATCAACGAGACAGGATGGCCGGATGGCATTGCGTGGTTGCTCGGACTGCTTCAAGGTGCCCTGGGTCTGACCGGATTCGATGCTACGGCCCACATGATTGAGGAGATTCCGAACGCCGCGATTGAAGGTCCCAAGATCATGATATACTGCGTCGCCATCGGCACATTCACCGGCTTCGTGTTCCTCTCGTGCCTTCTTTTCGTTGCAGGCGATCTCAACCAGGTCATCGAGTCCTCCGCCGGGCCCCTCAACCAGATCATTTTGAACGCCACCGGAAGCAGAGCGGGAACGGTTTGTCTGTTGATGTTCCCTCTGATCTGCTTGATCTTTGCAACGACATCGATTATGACGACGTCTTCTCGCATGACCTACGCTTTCGCCAGAGATGGAGGACTACCGTTTTCACGCTTCTTTTCGCGGATCCACAAGAAACTGGACGTACCCCTGGAGGCCCTGGGATTGACCAATCTCGTGGTTCTGATCTTTGGATGCATTTTCCTGGGGTCCAGCAGCGCTTTCAACGCCATTACCAGTGCGTCGGTCGTCGCTCTCGGCCTTTCTTACGGTATACCAGTCGCGATCAACGTGCTTCGAGGTCGAAAGATGCTCCCAGCGAGTCGCCAATTCCGCCTCCCAGAGCCCTTCGCCTGGTTCGCAAACCTTGCTGGAGTGGCCTTCACGATTCTCACGACAGTGCTCTTCGTCTTCCCACCAGAGCTACCTGTGACTGGCAACAACATGAACTACTGCATCGCTGCTTTCGCCATCGTCTTCATTATCAGCATGTTGACCTGGATCTTCGACGGGAGGAAGAACTACCAAGGACCTAAGATTGACATTGATGAGAACATTCTCGTGGCCACGGCGAGTCCGGATGGGCCAGACATGGAAGAGCCTGGGTCCCAGAAGAACGGCAAGGATTTCGACGGATGAGCCTGTTACGGCGCTAGGTACGTACATTCTCTCTTGATGTTCTGACGACTGCCCTGATGACACCTATCGTTACTCTCGACAATCCATGAGAGCTTTTTCCATAATATACCAATTGTTCCTACTGATCTCGCGGACACACTCCTACTTCTTGTTCGAAAGTGAGTTTGCTCAAAGCTAATCCTCACATAGGTTGCTCGGCATACGCAGATCCTGTAGTATAGCACACTCTGTACGAATTGACGATTCAACAAACGCTTATCAAGTACTCGTGCCGACAAGGGTGGGCATGGACCTGAGTGAGTTTAAGCTTCACTCACAAGACTAGCGCAAAGCTTAAATTGTCTTCATTCTTCCGCCGAAGCAAACTAACGCCAAACAGGATGAGTATCTATTCTACCGATAGCCGACTACCCAACGCCAGAGAAATGCTGTGTTGAACTTGCAGAACATCATCGCTAAGCTGACATGCCCGAAACAGAGATCGGCGTATCTGGAAACTCAACTCCCTCACTCTTGAGACCGAACCCCAGCTGTGTCGCCATCCGCGCAATCTCTGCCACAGATCTTGCGGTATCGTAGCTGATGGCTGATATCTCGCCGGCGATAATGACCTCGGGAGTGTTGCGGCCGTACACACTAAATCTCAAGTCCCAGCTTTCGGCGGGAAAGTGTGGTTGCTGGGCTCGAACGTAGCCTTTGGCTCTTGAGAGAGTCTCGTCGATGGTGTTCATTATTGAGACTGGACTGGGAGTAAGTACTTGCTTACTCTTCTTTGAAGGAGGGAGGACAATGTTACCATCAGTGATCCGTCCAAAATAGGCTGAACGATAAGGCCGCTCCAAACTCAATGGGGATCGTCGTTCTGATTCGACATCTCTCCGCAAGATGGATCCTCGCACTCGAACAGTCAGATCGTCGGCAAGCTGCTCGTATGAAGCAAATGTCAACTCCAGTCTGCCTCCCAGTTCTGGAACCGACAATCTCGAAGGCGATTGCAGCATGTATGACGCCACCGAAATGGAAGTGCATCGAGACTTTGCTCCAACAGGCGCCACTTCGAACGTCCCATCGTTGTACAGTGTGCCTACAGCTCCAGCACATCGTGGTGTAGCACACACGCCGCCTTCTTCGAGAATCTTGGCCATGTGTATGACGCCACCTTTGACGCCTGATGCTGAGACGGATTGTTGATCGACGGGTGCTCGAGCGTTCTTGAGGCAGAGGCTTGTGAAGGCCATGAAGGGCACGACTCTGGAGTTGCTGGTGCCGAGGAGGACATCGAAGCCAGGATTGTCTTCGGCTGTGTCGAGGATCGTTTGGACGACGCCACCGATGGTTCGAGGAGAGATGCGGCGCTCAAGCTTGGGTGCAGGTGAACTTCCTGCACGCGTCTGGCCCGGGGGACTCTGCTGCTCGCCGTTCATCTTAACAATCGCTAGGTTTTGAGGACTGTCGATGCATCAGCATTGCACATCTCGACTCTGGGGAGTACCATCGTACCTCTCCCGAGCAAGCTCCTCGACCATCTCAGCGACAGTATTGACATGCCGGTCTTCTCCATCCAGGGCCACAACATTGAGAATCAGAGGAACCCGATGGGCACTGACACATCGAAGAAGCTTCCGGATATCTCGAGTGTATGAAGCACGCAGGCCGGCCGGCAAAGCATCCCCAGAGGCTGCACATGTTAAGCTGGAGTTGAGGACCAGTGCAGTAGGAGTAGAGCTCCCAGCCAATCGTCTGAGAAGGGTATTGAGTCCGTTGTTGTCAAAGCCGAATCCCAAGTTGCCGACGGGTGTAACGATACGACAGACCTCTGCTGGGGCCATCAGCATAGAAGTCGACAAAGATACCCGGTGATTACGCTGACCCGAGACGGACACCCCCGTTCACCCACGTTCTCTTAAACCATCTCCACGAATCTGCAACATGAACAGCAAGACTCGCCACTCACCCAGATAGACAGACGAGGACGATCACGGCAACCATCCAGCAAGCTGAAAAAGATATATTCAGTAACAAGCACTCAAACAACCTACCAACCTTCGTATCGTTTCCCGGTCGGCTGGATACCATCTGGATTGGGTCGATCGGGTTCTAGCTTTCACAACATCTCCGGTGAAGCACATCATACCTTCACCACGTGAGTCTGGTCGTCCACGTTTGGCAGGATTCACCAATCCATACATCATGAGTCTTGCTCAGTAAGGCTGCGGCTGACTTTACCCTGCATCTATTGTAGAAGGGAATGCGAGTGCCGCGTCAGTCTAGACTCCCGTTGCTACTAAACTAAATGATCAATTAGACTCTTTGGAATCGTAATGAGGCGGAGTCTTCGTAAAAGTATCGTAAAAGTAGAGGGAAGGTTACTCGAACCAGTGCGTGATCGTCAACGGACATAGGCCGTAGTCACCGGACTGAGCGCCGACAACGCTCGCCTTCACGGCCTGTTCAGGACGCTGTGAGAGAGAACGATTAGAATTCGGATAAAGCGCATCTATTCGGACGAATAAAGAGAGATCAGGGTGTCACCTGAAAATAGAATCAATCGGTGCCGAGAAGCACATGGGAAGGATTGCTCTTTATCGCAGGATTTTCTGGGCAACACGTGCAGATTTCAGCCCTATTTGGTTGGGGTCCTGCATATCAGTTCCTGTCTGGGGTATCAGTGGTCAGTGGGGACGGGGAGTATCGACGGAGAGCTTCACCATGGGATCTGCGAAGCCGTGGGAGCTCCTCTTCCTTGCGTTAGTGTAGCCATCGTGGAGTTTGTGAGACGAGGCGGCACTTCATTTGCATCCTTCTGGAAAGCCCTCATCGTCCAAGTAGACAAAGCTCCCGGCTCTTGAACCTCAGACCATCGAATCAGACACTACACCTTACAAGGACTGATCTTCTGCTCTTCAACAAAGCCACGCTCTTTCTTGAAAGACAAACAACCCACCTTGTCCTTCATCAAAGGACCCAACAATGCCAGACACTTCTCTTTCCATCTCAAAGACAACGACAATGCCAGAACCGCCTTCTTTCTTCGCGAACCAACTCACCCTCCTCCTCAAAGAACCAACAATCCCACAATGCCTCCCCTACTTCAACCACCCACACCCCCAACCACACGCTCACCACACTCACTCGCCCACAACAACAATCCACAACCATGCGCTACGACACCAACCTCCAACACCTAAACCTCACAGCCACCTACAACAAAAAATGGCAACTCGTCTTCTCCCCGCCAATCCCGCCCTCCCCCGTCTCGAAATCCTGTAAGCTCCGCATCCACCGAGAAAGAGGTAAGAGCAACAAGGGCAAGTGTCTTCTCGTATTCAAAGCATACGGTCGAGGCAAGCAGCTCGACGCAAGGAGGAACCCGCCTTGTCATGGAAGCCGCTGTCAAGGACGACGAGGTTCGTATAAGGGGTGTAAGGTCTGCGGGATATTCGTTGGTAAGTCGTGCGATTGGGAAAGGGTTCTGTTTGAGGTGTCTTGCTAATCAGCTTTCTAGACATGTGGGTAAAAGATCTCGAAGATCAGATCCCGGGTTTACGTACCGCATCATCATGAGGATCGCATGAAACACAGCCTGCTGGATTCAGGCGAAAGCTAAGTTCTCTCTTCACTTGGACTGGGTATCATTTCATTTCGTATCCACTCGCTTTTTTCCTATGTTACACCTATTACAACACAGTCGCGCTTTCGGAGAGAGGACTTGCCTTAGAACGCAACTCTCGTCCGCATCTCCTGAATCTTCTTCTCAATCTCTTTCATGCTACGATCCAACTCTGCTGCAATCTTCTGCTTGCCGTCGTAGCTGAGCTGCATGAAGCGCTCGCAAAGATCGCCATCGATGACGCCTTTGACAGGAACGTAGTACGATCTGTACATGAGATGGTCACGTCCCGCAAGTGGCGGAGCCTCCGCGCGCAGCTGCTGTTCGAGCTGCGTGAAGAACTCCACGTCGTCTCTCGTCACGAACGGGACAAGCATGCCGAGCGTGCCCTGCAGACCAGACCAGAATAGAACTTCCTGACCACCAGCCACGAGCGCCGTCCGCTGCATGCTCATCGGTATGTCCTGCGTGAAGTAGTGTGCGCGAAGATCGAGTCGGTAGGGTGCTCCGTTCAAGTAGCTGCGCTCGTTCATGATGTAGCCGCCCGCACCTTCTTCGTCGGCTTCCTGGCTGGGCTGATCGGGGCAACGCACGATCCAGAGGTTTCCAAATTTGTCGCCTCCAGCCACTGTCTCGTAGTCCACCATCGTGGTCGTAGTCGTCCAGCGTTGCACGACATCATCAACAAATGGGATCATGCGATTGAACTTGGGCTTGTAGACGACGTATGTGACGCCGTCGCTGACATCGCCGCACACAATTCTGTTTCCTTGAGCCTCTAGCGAAACGATGCGATTGGGAACTGCCACGCCGCGTGACTTTCGCAGCATAGCTTTCATTCCGATGTCGTAGATGAAGAGCTCATTCTCAACGCCGAGAGCAAGCCTTCCGTGGAAAGGCAGCAAAGCGTAGACTGGAGCATCGAATTGTGTCTTGTGCACAAACTCGAGTTTGGTGCCATTTTCGATTGGTCTGTAGAGGTGCACGTACCCAGCAGCCTGTTGGCCGACGGCGTTCATATGCTGGCCCGTGCCCACTGCCAAGTAGGTCTCCCAATCCTTAGATTGGAATTGAACGCAAGTGCAACACAATGCTGCTTCATTCTCGTCTAGCTCGACGGACGAGAGGACCGCGTTCTGATAGACGGGGTCGACAGCCTGGATACACGAAGCCCAATGCGCAGGGCCAACCGGCAGACCGAGATGCTTTTCTAGCGCTGTTGCTTCTTCGTCTCCGTCGATGGATTTGCCGCGCAGTTGGTCGCGCGTGGTTTTGGACAGGGCGTTGGGGTCGCTCTGCACAACATAGTAGATCGGGAACTCGGGGTGACGCGTCATGCCGCGCGGAGTGTAGCTGAGGTCGATCGAGCTACGCGACAGGCGTCCCTCAATGGACGGAATTTGGAAGATCAAGAGCGACGATCCTTGGATGGCGCAGAGTCCGCTGAGGTCTGGAGTGATGAAGGATCTGGCGGCTTCGATGGGTTCGTTGATGAGCGGAGTGACAGTGTAGAGGTTTGTCTGTGGGTGATTGTATCCCAGCCATGGTCGACTCGAGCAAGCAAGCACACACTCTTCGCTGTTGACTTCGACGGGACAGAGGCGTGGCGCGCGAGTGCCCAGAAACTTGGTTCGGACGTCGCCGAGTTCGCCGGTCGTCTCGTCGATGACAGCTCGCAGGTACAGGCCGGACTGGAGACCGATGTGCACCACGTTGACTGTTGTGTTTGAGGCCGGATCCAGCATTTCGACCAGCTCGAGTGAGGTAGGAACGGCAGACAGCGCCTGAACGCTGCGTGGCTCCAAAGGCGAGTCGAGCTCAATGCTGAGAACGCGAATCGTGCAGTCGTCACAACCCACAACTGCATAGCGGGCTTGTTGACGACCTCTGGGCGTGCGTCCAACCGAAAGCGCAGTGACCTTACCACTCATTTCCGGCATTTCCTCCAACTGGTTCAGGATGCCGTCCTCACCCATGAAGAAGAATGCCAATTCAGCTGAGCTGAGTGCGAGCAGCAATTGATAATCGTTGGCAGAAGCAGCCACAACGGTCCTGTGAGCTGGGGAGTCCCATGTGTTCTGCTGTCCAGACTCCATGATGCTGCGGATACCACGGGCGTGCACTTGTACGAGCGTAGCGTCGCCCATTTGCTGCGCGTGTACTGTAGCACGATTCTCCATGAAAGGCGAGTCCTCGATCTGTTCGACCGAGTCGCCAATAGAGCAGGCAATGGTGATGTCGCCGTAAGAGCTGCTGAGGAGCAGATACCTGTGATGATCGTCGCTTGCCCGGTGCTTGAAAGTCCAGATGTTGTCGTATGGCACATTGCCCATGCTGTTGCTGATGAAGATTTCCACGTCCAGTCCATGCCGAATCGTCTTGAACTGGCTCTTGTTGCGGTTTCCTTGTAGTGCATAGATTTGAGGCGCATCCTCCGACGTAAGGTTCTCAACTCTGGTCTTCATGAGTGGATGCAAAGCGGGAATGTCGACGGCCAGATGAGTCATCTTGAGTTCGCGTGGCTGGAAGTAGGTTGGTTCATAGGCATCTTCTGGCTCCGTGGGCACGTTGTCGGAAGTAAAGGTGTTGTGGGGCTCGACATCAGGATCATCGGCCAGGTCGTCGATGTGGTAGAGTTGACTGTTGCCATCCTCGGAAGCAATGTAAAGGAAGCCCTTCTTGTGCAAGAGCATTTGACGAGCGACAGGGAATGTGTCGTAGTACTTGAGCGTTAGGCGCTCCGGAGTTGCTGTCTGACGGCCTTGCTCATCCACCTCCAAACTGATGGTGAGCTTGAAAACGTCGCCATCGTCGGTCTGCAGCAGGAAGAAGAACTCATGGCGGGAACGCGCGAGATGCAGGCAACCTGCAACGATGCATCGCTTTCGATCAGGGTCCTCCGTTGGGCCTCGCCGGCGCGGGATGGGGACACACAGAGGGGCCTGTGTGTGGTGGCGATAGTAAATGCGGTCCTCAGCGCAGACCAAGACGCCCGAGGGACCGTCTTGACCACCCGGCACTCCGAACAGCATGTTCGCAGAGTAGTCGACCGCATCGCTCCAAGACTTGACGACATGGTTGAGACCCACGTCAACCGAGTAGTAGACCAGTTGCTTGACGCGGTTGTTGTATGCCTCGCCACTTGGGTCGCTCTCCGCTTCTGCGTAGTCCACCTCGAGAGCGGCGAATATTGGCGACTCCCAGCCAGTGTCGACAGCGCAGAGAGCGAAGCATAAGCTCGCCCACTGATTTGCCTCGTGCGGGCTGCTGATAATGATCTTTGCTTCGGTATCCCGATGCACCATGTATACGACCTTATTCTTTTCCACGCTCCCCAACATCACACACCGGCCGCGGGTGTCACTCGCGAGGTAGTGCCCCGGAATGACTCTACGTACTCCTGACTTACCATATGTTTCAAGATGCGTTCGCGTGAACTGGTTCTTGTCGGCGTCGTATCCGAGCATGGTGATCCGTCCAGAGTCGGAGGAAACGATGAGCTGGTCTGGGAGGATTTGTTAATGTATTGTTGCAACTTGTCCAGCCTTTGATTTTTGAGGTGTGCCGCCGCCGCCCGCCGCAATGGACAGATGGATATCATGGGACAAGGAGACGGGTGGCCGCTGTGGGAGTGGACATCACTATGCGTACTTGTGACGCTGGAGTATTTGTATATGCTTACCTGTTGACGTTCCGGGAATTCTGATAGCAGAAACGCAGCGAACGATGCCAAAGACATCTTGTTCGCAGACGGTGGTGATCTTGCGTTCGGTGCGATCTTGGTTCTCGGTGATGCGGTGGAGGGCGATGCGCTGACCGCGAGCTTCGAAGATTTGCTGGTCGCCTGCCTTGAGGCCGGGAATGACGTTGCAGAGGACGGCGGCGGTGGGGAAAGACGGCGGTTCGAGAGTCAAGCCGTAGAAGGCCTGAGTCTGGTTGATGTTGGCCATGCTGGCCGCGGGGAGGGTGTTGTCGTCGCAGCCGTGGGTGAGCGCAGTGAAGAAGAAGTCGGCAGCTTGAACTTCGATGTTTCAGAAGTCGAAGGCGACCACGCTAGTATCTAAGGTTCGGTCCGAGATCCGACGGCCAGCATCTCCATCGGGCGTGCTCCAGCATCGTCTTGACGTCTTCTCACTCCCGGGGCAGCAGAGCATTGGAGGCATTCGGCGCCATGTCTTCCAAATCGATATGCAGCCGTTGCTTGAGGCTGGCATTGCCATCGAAGTCATCTGCAATCAACCCAAGCATAGCGAGACGAGCATTCACATCCAGCTCAACGAAGCAGCCTTCAAATGCCCGGAAGCTCCATCAATCGACCAAGCAGAGAGCCTCGCCGGCAGTGGAGTCCTCGAGACAGGATAAAGCAATACCGCCATATGCACGAGAAAACGATCGCCGACATGGAGAACAACCGCGAGTACTCCTCCAATCGAACAACCTATTCCACTCCTTCACGAACTCGCCATCTCCGCAAATACGAAAAAGAGCTGCGTTCATGCGGCAGAACGCATATTGCCCGCATCCTGAGCACCAGGCCACAAGAGTGCCTTTAGGCCCACACGATCTGGAAGCGCGAAAGACCGGCTCAATGCCACCCGCACACGTCCGCTTTGAATGTCCCGACTGTGGAATACCAGTCAGCTGCAGCGAGGAGCATTTCGTGAGCGATTACGAGAATCATTTGGAGATCTGCGACATATTACGGGAGATTAACGAGGATGACCACGACCTTGTCAGCGGCCGATTCTTCCCAGAATTCGAATATCCAGGCCCGCAGATGGAAGAGGCACAAGTCAATATGATGAATTGGGACACGCTCATGTACAGCCGAGAGTTCACAGCGATCAACGATGAAAGAAGCATGCGACAAGTAACACGGCTGTTGACGTATCCTATCACCATCGGCAGCGTCCTACACGAGCTCAGTCCCTACGGCCTAAAAGACAGACTCCTCCCCGAAGGTCTCAGATCCCTGACAGCCCTCCGCTACACCCTCCATCCACCACGATCAGGCGCCGGCGTCGACATCAAAGGCCTACGACCAAACGCCCCACCAGTCCGCCTCTTCATCCTCGGAGCCCGCGCAGAATCCAGCCTGCCACGAGAAGTCTGGGTCCAACTCTCCTACCTCTTCCCCCGAGCAACCTTTCACCTAATCTTCATCGGTCCGGAATCAATGCAGAACCGCGACGCCGAATTTCCACTTCCTGAACGAACACCCTCAAATCCCTTCGGAGCCATCGTCGAAGACCGCGGTCTGGGCGGCCAAATGAAAATCTCCACTTACGTTGAGTACTTCCACACCCTCCACCAAGCGCAGCACTTCTACCCCTACGATCCCTACTTCGACGCTTTCGTCCTCTTCCATCCTGGTCTTGGCCACCCGGCTTCATCTCACGAGTGGGCCGAGACGTTGCCTCAGCTCTTAGAGACCAAGGTGCCGATCATCTGCACTGGATACACTGAGTACGATATGCAGAGAGACATTGAGTGGGTGACGAAGCAAGCTGGCGGCGAGATGGATCTGTTGTTGCAACCGGGCGAGAATCGATTCCGAAGTCTGAGATGGGATCTGAATGATCTTGATCCTGGTGATGTAAGCTGTGGCAACTGGGGCGTATGGGGCTTTAGAGGCAAGCGATACGAGACGGACGAGTATCGTGGAGGACAGCAGCAGCAATAGTAGCCATGTATCAAATCTCGATTCTCCACTGCATCAACGTGAAAATAAGCTCGCACGTGCGCCGAACCTTAATCTCTCTTCACACATGGTTCGCACGTTCTTTTCTCGATTATGTGCTGAATATCCGTACATGTATTGGCTACACCTATGTTTGATAGGAGCCATCTTCCCCTTAACCACGAAACCCTCGAAACCTGGCAGCTCCGACCAGGGACGCTATGCCACTTCACCTCCACCATACCATTACTGCCTTATCTTTTTCTCATACCGGGCGATGAACAATGCTCTGAACGCTTCACTCAAAAGCAAACAGCAACGCCAAATCCAAAACCCCGCACCTCATCATCTCCTTCGTACACCACCAGCACTATCCTTTCCGGTAGCCGTAGTTGGGCTCGCCGGCTCTCCATTAATCATAACCTTAGGCTTCCCTGCATGTCCATTCACTTTCACCTCCTGCTCAATCACCTCCGGCTCGTCCTCCTCGTCCTCACTTCGCTCATCCTTCTCCTCGCCCGTCGACAAGAATCGGTACAAGATGCGGCCAATCAGGAAGAACCAGAAGAGGTTCACGGCCTGCAGAATTGCCAGGAGGCCCAAGGTGATGACCTGCGAGATCCAGCACTTGTATTGTTGGGTGTCCCAATTGAGGTCGTAAGGTCCGACGGTTCGGAACTCGCCGTTCGGGAGCATGGAGAAGATGATACGGAGGTTGATGTAGTGGCGTAGGTAGGCCCAGATGCACATGAACATGATGAAGTACGGGCCTGTGACGGGGGAGTCGATGTAGTTGAGGACTTTGGAGGTCTGTATAGACACATTAGCACTGTCTTCGAATTAGTCCCATTTGCTTCACTTACAGCCAGGAAGAAGTCGGAGATATCGTGGGTGATGTAAACCGCCACACCAATGTATGTGAAGTGGAAACGGTAGCTCAATCCGATCAAAGCCAAGGTCACGATGTGGTGCACAACCAGCTCCTTGAAGTCCTTCCGCGGTTTCTCGAGCTGCAGCATCAAGACAATGGCCTGCTGTGCCCAGTACGCAGCTTGCAGAAGGTAGTATGCCTTGAACACGGCCTCGTGTGCGCGGTGTGGGAAACCTTCATACATGCCAGCCGTGCGGAAATACCAGACTGGTGTCCTGCTCATCACGTACAATCCAAAAGGTCCAAATACAGCGAAGTAGATGGCGGTGTAGAACTGCTCCATGAATCTCGCCTGCTTGCC